>NIPM01000127.1:0-75748 GCA_002738285.1 Holacanthella duospinosa | reverse complement strand
ATCGATATTGGTATAGCGGTAATAAATTCAAAGAAATATGTTAATGCTTGATGGAAGCTATGTAGCAATGAATTCATATCATTAGAATACCAAATATTTGAGGTTTGTATACCCGCTCCCGGTAATTTGATATTTGTATAGTGGTAACAATTTCAAAGAAACATATTTATGATGCTTGATGGATGTTATGTACCAATGCATTCATGTTATTAAAATAGCAAGTTTTGAAATCTTGCAATTCCGCTTCCGGTAATTCGATATTCGTGTAGCGGTATTCATTTTTGTAATCACCATGGTGCTAAAGAAAATCGTCTACAATTTAATTAATTACTACAAAGGAGTCAAGGTGATCAAATTACTCCAGATCTACAAAAACCTTGAGAGTCAGTCTATGCGAGTCAATCATGAGAGTCAGAGTCATGAGAGTCAAAGTCATGATAGTCAGAGTCATGGAGCTCAAAGAACACTAGCTCAAAGTAAAGCGAAATTCCTTTTGTAGTTTTTTTACTTTATTCATTTCTCGTAAGTGAGGTACCTCCGGAGGTCTAGCCAAGTATCAATAGCACTTACTAATTGTGAGTTCACATTTATTTACATTTTGAATTGTGGAGAAGAGTGGAGTAGTAGAGGGGTGGGATTCAACTTTTGTTCGGCATCTTTATAAATAAAATGCCCATGCCCGAAACAGAAAAAAAGAAAAGTTCACAAGGAATTTGTAATGAAATGATGATTCCGATCTTTGCTTAATGTATTAACCTTGTAATCACTAGTTTTCAAACGGGCAGAGTAACAGTCTGTAAACTTCTGTTTAATCAAATGAAATTGTAGGGCTTTTATAGCAAATTTTTAGAGTAGTTTCTAACCTAAGATTGTCATTTGAGCTTATGTGACGCATAATTTAACTTCCAATTTTGGTTCTTTTCTAGTCTTAACTAGTTTACTTCTATAGATAGGAGAAAGGGTACTCAAGGGTACATGAATCAATTCTACGAAAGATTACTCTCTAAAGTATGAATCATAGCTTAGCTTCTATTTACAACANATAGATAGGAGAAAGGGTACTCAAGGGTACATGAATCAATTCTACGAAAGATTACTCTCTAAAGTATGAATCATACCTTAGCTTCTATTTACAACAGAATTGTCCCTCTCTTACCCTGCCGTGTGAATTTAATTATTGAAAACTAGGATCTATAGTTTCCATGACTTGTTTAGGTCACAGGAAAAAAACAATAGATCTTACGCATGAATTGCGTTTGCATTATAAAGTGCAACAATTTTATATATAAAAATTACGAATAAAAAAAAATTTTTTTTTTAAATTTTGAATTAACAGGTTCAGGATATTTATTCATTATTTATGTTTTGTTATCGACTTTTTATTAAATTCTAATTACTAAAAAATTGTATTTTAAGCTGATTTGAGCTTAATATTTTTGATTGCTGAATTCCCTGCAGGATAATTCCCTGTAAATATTATCTACGAACAAAATAATTTTCTGAAGATGATAGTCATACTCTTTTTAGAGGAAGTCTAAGCAAAAATTATGCTAAAAAATTTCTAATGAATTAAAATCAATTGTTTAGGATAACAACTGTGCGAGTTTTATTGAATTTCACACTGTACCAAATTTTTGGCAAACTTAAGCTAGATTTATAGTTGTGCTGAAACCAATTGAAGCTTTCCCTAAATCTCAATACATAAAGTTAACCAAGGACACACATAAATTGTGGCGGGGNGACCTCTGGTGGGGTATGATCCCACGTCTTGGTTATTCCGGACCCAACGCACTAACCATTTGTGCTACAGAGCCGATCTGTGGAATCCTGTTGTCAAACTCAATACAACTCCGAAACTCTCCTTCCTGGTCATTCATTGCCAGGTAAGGAGTCTACTGTCTCATTTATGAGTACAGTATTGGGGATTGAGTCTTATGCTCAAATCCCCACAAAATTACCATTGAAACAATGATAAAAAAATTGTCCTAGTAAAAAGTAAGTTTATTATTTCAGAATATGTCTTCTACGATCAGAATTTGGCACTTATCACCTATGATGGACAGCCGCCGAACTACCCCTCCAGCGTAACTAAAAAACAACTAAAATCAAAGGCTCACTTAAAAATCATATTGTATCTACGTCCTCGAATTCAAATTTGAATAAAGAAATTAAAAAGGAACGCCAAACTTATGTCAAGCTATTATTGCCATCTTTATGTATCCAAAAACCCAACTGCATATTTGTCTCCAATTGGATCGATTGTGATTACTCCAGTTTAATATCTTTTAGAGATATTAAGATTGTGCTAATCTCACCATATTTTGGTAAGCAATAAATTCAGAATAATGTATCCTAAAGTTATGTTCAAACATAGTAATCTCTAATCAAGTTGTGTACACGTCAAATATGGTATTACGTGATTGTTCAACTTTCAAAATGCACGTGTTAAGATTATCAGAATTATAGTATTACGTAGACTTTAGCTGTATGGTATTGTATCATAACTGTTTATCGTATTTAGAATAATACATGAAAGAATGATTTCATTGATACCAGTATTATACTTCAGTTGCATAAACTGAAATTCTCTTTCAGAACTTTTGTCAAGCATTAAATTCTATATACTAAATTTAAAATTAAAAAAGTGCAAACAAATTCTTTGAAAACACTTCAATTCACATAATAACTGGTAATCAGATATCACCAGTGTATAATTTATGATTCCATATTTATAATCACCTGATCTCGTTTGGAATAATACATACTATATAAACATATGCCATCATGTTACAAATACTATCAAATCTCTCATATTACTACTTCTTTTCCATTTTGTGAACAAAAATATGCTCCGAGTAGCCCTAGCATGTTTTTTAACTGTTTTCATAGATGTTGCTGTAAATGCACAATGGGAACCTCATTTCTACCCTGGACGCTACGCAATAGTTCATTTGTTCGAATGGAGATGGAATGATATAGCAGAAGAGTGTGAGAGGTTCTTGGGTCCTTTTGGCTACGGTGGAGTACAGGTAAGTTGTTAAATATTTTTGTTATATTTAGACAACATGAAGAATCAAGTTCCATTTCATATTTTATTTGACTATATAAACCTATTTACATTAGGTATCTCCTCCTACGGAAAACAGAATATTCAATGAGAAAGGTATTATCCGCCCTTGGTTTGAGAGGTACCAACCAGTATCATACAAGTTGGACAAAACCCGATCAGGAACATTCGAAGAATTCAAATCAATGGTCAGACGATGCAACAATGCTAATGTTCGCATTTATGGTGAGTAGGGTGGTATGGAACATGTTATTTATAATAAAATCTCATGATTTTTTACAAACTAGTAAAATTTGAAATTTTTTTTGCAGTGGATGCAGTTATAAACCACATGACGGGAGGTGGTGGCCCTGGATTTGGGACAGCTGGGACGCCTTACAACGACGATACACTAGATTATCCAGGAATTCCATATTCACCCCTTGATTTCAATGGGCCTCATAACTGTTATACTCCTTCCGGTAATATTGAAGACTATGGACCTGGACATGAGGCTGAGGTATTTATTTGCCACTTTCATTGGATGTGATGTTGGTTATTCACAATCTCGTTTCATTTCAGGTTCGGAATTGTCGACTTAGCAGTCCCACGGACAGACTTCATGATTTGAATCAGGGTAACGACTGGGTAAATGGAAAAATTGTCCAACTTTTCAACAATTTGACAAACATTGGAGTTGCTGGGTTTCGGTAAGTTGCATAAAACACTTTCTAAGCGAGACATTCATAGTTTGCAGCGTAAATTTATACTGTACGTTTATACATTTTATACACTGCCTTCTATTTTTCTAAAGATCTGAGTAGCAGTCTTAGCACTCAGAGTTTTAATTTTTTTTCAGAATTGATGCGTCGAAGCATATGTGGCCAGATCATTTGGTGAACATTGTCAGCCGTTTAAATAATTTGCCAACAGAACATGGATTTACCCCTAGTAGTCGGCCGTTTATTGTCCAAGAGGTTATTGACCTGGGTAAGTTAAAGTTTATCGTCTTGTTTACAAAAGTTTTATTATGTTTGTTCCATACGAATTTTAGGGGGAGAGGCTGTTAGCGCTCGAGAATACCTACATATAGGTCGCATTACTGAATTCAAATTTGGAATTGAGCTTGGAAAAGTATTGCGAAAGCAAGATGGAAAAAAGCTTAGCAAATTTGGTAAATTTGGATAAAAATTTGTGCAAAAGCTGCTATACTAACAATAATTGTGTTGTTTCACCTTTCAATGTGTAGGAGATGGAGCAGATTTCATCGCTGACCTCAGTGCTCTCTCTTTCGTAGACAACCACGACAACCAAAGAGGTAGCAGCCTTGAATTATCTCCATGTCAACAATAATACATTTAATTGTAATGTAGGTCATGGCGCCGGTGGTGCAAGCATCATTTCGTTCAAGGATTCTCGACTTTATAAAATGGCACAAGCCTTCACTCTAGCCAATGTATATGGAATTACCAGAGTTATGTCTTCATACCATTGGGAAGTTGATTGGGTAAATTTTAATACATCCTTATAGATACAACATCTGGTTTAGGTTTTAAGTGTTTTGTGTTTTTAGAACGGACCTCCTCACAATTCTCAATATGAGACGCTTCCTGTAATTGTCAACCCTGATCTTACTTGTGGAAATGGATGGGTCTGTGAACACAGATGGCGTCAAGTAAATTTAAATATTTTTTTGTAACTTGGCATT
This sequence comes from Holacanthella duospinosa, assembly GCA_002738285.1. Classification (NCBI taxonomy): domain Eukaryota; kingdom Metazoa; phylum Arthropoda; class Collembola; order Poduromorpha; family Neanuridae; genus Holacanthella; species Holacanthella duospinosa. The sequence goes on along the minus strand of NIPM01000127.1, from coordinate 70,994 downwards.
CTTCCACTCAATTTTTCTTTAATTACACAACCATTTTTATCCAGATTTACAACATGGTCCGATTTCGTAATGTCGCCTATGGTGAGAAATTAGAGCATTGGTGGGACAATGGGAATAATCAGATTGCATTTTCTCGTGGAACGAAAGGATTCATTGCTATCAACAATGATGACTGGCATATGAACGAGTGGATATATGTAAGCGGGATTTTTTTGTGTTTATGTGTATTTGTGTGACACCAATTTTGCCGAGTAGACTTCAATGCCTGGTGGGTTGTATTGTGATGTGATTACCGGAAATCTTGACAATGGGAGATGTACTGGAAGAACTATCCAAGTTTATGATGATGGTAAAGTGAATGTGGACATTTCTAACACCGCAGAAGATCCCATTCTTGCCATTCATGCAAACGTAGGTGTTTTTACAGAATGATTGTTTCAATTTTTTAATAGATTACTTGTAAATATATTTTTAAATATTTCAGGCAAAACTGTAATTCATCATATCCACCTACACTGCACTCTAGAAACATCTAAACTTATATTAATTGATTTGGTGAGTAATGAAAAGATAAATTTTTTTGATGTTTGAATTAAAATTTGGCTCAAATCATTTCAAAACATGAAATTCCTGGTACCGATGACTGCATAAGTAGTTCCCGTTTTTAATAATAAGTATAAGTACTAATAAGTAGTCCTCGCGACACCGAGGTATGAAAAAAGAAACCAGACTGCGGACCTCGGCGTCGCGCGCCCCAAAACCGGCGTATTTATACATCAGTCTTGTTATGGGAAATTTAGTTTATAATTTAATTGGAACGGAATCAGAAGGTCAATAGAGGAAGCAGAGAATTAATATATGAAATCAAAATTTTTTTTTAGCCTGGTGGCCTTTGATAGTGAATTAAAAAATGTTTTAGGCATTTTGAAATGTTTTTCGAAAATTTTACTTCATTGCCACCAATGGATTTCAGACTAGAATTCTACGTGGGNGCGTATTTATACATCAGTCTTGTTATGGGAAATTTAGTTTATAATTTAATTGGAACGGAATCAGAAGGTCAATACAGGAAGCAGAGAATTAATATATGAAATCAAAATTTTTTTTTAGCCTGGTGGCCTTTGATAGTGAATTAAAAAATGTTTTGGGCATTTTGAAATGTTTTTCGAAAATTTTACTTCATTGCCACCAATGGATTTCAGACTAGAATTCTACGTGGGNGGAACGGAATCAGAAGGTCAATACAGGAAGCAGAGAATTAATATATGAAATCAAAATTTTTTTTTAGCCTGGTGGCCTTTGATAGTGAATTAAAAAATGTTTTAGGCATTTTGAAATGTTTTTCGAAAATTTTACTTCATTGCCACCAATGGATTTCAGACTAGAATTCTACGTGGGATTTTTTACCGATTGAAATACCGCCTAACTAAATTCCATTGCATTCGGGATCTTTTACGATAAATTCCAGTGTGATTTGTAGAATTTTCGAAAATTCTGATTTGAGTGTGAACAGCAGAAACCATATTCTTAATGGAAGCAAGGTTTCGGATCGACTGACGTATCACTTACCCAAAACCTCCAGGAATACATTTGCTTATAATTATACAAACATTGAATTTGAACAGTAGCGTGATGCAACTAATTGCGTTTTTACGGTACCAGCAAATAAAATATTCGAGGCAAGGAAAGCGGGAGTGAAAAAAAAATTTTTTTTTTAACGGGAACTGCTTATGCAGTCATCTGTAGAGTGATTTGAATAAATGTGGATTTAAGCCAACTTCAAGAATTTCACACCTCCGTGGAAGAAATAAACAATAAACCTATAGAACCACCAGTAAAATCAACTACACCGTGAAGCTTTAGGCACAGGTAGTGATTATAATAGTGAAACTATTTCAGTTCTACTTCTTTAGTAAACAAGTTTCAACAACCGGAGTGTCAATTGATCATTCGTTGAGTATTATCACTGTTAAGTAGTAATTGTTAGTGTTGTGAGTCAACTCCACAGTAACAGTTTGCAGATACCGATCCCTTCAGAAGTAGTTAGAGCTTTTTGAATTTTTTCCCAATCCCTGGTTCGCAAACCTCACATATAAATATAATCAACCTAAATACTAAAACTTTCTCATAGTGTAAGCCTACCACTATGCAGAGTCGGGCACTGTAAAAATTGCTCAAGATTCCCATGGTATGCGAAAAGTTATTTTATTCTGAGAAGCAGACCAATACAAAAGAATTGAAAATTGGGAATAAAATTCTGGTTAGGGAAGCAGTTGGAATCGGCCGTAGTCATTTTATTTTTTACACAGCCTTATGGAAAAATACTTCTAGAATAATCTCCTGATAGAAAATTCAGCAATTCTTCAAGATTAATAAATAACAATTCAATATCAATATTTTTGGTTGGGGTATAGATTTTAGGGGGTGTTTTCTTTCAATTTAAAGAGACAGTATTTGAAAAAAAAATCAAGTTTTTTCTGAAAACTTTTTTTTCGGATGTTTGCATTTTTATACAAGAATCTTGACATTTGAGGATGTTTGTTAGGTTGTTAAGTTGTGTTCAAACTAACAAAATAGCATAAATAATGATACTTTTGGGCATTTTGCAAAAATTATTTCGAGAAATATAACTTTTTTGTTTTAAAAATTCTCCAAAAATCTTCAATTGTTATGATTCGTGGAGAATGCAAAAATCCAGAAGAGAAAATTTTTTCTAAAAAAAAAAAAAAAAACAAAAAACAAACAATTAGACCGATACTCCCCAAGTGTATACCCAAACCGTATTTTTAACTTCACTTTCTTTGGATTAAACTTCGACAGGTTAATTCTATTTAAAATAAATTCAAAAAACTTTTAAAATCATCAAAATCAAAACAAACCAAAATTATACACCTCACCTCTTCAGAAATTGAAGTTAAACTGAAGCTCCGTAGCTTACCGTTAGAGAGGGAAAAGGTGGGAGACCATATGTGCATCTGGGTTGGGAAGCGGTTGGGGAGAAATGCGTCTTACTCAATAACAATGACAATCCAAAATCAATAAATAAAATATGCGAGGCAACTGAAGGCGCGACTGCAAAAAAAAATCAAAAAGCCCTAACTACTTCTGAAGGGATCGGTACAACAGCACGACACAAAACACACAAAAGCGATACTTCAACAAATTATTCAAAAGAACAAAAAGCACTGATAAACAGGCTATGAGTTACTAGACGTCAGAGGTCCTTGTGTAGATTGATAGTGAAGTAATTTGGTGTTGTCACGGCAGGTACCAGAGTTGACTCAAGTTACTTCCAAATCAATTAGTGAATGATGAACACAATTATTTAATATCTTGCAAAATAGTAAGATGTGCCATTTTAGGCGAAAGGGATCACTCAGGTCAACATAAGTTTGAGTAGAACAAGTGACTTGATCTACTCAAATTTCTTGGTGTACCTAAGTGATTCCTTTCAGTTTGATCTTCAAATTTTTTAGTTAAATTCATGGTATAAAATATTAACTGAATAGATTCTTACCTCTAACGATTAATTCCATTCCACCAGAATGGAAACTGAAACCAGCTGAAACTGAGCGGAACTTAGACCAGCTGAGACAACTTCTGCGGAACTTAAAAACAGAGCGGAGTAGAATGCTGAATGGATTCAGCTTGCCCATTTTCATCTGAGTTCCGCTTAGGTCTAATCACGTCAAGCCAGAGCTGAGGACTTAAACCAACCACGTGACCAATCAGCAGTTCTTCATCAATGTTGAAAATTTTGTTTTAAATTCTTTCTACAAAATTTATAACAGTAATTGATTTTAATCTTCTCAACTATTTAAAATTAGTTGTAGCACTAAAAGTGTAAATATGAGTAGTTCATCTGAAGATGATTTATTAATAATTGCTACAACTGCTATTTTACATGAAGGAAAAAAAAGAAGAAACGTAGAATATTTTCTGTAAATCCTTATCTACGAGTCAGAAATTTGAGAGGAAGATACGTTCGGGATGTAAGTATAAATTAAGTTATTACTTATCACTTGGCTTTAACTTATAGTTATGATATGCCACACGACTATTGGGAACCCGTTCATCAGGATGCCAAAAATTCAGAAAATATTTAAATATTCATTTTCATTCGTCAGTTCATATTTACTGTTGCTTACAACCAAACTTAACCCACGAAGTTTTCAGTAATGTATAAAACATTTTGAACAGGTCCAGGATATGATTCGGTACACTCCTGCTTTTGAAGAAAATTTTCATATGAATTTAGAAACATTCAACTTTATTTTGAAGTTGGTGGAGGTGGATCTTAATCCAAGATTCCGGTCACGTCCAGATTCACTATCGGCAAAAGAAAAACTGTCTTACTATTGAGTATGTATCAATATTTTGTTAGCAGACGGATTTGTAAATGCTTAAGTCTAACCAAAGTATTAAAGATCTATTTTGTTGATATCTCTAGGTTTCTAAGTTCTGGTGGAATGCAGCGACATATCGCAAGTTGTTACAGAGTGAGCCAGCAAAGATTGGGAATTATTATAGACAAAACTTGTGAAATAATTTACAAGAAGCTACGTCCTCTATACGTTCTAGTATTGTCTTTAATCCTGAGACGGGTCTTGGAAATATTTAGATTTACTTTTTAGATTTGAAAACAGAAGTTCCATCAAGGTTGCTATGAGGAATGATCCAAAAGTCCTCTAAGAGGTTAGCCCATAACTATTATTTTTAGGAAAATTATCAATTCTAAAAAAAATGACAAACCTTTGCTTTTGTAAAAAAATTTAATTTTTTTTTACTTTCGAATTTTAAATTATTAGCAGTTTCAAAAATATAATTTATTGAAAAATGTCGACCTGCATTATTAAATCTTGTCGAAATAATTTTTAGTGTTAAAAATACACTATTAAAAATTTAATCAGTAAAATTAATTCATAGTAACATAGTTTGAAATTATTGTTAGATTCCTTTTCTCACTTGAGAATTAGAATCTATGGGGATTGTAACTCTCAGTATTGTACCTAATCGTAAGAGAGTTTTAAGGGTATTTACTCACTATTCTTCCGTGCCACTCCTTCTTAGTTGAATGAGAACAAATATTAGAATGTGGGTTTCTGTACCGTAACTGGCAGATATTGTTACCCTTTATTATGTATAATAATTTACTATTAGGATAACATTATCCCACTAACTATTAATTATTATTTTGGATAAAGTTGGATTGATTCCATTATTATTGTTATTGTTCTTAATGTCTTTATTATTATACTTTCGTTTTCTTATCCTACCCTATCCCTCTTCTCTTATTCAAGTTTCTAGCTTTATACCTATTAGCTCATGGCCATCAGGAAATGTCACTTTCATTTCCGTATGAATGACTTGCGTCACTCATAAGGAAATGCACTTGACATTCCTTTACACATAATATACTTAATTATTAATGTAACCTAACACTATACCGGCTGACGAAGCGTCAGCCAGGAAAAACAATTAAAATTAAAGAAAAATAATAGTTATGGGCTAACCTCTTAGCGGACTTTTGGATTTTATTCCTCATAGCAACCTTGAGTTCCATGCTGTTGACTTTTATTGAAAAAGTATAATGAATTGCTCACAGATGTCGCACTTCTAATCCGGAATTCTAATCCCAAACCAATCCCTCCCGGATTGGTTTGGTTAGTCTCCGAATGGAATTAGACATTAGGGACTGACTCTATCTTGCCAAACACTTTGGATTAGGGATTGGGGATTAGAATTTGTAAAATTAGTTTACTCGGATTGAAGATCTATCNACCCTATCCCTCTTCTCTTATTCAAGTTTCTAGCTTTATACCTATTAGCTCATGGCCATCAGGAAATGTCACTTTCATTTCCGTATGAATGACTTGCGTCACTCATAAGGAAATGCACTTGACATTCCTTTACATATAATATACTTAATTATTAATGTAACCTAACANAACAATTAAAATTAAAGAAAAATAATAGTTATGGGCTAACCTCTTAGCGGACTTTTGGATTTTATTCCTCATAGCAACCTTGAGTTCCATGCTGTTGACTTTTATTGAAAAAGTATAATGAATTGCTCACAGATGTCGCACTTCTAATCCGGAATTCTAATCCCAAACCAATCCCTCCCGGATTGGTTTGGTTAGTCTCCGAATGGAATTAGACATTAGGGACTGACTCTATCTTGCCAAACACTTTGGATTAGGGATTGGGGATTAGAATTTGTAAAATTAGTTTACTCGGATTGAAGATCTATCTCATAAATTGAAGATTAACCCAATAAATTATTTTACTCGGATTGAAGATTATTCCAACTCTGGAAAGGAAACTATGGATGTTTTATTTTCACATCTTGTGGCTATCAGATTCCCCTGGTAACGTGGTGGATACGAAAAGAGAAAGTTTGAATCGAGATATTTGCCGAAGGAATGGGCAAGGAAAGGGAAAGTCACGGACTCTGGATCCAGCTTATTATATATTTAAATTTCTTGTTTTAATATTTACCACCTTTAATGATTTTGCCAAAAGAATTCACGATCCATGGTTACTCACTTCAAATTAGAAAAATCACGAGGTGAGAAAGGAAAGGGAAAGTCATGGTCAGCAACANTGTTTTCACATCTTGTGCCTATCAGATTCCCCTGGTAACGTGGTGGATACGAAAGGAGAAAGTTTGAATCGAGATATTTGCCGAAGGAATGGGCAAGGAAAGGGAAAGTCACGGACTCTGGATCCAGCTTATTATATATTTAAATTTCTTGTTTTAATATTTACCAACTTTAATGATTTTGCCAAAAGAATTCACGATCCATGGTTACTCACTTCAAATTAGAAAAATCACGAGGTGAGAAAGGAAAGGGAAAGTCATGGTCAGCAACATAGAGAAAGTTTGGATGTCATCGAGGGATCATAGATGGGCACGGGATGGGCCCTCCACCCCTCCGCCCTCTAGTCAGCAAAGACCCCTCCACCCCTCCAAGCTAAATTGACCCCTCCACCCCTCCAAGCTAAATTGACCCTTCCACCCCTCCAAGCTAAATTGAACCCTCCACCCCTCCAAGCTAAATTGACCACTCCACCCGTCCAAGCTAATTTTTTCCTTCTATCCCTCCGCCCTCCATTCAGCAAAGACCACTTCAAGGTAAGTTGACNCCTTCCACCCCTCCAAGCTAAATTGAACCCTCCACCCCTCCAAGCTAAATTGACCACTCCACCCGTCCAAGCTAATTTTTTCCTTCTATCCCTCCGCCCTCCATTCAGCAAAGACCACTTCAAGGTAAGTTGACCCCTCCACCTTCCAGTCTACTCAGCAAAGATCTATCCGCGCCCGCCTACAACAGCTCCTACTGGATTACATCCATCCCGCAATAATTTTTGGTTAATTTCTAATCGATTTTCTTTTTATTTTAGTAGTGTTCTGTTTTTGTAATTAAATAATTTTACTTTATTAAATATTGAATACATCGGAACACAATCAAAACAAAATAAATAGATTGTACAAGAATTACGGGTTCAAAATGGCTCTATTGCTCTATAAAAAGACTCCATTGAACATAAGAGCCCTCCACGGATAATAATACACCTCCACCCCTCCACTCTTCCAGATCAACTTCAGCCCTCCACCCCTCCAGCCCTCCAGATAAACTTTAGCCCTCCATCCCTCCGGCCAGATTTCACCCCTCCTTCCCCTCCAGCCCTCCATCCCTCCGGCCAGATTTCACCCCTCCACCCATCCAGCCCTCCATCCCTCCGGCCAGATTTCACCCCTCCACCCCTCCAGCCCTCCGCCCTCCACCAAAAATGTACCCCTCCACCCCTCCCCTCCGCCCTCCGCGGAGGGGGCCCATGTATGCGAGGGGTGACTTAAGCACCTAATAGTAACAAAAAGGAAAGGGAAGGCAACTCTAGCCCAAGCTTAAATGTTCACTATTTTCAATGGACTAGTCGATCGTTGTGAATCAAGTCTAGTATGTGAGCTCAAAATGTTTTCACCCGTCATTGCTCTTACGCCCGTTGTACATCTAACTCTAAAGTGTCCTTCCTCCGAATGATTCTTCTGAAGATGTTTAAAATTTCAATTTATACCTGACGTCACCGTGCTAGAGTGATGCGTCGAGTGATATTTCACTTCAGAGATTACAGTTGCCGTAACACCTCACTTCCTCCGTCACTTCCTCTAACTTAAACAAAGTTGATAGCCAACCAACTTTACGACAGCGTACAGATAATTTACAATTCCTCTAAGAAAACTTTAACAATTAGTTTAGCGTTAAAATAACTCTGCGTTGTGATCAAACAACCTATAAATGCGCTAAGAGGGACATTTGAGGTTATGGTAACGCGAAGTGTGACGGGAGAGTTAGGATAAAGTTACGTCTCCAACGGGCGTTACAGAAGTAGAAGTTCTAGTTTAAGTTGAGCAAGGCAAGATGTAAAATATATTTTTTTTCATTGTCAAATAAAAATTTGGTTACAAAACAATGAAAATTCATCGATTCTGTAATCAAAATTTTTATGTACCTAATATGGCTAAAATAAAATCACTTTTATAGGTTTAAAGATTCAAGTTTTTTTATTTTTTTTATTTAATATACTTCATTCGTAGGATGAAGTAATTAATTCGGAAGAGAAACTACACTTGCTTGAATTGGATTGCGACTCAGATTTAACTCAGGGTGAATACTCATTGAATACGATCAATTACGTTTCATAGTCCGGAGAGAAATTCTTAGCACCATTGACTCAACTGTGTAAATACAGTGGTTTTAGCTTATGTCACCTCCGAGGGAGCCAAAAAATCGGTTTACATTAGGCGGCGTTGACAAAAGCCGATAATGGAAACTGACTAATACTTCATAGATTAGGTGACATAAACCGAACTTTCTCGTTTTATATGCACGTTTTATGATACGATATCTTTTTCGATTTATTTTACAGCTTTTGAAGTTATTACCTGAATTTGGAATACTCTTAAAGCAAATTACTTCTTAAAGTAATCGGCAAGTTTTTTTTTGCAATATGCCAGAAAAATGGCTTTGAGATATTATCGTGTCAGAAACTCCCAAAATATCGGTACTTGTTTGCAAAATTCTTCACTTCCAATGTTGCTTATCATTAAAACTTTAAGTTTCTCAATTCCAACCATGTGCCCATCTAAAGTTGGCATACTCGCGGTTGGAATAAACCCGCGACTGCGGCTGAGTCTTTAAAAATGTAAACTTTCACGATCGAGGATCGCATAGTAGAATACAACAAATAGGTTAATGAAACAGTTCCCCCAAGGGTCTCTGACCGCCCACACCATTTTAGCAAACACGAGTATATTCTGGGCCTGAGAACCGAAAGTTGCCATTAAAGTGTGGTTATGTGCGGTACATTCTCTTCAAATGGGATGACAATAGGCGGAGGTTGACAATAGGAGGTGTGACAATGGGCAGAGTATGTAGTACATGAGAGCATGGAGTTTAGCCGGGGGAAAGCCAACATGGTGACAATAAGCGAAGTGTGAGATTAAGGGGTAGTGACATTAAGCTGAAACCACTATTTAGATTTTTATCAACACTTGTTTATTGATATTTGCTGTACATGAAAATAACTCTAGCCGTAATTATTTATTACAGTTGAACTATGGCCAGAGAAAGAAACTGAAAAATGAAGAAGACGCAACAACGGCATCTATAAATTTGATGAGCACTATTTCAGAAGCTTTAATAAATCACTTCGAAGGACAAGTTCTTTTACTTTTCAAATCAACTCATGAATCATTAGAAAAGGAAATGTTGAAAACTAAGGTTATGTAGCTCATTGTCGAATTTAAACATCAAAAATGAGCTGCAATGTTTTCACTCACTCGTTTTTAACTGCTTAGGAGCATAGCAAATAATAAGATTAACTTCAAGCATTATTACTATTAGAACGTTTTTCACTCTGGTTACCATTGTTAATTTATTGAATAAACAGCGACGGTGCTAAGCAATGTTATTCTGCCAAGGAACGGAATCCTCATTGTTAAAAAATTCTTTGAAATATATTTGTATAATTTTTGAGTCCAACGAAGATCGATACTCTGTGACGAATACAGATCGCTCAAAAGTACCACCCATATGATCAAGTCTCAAGATGCCTGGAACTATTTCCACGTTGTCCATTTCTTGAGAAAGAACACTATCTGGACAATATACTCTAAGAAGTTGATTCCAAGAGTGAAGTTATGCAAACAGCATGCTGAAAGTCTTTGAATACTAGTACGTACTGGGGTTGTTGCAATTGTATTCAGTAGGAACCTCCAGCGGTTGCATAATATCCCAACTGAGTTTTCAATTGTTCGGCCCAACCTTTGAAAATTTACATTAATATATGAAATATTCTAGTTTAGAAAAGCTTGTCTAGTAATGGGATTTGGGTTGATACCGATAATTGAATATTCGCTCAGATTGTGACAATAATTGTTTCCCGTGGAAAAGCTTCATTAGATAAAGCTTTAGCCCAAATGCATCGTCAGCAACTATAACATAAGGCAGTCTTCTTGTGCTTTATAGGAGTAAGCATTTTTCGGGAATCAAAATATTGACGTTCTCAATTTCTCTGATTAGCTAACATTTGTCCCATTTTTCCCCGTCACATATTCAACCATTGCTTCCTGTGTCAAGAAAAATAAATTCATACGAGCTGATACAGAATGCCATCAATACTACACCTTGAAATTTCTTGTTATTAAAGTATTGAGGTCTTGAATTTAGAGATGTTAAAATTTTGCAATGTTTCCCAATAACCCCCAAGACAATTTGGGAAATGCCAGGCGCCAAAAATGTTTACCAGCTTACTTCCACTCGTTCCGAGTTTTCGGTGTTGTAAGATACAGCCCCTTCAGTGATTCGTAAATCGCTAGGGTCATCTCATAAATTATATTCAAGATTGTTGGTTGAACAAATCCGGAAGAATATGATAGTGACCGCAGACTTTCGACTAGGGAGTGTAGTTCAAATCGTATTACAAACCATTTTTGGTTGAATCACCCATAGCGGGGTAAAATTTTTCTATCTTTTTTTCGAACAAATTGTTTTTTCGTTTTTTTTTTCGCATAGAAATCCGTTTCATGACATTCTGAAGCGATTCTGAAAAATTTTTGAAAAAAAATTTTTTTCGAAAATTTTCTAAGTACAACATTTGAAATTTTTTTTCTAAGTCCAAAATTTTGATTTCGGGTTCCACTATAACCCAAAAAAATTCTTCTACAAAAGTTGCTTAGAATGAAAATCTGAACAACATTTCCCAATAACAATTTTCTCTGTGCTGATCCAATCAGGTCAAAAGTCAGGTCAAAGGTCAGGCCAATTTACATTGCGCTTATGGGTGGGGGCAAGGTAAAATTTTCTAAGTTTTTCTCGAAAAATTTTTTTACCGTTTTTTTTCTCATAGAAATTTGTTTTAGAACATACTGAAGCGATTCTGAAATTTTTTTGTAAAATTTTTTTTCGAAAATTTTCTGTCCTACATTTATAAGTACAAATTCCTTTAAAACTCAAAAATTTTGATTTTGGATTTTCTTTGACCCAAACTAGCTCTACAAAAGTAGCTCAGAATGAAAATCTGAAAAACTTTTATATACAACAATTTGTTCTGAGTTGACCCCTTCAGGTCAAGTGTCAGGTCAACTTCCAAAGTACCTATAGTGGGGGCAGAGAAAAAAATTTTTTTCTTTTTTATTTTCTGTTATTTTGCATACAAATGGATGTTCTGCACCGATTCTCAATAATTTTTTCAAAAATTTTCAAAATTTTATTTGTTTTTCAAAAAAAATTTTTTTCAAAATTTTATATTTTTTTTATATTTTTTATCTTCTTTGTTATTTGCATACAAATGAATATTCTGCACCGATTGTAAATAATTTTTCCAAAGATTTTCAAAAATTTTTTTTTTCAAATTTTTTTTCTAAATTTTTTATTTTATTTTTATTTATTTTTTGAGTTTTCTGTGTTTTTGCACAATTGTGAACCAAAATTTTCCACCAGTGTAATATTACGAGTCCCTTACCAGTGTTTCATCCTATTGTATATTCCCAGTGTTCCCAACTAGTGCTCCCCATAAGTGATCCCCAGTGCTTCCCAAAAAATAAATTTTCAAAAATTTTTTTTTTTTTCAAATTTTTTTTCTAAATTTTTTATTTTTTATTTATTTTTTTTTGTTATTCGCATACAAATCAGCATTAGGATGTTCTGCACCGATTTCGAATAATTTTTGTCAAATTTTATAAATTTTTATATTTTTCAAATTATTTTCAAAATCGTTGACTAGTGATCACTGGGAAGCACTGGGGATCACTTATGGGGAGCACTAGTTGGGAACACTGGGAATATACAATAGAATGAAACACTGGTAAGGGACTCGTAATATTACACTGGTGGAAAATTTTGGTTCACAATTGTGCAAAAACAGAGAAAACTCAAAAAATAAATAAAAATAAAATAAAAAATTTAGAAAAAAAATTTGAAAAAAAAAATTTTTGAAAATTTTCGGAAAAATTATTTACAATCGGTGCAGAATATCCATTTGTATGCAAATAACAAAGAAGATAAAAAATATAAAAAAAATATAAAATTTTGAAAAAAAATTTTTTTGAAAAACAAATAAAATTTTGAAAATTTTTGAAAAAATTATTGAGAATCGGTGCAGAACATCCATTTGTATACAAAATAACAGAAAATAAAAAAGAAAAAAATTTTTTTCTCTGCCCCCACTATATAGGTACTTTGGAAGTTGACCTGACACTTGACCTGAAGGGGTCAACTCAGAACAAATTGTTGTATATAAAAGTTTTTCAGATTTTCATTCTGAGCTACTTTTGTAGAGCTAGTTTGGGTCAAAGAACATCCAAAATCAAAATTTTTGAGTTTTAAAGTAATTTGTACTTATAAATGTAGGACAGAAAATTTTCGAAAAAAAATTTTACAAAAAAATTTCAGAATCGCTTCAGTATGTTCTAAAACAAATTTCTATGAGAAAAAAAAACGGGAAAAAAATTTTTCGAGAAAAACTTAGAAAATTTTACCTTGCCCCCACCCATAAGCGCAATGTAAATTGGCCTGACCTTTGACCTGACTTTTGACCTGATTGGATCAGCACAGAGAAAATTGTTATTGGGAAATGTTGTTCAGATTTTCATTCTAAGCAACTTTTGTAGAAGAATTTTTTTGGGTTATAGCGGAACCCGAAATCAAAATTTTGGACTTGAAAAAAAAATTTCAAATTTTGTACTTAGAAAATTTTCGAAAATTTTTTTTTTTCAAAATTTTTCAGAATCGCTTCAGAATGTCATGAAACGGATTTCTATGCAAAAAAAAAACGAAAAAAAAATTTTTTCGAAAAAAAGAGAAAAATTCTGCCCCCACTATGGGTGATTCAACCCCATTTTTAATAAACATGTGCTGTTTGACCTGTAGCAAGATAGTGCAAAGTGACAGGTAGCCTTTGTGGTATAGCTTCTCGAAAGTTTGTCTGTCTTTTGTATATTCGAGCTAAGATCAATGATAAAAGTTCTGAAANTTGTGGTATAGCTTCTCGAAAGTTTGTCTGTCTTTTGTATATTCGAGCTAAGATCAATGATAAAAGTTCTGAAAATTCAGCTTTGTCCAAGTGTATCTAATCTCTGAAGCTTCTGGTTCTGCAATTTCGAATTCCCTGAACAATTGACACCAAGCTCCAAATTCTGGTTGACGCAATAAAATTGTTGTTCATTTTACAAAATTAGAATAACTTTCCTAATTGAAGACCTCCTCAGAATAAAAATATATCAGGATTTGGCAAACCTTTGCTTAATTTTTTGGATGTTGATAAGGTTGTTGGTAAACAACAAAACTTTTTTTTTTCTCAATTATCGACGAAGAAATGACGTCATTAGATTATTACTTCGTGGAAACAAAAAAAATTTCATTGCTCGGAATAAATTTTGAAATACCATGACAAACATTTGAGAAGGCATTTCAGTAACTAAGAGAGTTCGTATGTCAAAACAAAAAGTTACGAATCCTGACATTTTGTTATTCCTAGGAAGTCTTCAATTATTGTTCCACCCATTTGCAATCGAGTCGTTGTTTGGATCGGATCGAGTATCGGTATCGGACGAAATTTCTATGTATCGGATTGCGTATCGTTATCGAAAGATTTTTTAATTTTTGGCTCGGGTCGTGGATCGGTATCGAGTACTTTTTTGTCTATTGGCTCGGATCGTGGATCAGTATTGAAAGGCTTTTTCATTGTTGGCTCGGATCGTGCATCGTTATCGACATATTTTTTACTCTAGCCTCGGATTCGGGATCGGTATCCATTTGTCTCGGCTCGGATCGTAGATCGACATAGAAATTTTTTCTTAGAGTCATCTGCAACAGTTTTGTTTATGAAACTCGATCCAATAATCGATCCCTGGATCGATATCGAAGGAGATTTGGATGTATCAGATCGCGAATTGGTATCGAAATTTTTATTATTACTTGGCTCGGCTCGCCGATCGGTATCTAGCACTTGTGTTTATTGGCTCGGATCCCGGATCGGTATCGAAAGAGTTTTTTATTCTTGGTTCGGATAGAGGATCGGTATCGAATGATTTTCTGGTTGTTGGAACGGATAGTGGATTGGGATCGATTAGAATTTTCACTAATGGTTCGGATCGCAGATCGGGATCCATTTGTTTTTACTGCTGACGCGGATCGTGGATCGGCAATAAATTTAATCCAAGTTTCAACTGTGCGTGTAATACAGCATGTTTACAAAAAACGGATACTAATTTTCTCTGCCTTTCACTAAAAATGGCATAGGGCAGCAGACACACACATGTTGTGTAAGTTGGCATACACTATTTTTTCAAATTATTGTCTAGAAGTAAACTATAATTTCATAATAATTTCCAAATAATGTTAGCGTTTCATAACTCAGGGTAGTAGGTATTGCCAAGAAAGCAATTAATTATGACGGAACATCTAAAAAATTACATTCAATAATAAAAAATTTGGCAATAATAATAATTCTTGTCTAATGTTGACTGATCAACTTTCTTGTTTGATTGACACTTGTGTGCCGTTACATCTATGCATGCCTGTAAGCGGCGTCCAACGGAACGACAAACCTTTCGGCAATAGTCAATATCAATTTCTTCAAAAGCTTCACAAATATTGTTATCGTTATCGTTGTTATATTATCGTTAATCTAAAGGTCCACTTGCGCCACAAGGCACCGCCCGCCAACCTATTTCATACATGGGCACTATTTCTTATTCTCACTTTGTTTCTGCTATTTTTTTAAATGCTTTGATAGACCAAAAATAGAATCAGATTATGGACTCAAAAAAGGGTTTGTCAAATTTTTTGTTATTTGACCGACGTCGATTAATTGTTGTATGAGTTTCTCGCATTTCCCATGTGTCATATTTTGAGTTTTTCAAAAATATTTTTTGAATTTTTATTAAATTTTGAAGATTATTTCTGAAAAATAAACATTTATATCATGTTGGGTTTTGCTCTAAACATGATTTCATGCATTCAATGCTGCTCCCAAAAGTAGTAGAAGTAGATCAATACCCAACATGATCTGAATGTTTATTTTTCAGAAATTATACTTTTCAAAATTTAATAAAAATTCAAAAAATATATTTTTTTATGCTGAAAATATGGCTCCTTGAGAATGCGATTACGTACACTCATACAAAATTTAATCGACTTCAGCAGATAAACGAAAAAGTTGACAAGGGTGTTTGAAACCCTTGCTTTCAATTTCAACACTAGCCCCTTGCCCCCCCATCATTCTGGAATTTTTTAAATTATATTTTCTTACTCCACACATCCCCTTTGGCAATGGGGTGTGTTAAAATTTCAAGTGTCTGGAAAATGTCGAACCTGAATTTATTTTCAGTCCCAGGTTTCAAGGACAATTGCTCACTGACAATTATCGTTGCAAGACTAGTTTATCACATGGCTCAATTTTGCCGGAGGATAGAGTCATTGACTCATTGNCTGACAATTATCGTTGCAAGACTAGTTTATCACATGGCTCAATTTTGCCGGAGGATAGAGTCATTGACTCATTGGGTCCATAATCTGATTCTATTTTTGGTCTATCAAAGCGTTTTAAAAAATAGCAAAAACAAAGTGAAAATTAGAANGGTCCATAATCTGATTCTATTTTTGGTCTATCAAAGCGTTTTAAAAAATAGCAAAAACAAAGTGAAAATTAGAAATAGTGCCCATTTATGAAATTGGTTCACGGACGGTGCCTTGAGACGCAAGTGGACATTTAGATTAACGAAATATATCACATCTTCCGATCTTATCTCAAACATTAGCTTACCAAGGACAATAGTTGTATCTGACCTTTGACACAGTTGTTGCCTGGATTGAAGCACCATTGGGTTAGATATTTATTACTTTTGAATAATTAGTTATAGTTAATTAGTTTGCATTTGTGTCTGGATGAGTCTATTTTTGTTGAATAATTCCTCATCTAACTTCACTCCCTCCCCTTTTTGTTTTTACCGCTGTTCATCAAATGTCTCAACTTGACTTAAGAGAAAACAACTTTCATTACTATCCGTTTTTTGTAAACATGCTGTACTAAATTAACCTAAATCATAAATATAGTCCTATATTGAATTCAAAATAAAAAAATTATGCCCAACTAAGGTGGGCTACAGTATATGACAGATGGGAGAAAGAATTTAATTTAAACATTCGCGGTGAGTTGAAGTAAATTTGAAGAGAAAAATTTCTGTTAACTCATTGCATCTCTTATGTTCGCTACCCTTATGTTTTCTATTGGATAACGCTGTTTGACTCACTAAAATTAGCGAAAAAATTACAACTGTGGACCTAATCTAGAAAGTCGACTATTACTAAACTTCGCACCTTTGCGCACCCGTCACTTTGCCATATTAGAAATGATTTACTGCCTTCGAAGCGGTTAGTGTAATAGGGTGAATAAGGTGTGCAATGATTTATTTGTGTTTGCAGGCCTGTACTTTGGGCGTAAGTATGCGGGTGCGTACTGTGTAGACAGAACGCAAGGGTGAGCAGAATGCATTGGGGTTCTCAAGCAGCAAATATATTTATAAAGTAACCTAAATGAAAACCTAGTAAATAAATAAACTCAATAATTGTGCTTTTTCCGCATGTCCGTCAAATGCCCAAATACGTTTTTAGATTTTAAATTGTAACTTATAACGAAAGCTGGTAATGCCATTTAATTTCATGCAAAATCTTGTGGAGACATTTGAATGTTTTAAACAAGTTTCCAAAAAGCATCCACGTTTTTTATCGGATTTTCACATTTCTGCAGGAATTCTGACATTTGNTTTATCGGATTTTCACATTTCTGCAGGAATTCTGACATTTGAACACATTTGTTATGTTGTGTTCAACTTAACAACCTAATAACATATTTTGGGAATTTTCAAAAAGTATCCACATTTTTTTTGTCGGATTTTCACATTTCTGTAGGAATCCTGACATTTGAAGACATTTGTTATGTTGTGTTCAACTTAATCTAACAACACATTTTTCACAAAAATTTTGTAAAAAGAAAAAATTCAATTTTGAAAAACTGTCTTAAATATCTTCAAATATCATGATTTGTGCAGAAATGCAAAAATCAAAAAAANAATTCAATTTTGAAAAACTGTCTTAAATATCTTCAAATATCATGATTTGTGCAGAAATGCAAAAATCAAAAAAAGAAAAAAATTTTTCGACCTCACCCAATGCGGCATGCCAAGTGATTTACTAAGAAATCATGTGAACAATCTGCCACTGCTCGGAGCCAAATCTGGAAGATATGGACGTATGGGAAATACAAGGTGTTTCTAAATAAGCTTACTCCATTTGAAGGTCAATAACTTTTGTTGCGAGTATCCTATTATTGTTGTCTATGGCTCAACTTGTAGCTAGGTTTCTAGAAAATGTATCTAATTTTTTGTGACGTTGTATGTCAATGGTTACTAAGGTCAAATCATTGGCAAACATAGAGTCCTGGTTTTTAGCACTAGGTTGGTTTAAACAAGAATCAATTTCTTGAAATAAACCTCCTAGCTACCGAAACTCTTAATTTCAAACAGACTGTTGCACAAAGTAAGAATTTTTATCTAATAATTAATTGAATTTAGGCGAAAATGGTGCGACTTAAGCATTTAAAAATTTGAGCGTAAATATTAATAATTCAGACCTAAGAATAACAATAATTTCAGCATTAAAGGTGAATGCCACTACCCTATTTACATAACTAAGGTAATTGCTCTTTGAGAGATTGCTGTTCTTCTTTTCAAAACNGGTGAATGCCACTACCCTATTTACATAACTAAGGTAATTGCTCTTTGAGAGATTGCTGTTCTTCTTTTCAAAACTTTTCGCTCGAATTTTTTTTTCTAATTTTGATTTATCAGTTCAGTTTGGTAATAAATTAATTAAAATTAGTTTAGTCGAAGTACAAAATGACAAGGTATGGATTTACTGTACAGGAGAAATCATTTATTATTGATCAGCATCCAGTTGTCCAATACTTCTCAGAAGTCACACGGAGATCTGNGGTACAGGAGAAATCATTTATTATTGATCAGCATCCAGTTGTCCAATACTTCTCAGAAGTCACACGGAGATCTGATTTAAACTTCGGAAAACCACCTCGGTCACGTCAATCCATAAAGCATCTATACGAAATTTTTTAGAAATTGGATCCACCGACAAGAAGAAAACTGGGAGACAGGATTTCACGAATTAACCAAAAGCGAGTTGTATGTTCCAATTATGATAATTTTTGTCAAACTACTTATACAAGTTTTCTTCACTTTCAGATGATTGTAGAAGCGTCGGTACATTATCCTGATAAATCGCAACGAAAATTAGCTTTACAAGAGGGACTTTCACTTATCATTGTCCATCAATTGCTCAAAGATTGTGAACTCAAAGGTTACCGTCCTGTGAATTGCCAAAGCTGTCAGAGAGATAAAGTAGACCGAATGGTTTTTGCTTTGGATAAGTTGGATAAATCTGAAAATTACATAAACATTTTCGATAGGATCATCTGGACCGATGAATCAACTTTTAAACTAAATGGCAAAATCAACACTCGGAATCACATTTTGTACGCATAAGAATATCCTCACATTGTGCATGAGGTCCCAAACAAACTTCCTTGCTTGCATGTTTGGGTGGGTGTTCACTCCGGTGGACTAATTGGACTATTTTTTTAAGCAAATATCAATCAGAATTCTTATCTGCGAATGCTTAAGGAAGAAATTATGCCTGTCTTAATAGAACTACAGAATTATGAAGAAATTTAGGAGTTTCGGTAGCTAGGTTTAATTTAAGAAATTGATTCTTGTTTACATAAATTGTCCTATTCCAACCTAGTGCTAAAAATCGAGACTCTATGTTTGACATTGATTTGACCTTAGTAACCATTGACATACAAGGTCACAAAAATCAGACACATTTTCTAGAAACCTATCTACAANGTAACCATTGACATACAAGGTCACAAAAATCAGACACATTTTCTAGAAACCTATCTACAAGGTGAGCCATACACAACAATAATAGGATACTCGCAACAAAATTTATTGACCTTCAAATAGCGTAAGCTTATTTAGAAACACCCTTTATTAGTTAACATACAAAATAANTATGAAGAAATTTAGGAGTTTCGGTAGCTAGGTTTAATTTAAGAAATTGATTCTTGTTTACATAAATTGTCCTATTCCAACCTAGTGCTAAAAATCGAGACTCTATGTTTGACATTGATTTGACCTTAGTAACCATTGACATACAAGGTCACAAAAATCAGACACATTTTCTAGAAACCTATCTACAAGGTGAGCCATACACAACAATAATAGGATACTCGCAACAAAATTTATTGACCTTCAAATAGCGTAAGCTTATTTGGAGCTGCTTGACTGAACGTCAGATATGAAAAAGAATTTCACAAAAAAGAATAAGTTGAGCTAATTGGTTGAAAACGTATAGTTTAGTTATATAAGTGTATAAGTTATGTACAGCCAATTCAAAAACGAATGCAGTAGTTTTTTTTTTGAGTTGTGTGATGGTGATGAAAAAAAAAGTAGTGCATTCGTTTCTGAATTGGCTGTACTATGTATGTTACTCATAAATACTTTGCGCACACCCGTCACGGGTGTGTCGTGTGCCGTAACCAATCCTAAATTTGAAATCGTCAGGGTATGTATAAGGTGTGTAATTTAGTAATAACCTAGAATATCTGNGTGTGCCGTAACCAATCCTAAATTTGAAATCGTCAGGGTATGTATAAGGTGTGTAATTTAGTAATAACCTAGAATCTATTATCATTTTTTAGATAAGTAAGTCGATCCAGTGAGTGAGTCATAACTGTGTGACTATTTATTATTTTAAAGTAGGAGGATCATTTATAAGGGAAAGTTATTTTATTAATTTGTACTCGAAACCTTATTTATTTATTAGAAATTAGAGGTTTCAGATTGACATTAGCTGGAAGACGTTGCAGTGACAAGGTATTAAATATTTTATTCTTTCATTTTTTTAATCTGTGACTGAAACTGAACAAATCAAGATGTCCATCTACCCTTCTCTGGAGGATATGAAAACAACAGAACTTATAAAAGTAAGTTATATTACAATATAATTTATAAGGAAATTACAGGTGGAGAAAGTGAGTCCAAGATGATATCTAAGTACCTTTATTGTCTGTCGTGCTAGTATCGATACTAATCACTACGGACAAAAGAGGTAACTTAAACATTGTGTACAGAAAACAGATCCTCTCATACACTTACTCGTACTTAGCTCCTTCCGTACCCTTACATTCTGGAAAAATTAACCTTGTCGAAAAAATTAGCATCATCTCATACGCGTATGCATACATGTACGGCGAACCACCCATGTACGGCGTACATCTGGGCTTCCTACCCATACCATACACATAGACGTACCTTCTCGAAAAAATTAGCTTTCGCTCATACCTGTGGTACCCACACCTGTGGAAGTAGGTATACGGACTATGGCGAACATTTGCCGTACTCAATGTACGGCAAATTCAAAACACCTACTTCTGGTGGTGTATAAACCGTATGGAACCTTTAAGTCAAGTGATAGTAATTTGATAGTAAAGAATTTATAAATTTTTTTTAATTCTGCAAAAATTCATTAAAAAATGTTGGGCTGATGCAATAAACAGGCATTGTTTTATCCCTAACCTCAATAAGTCTGGGTTTTTTGGAAACATCCAAATCGAGTCGAGCGGAAAAATCCGAGCCTTCTAGCTCTTCATTCCCAAAGGGAATCCAAAATTTGGCTAAAATGTCAGCGAAGACGCAGAATCGTCGTGAAATTGGGAATTTTTTGAAAAATTATCCGGTTATTTTTGTTAGAAGTTTTCAATGGAAACTATTTTGTAAATTTTAGCAGAGTTGGTAAAATTGACCTCTTGGACACATTCTATGGATAGTAAGACCTTCTCTAAACAGTTGTCTCAACTACTAAAAATATCTGTTCATGTATTTTCATGTTCATGTACTGTTGAGTATGAACAGCTGTTTAGTAATAAGATTTTCTGATTTGACTTTATTATATAGTCTCNATGTTCATGTACTGTTGAGTATGAACAGCTGTTTAGTAATAAGATTTTCTGATTTGACTTTATTATATAGTCTCACAAAGATGATGTTACCGATTAGCCACATTTGTTACAAGATGCACACATACAAGTCTGAAAATTTTTATTATTGCGTTCTATTTAGGCACAAGCAGAAGCTTGTAGACCCGTTGGTGTCTTTGGAGCAGGTAATGGTGGTAACCAAACTGCATATCCGGCGCTTGATTCAAACGGATATCCAACTGCTCCACCAATGATTGGAAATAGTGCCATGGACAACACAAACCTGAGCTTGGCGTATCCATCGCTTCGTGATTTCATGGGCTTAGAATTGACTGAAGCAATGATTCGAGCTAATATGCCAGAATATTTGGATAATATAACTCAGCATGGACAGGCCATTGGAGTACGGCAACCAAATTCGAGTACGAATAATTAACACCAATCACCTCCATTCTTTAAAAATAATAAACATTAATTTTATTCATTCTTCAATTTACTTGTTACAGTCGTGCCTGTTAATTACACCAACTCTGCAGTTGGAGTTATTGCTCCTATTTCAGGATCAAATGCTGTTGTCAAATCAATGGTTACTCATGGAGTGCGTCGATGTGAAATACTGAAGAGCGCTTCTGGAAAAGTTGGTCTTCGAGTAAGTTGACGTTTAGTCATTTTATTAAATAAAAAATGTTTGTTTATACCCTATAGATACAGTAGGGCGTTCTAAAATTAAAATGGGGTCCAGCCAATCACTAAATTTCGATTCAAAAGAGTGTAGAATGAATTTGATCAACCTATTGGTCATTGATGAGATACTGTAATAGATAGGAAAAGCTCTTGTGGGAAATGAGTCAAAAAGTANAATCACTAAATTTCGATTCAAAAGAGTGTAGAATGAATTTGATCAACCTATTGGTCATTGATGAGATACTGTAATAGATAGGAAAAGCTCTTGTGGGAAATGAGTCAAAAAGTAGAGTAGCCGGTGTATTTCTACAATGGACCATGGGTCTCCTTATCTCACAGGAGAGTTTTTAACTCATACTTATTGACCCTGGGAATTAGAGCCTAGCTTGGCTACAGTGAGATTACGAGTCTCCTCACATCTACACACCTGACGATACAGAACTCCCACAGAACCCCCCTTCCCAATAACACTGGACCTCCAGTGTCCACTATCAAGAGTCCACTGTATCCTCTAACTCAGTACAACTAACCTTAATTAAACTAGTTCGGCAGATGGCGGAAATTCAACGCCCAGGATTATTTACAATTACAGAGATTATTTACAACTAAAGAGATAACTTAACTAACGGAGTGAGAACCCTGGAAGACCTTGAAAAAGTCTTGGGGTTGGGGAGACTCGAACCGGGATTCTGCTCGCCATCTTATGTGGGAAATGAGTCAAAAAGTAGAGTAGCCGGTGTATTTCTACACTGGACCATGGGTCTCCTTATCTCACAGGAGAGTTTATAACTCATACTTATTGACCCTGGGAATTAGAGCCTAGCTTGGCTACAGTGAGATTACGAGTCTCCTCACATCTACACACCTGACGATACAGAACTCCCACAGAACCCCCCTTCCCAATAACACTGGACCTCCAGTGTCCACTATCAAGAGTCCACTGTATCCTCTAACTCAGTACAACTAACCTTAATTAAACTAGTTCGGCAGATGGCGGAAATTCAACGCCCAGGATTATTTACAATTACAGAGATTATTTACAACTAAAGAGATAACTTAACTAACGGAGTGAGAACCCTGGAAGACCTTGAAAAAGTCTTGGGGTTGGGGAGACTCGAACCGGGATTCTGCTCGCCATCTTATGTGGGAAATGAGTCAAAAAGTAGAGTAGCCGGTGTATTTCTACACTGGACCATGGGTCTCCTTATCTCACAGGAGAGTTTATAACTCATACTTATTGACCCTGGGAATTAGAGCCTAGCTTGGCTACAGTGAGATTACGAGACTCCTCACATCTACACACCTGACAATACAGAACTCCCACACTCTTCAGAGAGAACTTCAACTGGGGAGGGATTTGTAAATCTAACATTACCAACTCCCATCTATCCTATCTACGTGATTGGTTCTCTTATATATTCTGTTTTGGTGATTTGTCCTCAGAAAAGCACATACCTTCTCAAGAGTTTTTCCTATTTATTACTATCTCTCATCTACGCCTATTGGTTACCACTGACCACTGAGAGTCGTTCCACTCTCGAGCTTACTTGAACTTGCAGTTTATTTAATAAACTTTATTAGCTTATTTTAGCATAACGAATTTTGTGCATTCTGATAGTATCAAAGGAATACTTAGTTTCATAATTTTGAACTTTTCTGCAAAGGTTCGTGCTATGAATACAGGAGTTTTCGTTTGTCTTGTAATGGATGATTCAGCAGCTGCAAAATGTAATCAAATTAAACATTAACTAAACAAATCCAGATTTTTTTAATGTTTATTTTCATTTTACATTCGTAGCTGGATTACGATTTGGCGACCAAATCCTTCAAATTGACGATGTTGACATGGCTGGAATGTCTGTTGACAAAGTTCACACCATTTTTCGCAAGAAAAATCCTGGTGAAACCACGAGCTTAGCTGTTCGTGACAGGTAATAGAAGATATCTTACTTATATATTGTTGATTACCAAAACCTACCAAAAAATTCAATTTTAATACAATTGAATATGGTAAGAAATGAATGAATAATTTGATTTGATTTAACATCTCATGTAACATCAAGTTAGTTTNATGAATGAATAATTTGATTTGATTTAACATCTCATGTAACATCAAGTTAGTTTTTGAATTTTCACTTTTAATTTCCAGACCATTTGAGAGAACAGTTACATTGGTACGAGACTCTGTTGATCGAATCGGATTTCAATTCAAAGACGGGAAAATTGTTAACATCGTTAAGGACTCTTCGGCTGCACGAAACGGTAAGANTTTTGAATTTTCACTTTTAATTTCCAGACCATTTGAGAGAACAGTTACATTGGTACGAGACTCTGTTGATCGAATAGGATTTCAATTCAAAGACGGGAAAATTGTTAACATCGTTAAGGACTCTTCGGCTGCACGAAACGGTAAGAAAAAAAAAATGAAAATTATTAAGAAAGGAATCGTTAATTTAAATTTTGCTCTCAAATTAGGACTTTTGACTGACCATGCTCTATTGGAAGTGAACGGGAAGAATGTGATTGGACTCAAAGACAAAGAGATAACAAAAATTATTACGAACTTGGAAGGAAATGCTCTCACAGTTACGGTGATGCCGTCGTTCCTTTTCAATCATATGGTCAAAGAAATGGATACTTCATTGTTTGGGAAAATGGACCACTCCAAGCCAGATTTTTAACTCCTAAACGCAATTCCAAACGTCGCGATGAATACATCTATTCCTTATTTACATAATTTAGACGCTGTTACTTATTCGTCCGTGTGTACCATGCGCTTTAGACAAGGTATTTTTTGGGCTTCAGCAGGTTGTATGCGTAATACTAACAATAAGTTTGCTTGTCTATTATTGATGGACTTAACGTTCTTACGTTCTGGTTTTATAGTTATTTTACTACATCTCTTAGTGCCATTTTCACCAATGCAAATAAAAATAACTTTGAGATAAGTTTTACATTGTCTTCAAAGCAAAGAAGTTGGTCAAGCATAAACATTTTTGTCGAATTAACATCGGCGAATGAATATTGACTCATAAAACTTTTTTTTTTTTCAAATTATTGCTACTTTTCAAAAAAAGTTTAGTCAAGGGAGTGATTGTCGACTTGAACTAACGTATGTTATCGTTTGACTTGGTTTATGTAACTTAGACAAAAATTTCACATGCATGTACATGCTTGATTCAAAAAAATCAAATTTGGTGAAAATTTCTGCTTCAAAACATAAATATTTATCAGAGTAAGTTTTTGCTCATCCACTGGAGGTTGTTGGTGCAAATAGATAATCATAATGAAAAAATTTAATTCCTGACCTCATTGTTACAAATTTTTTTTTCGTATAATTTCAGTAAAAATTGTCGAAATAGACATGTGAAAATCAAATGCATTTTTCCATAATGACAGAATTACCAATTTTTCAATGTAAAATTTATTTTCGTAATTCTGAGAGAAATGTTTTTCATAAATTTTCTCAATCATTTATCACATCCGTTGTAGTTTGGAACTGATTTTGCTGCAGCTAAAGCCCAAGTATACGATATGATGCGACCATAAATTGTTAGGTATTGTTAGGATTCGAGCTTAACTGATTGCACTATAGACAATAATGGTAAAAAAGAAATTTACCACAAAATGACCAAAAATTTTAAATTGCTTAATTTTATGTTCGTGGTTCGTGTTTTTAGTTCGTGTTTGCAAAACAAAACAATCATTTATATCCTTGATTGCCCATAGAATTCGTCACAGTATACACGGACAAGTACGGTTATTTCAGAATATTTGACAATTTTGATATTTGCTTAGTTTTATTAAAATAGCTTTCATTCGGTAGAAAATTCTCGTAATTTGGGAGGATTCTTTTTAATCTTCAAACTTTAGTGAAAATAATTATAAAATGAGTTTGAAAAAGTGACGCTGCAATTTGAATTGTGGTTGGATAGTAATATGTTACACATTTGGATTGTTGGATGTTTGGCACTTCATATCTATTCGTTTTCTAAGTTATACTCAGAACCAAATACAGAACCTTATGAAATGACAGATTTAAAATTAATTTAGTTGACGAATTTCTAAAGCCCATTTTACCTTTATAGGTAAAATTTCTGAGTTTATTAGTTACATATCGCTCTGTGCAATTGCCGAACTCCATTACAATGAAAGCGGTTTGCAAGATTAGTTTAAGCAGTGACATTTTATTTTTAAGGACACAAAATGTTTGTGATTTGTTTGTGTGATTGACCACTTGAAAATATTGATGTAAATTGTTAGATCCCCGTGCCATTTACTATTTATTATTCCTGTCCATTTCATCTTTCTTATGACATAACACGTGTTGTTTACAATAAAATTTTGAATAATTTATTATGAAGTTGTTATAATCGTTTATTAGCAACCATTACGATAATTTCACGGAATTGTCACGTACGACACCCCATAAACAGGACATATATCTTATAATTGGAATTATGAAAGAGTTTTCAAGGATTATTTTAAACCCAATTTGTATAAAAAATTTTATTTTAGACAACCTTCGTTATTATATTCTAAATATATTACCTATTATATTACTGGTGAGTGAAGTTAAGTTTAGCCCATTCTCTTCCTTAGAAAAAGCCCTCGAATAACTTTTTCTCGGTTGTTGTGCGGCTGATAAATTTTTTCGCGTAACTGATATTTTATTATGAAAGAACATTTGGAAGTAATGAGACGGGTTGAAAAACTCAAGCGACAAGGTTTAATAGTGTTATAACGGTTAAAAACGTACCTAGTTTGAAGATTCTTGTGGAAAATGATTCTGAAAATTTGGAACAAACATCTACAAAAGTGTCAGCTTTCATTTGTTGTTTTGTCTGAAAATTTAATAATCACGTTAAATTTCGCAAATAGATACATAAACATATTTTATTTCCATTTAAGTTGCTTTTGATTACTAATTGTGAGTTAACCAAACATGTGTATTAACGTAATACTTAAACTTTTTCATTTTTATCAAACCAAATATTACTAATTCTAGCACAATAGAAATAATACAACTCAAAATGCATATAAGGTACACAAGGAATGTGATGCTAATCCTTGTACCAAAATCCAGTGGTTTTGGTATCAACAATGGATCTTCGAATATACCTAACAAGTCCCGAGCATACTCCACTCTCGCCAAATGCATTTTAAACTGATTATCATTTATCACTTTAGTATTTAACCCTGATTCGACAAAAGTTTTTCCAACTCTCGAAACCAAATCCCCTTGAAATTGAATATTTACAATATTTATACCTACAAGTACCGCAGGCTCATCTTGCATAACGTCAGGAATGACATAAATTCGTTTACGGGAGGTACTGTACTTTGCCGAAAATAGCATATTATTAATTTCGTCTTCAAATGCAATGTACATTGTTGCATTGCATTTAAGCAGCACTTCTGTTTCGTTCTTATTACATGGAATGGGCTCAGCTAGTCTACTTAAATGAATAGCCATTTTGTCTCGTCTTTTTTTCCGTTTAGATGCGTTTAATTTGCGCCGTCCTCCATCGTCTTTCACTTGGGAATAATATAAATCATATCGTACCCTGTAGGTTACATCACTTCCCCAAAGAAACTCCCTTAAGCGGTAATAATTAAAGACTCCATCCCGACATACTTGAGAGCCTCTTTTAGACCCTTTGTTTGAGTCCTTATTCGAGTCCTTGGCTATTTGAAAGCCATTTTTAATTTTACTAACTTTCGTTGAAAGGCCATGATTACCTTTGCTGCAGCAAAACTCACGCATTTCTCCTGCTTCTCCAGCAGGTTTGTAAAGTAGTGTATAATTTTTATCTATCGCAGCTTAAAGTGATTCTAGTCCAACTTCTTCCAATGATTTGACAAGTTCAGTTATTATAACTGCTTTGTACCCTGCCGTAATCACCAGTCCCATCCAAAGAAATGTTCCAAAGAAAACATTAAAACTTGGGAATTCAACCAACTTGGAGGATACATCTTGTGGAACTTCTAAAAGAAAGGAATAAAGCAAAAGGGTAGGTGAGTCGGGTGCGTTTCTGAGTTTAAAAATGTATGTTAAGAAAATGATCGCCGATATAAACGTAATGAGGAGAATAATCCAAACAATTTTTTGAAAAGGTTGAAAATAATCATGAAAAACAAAGTATTTTTTNAACGTAATGAGGAGAATAATCCAAACAATTTTTTGAAAAGGTTGAAAATAATCATGAAAAACAAAGTATTTTTTTAGTCCATCACAAGTGATTATAATGTCCCGATGATATTTTACCGGTAGAAAAAGCAAATGCGAAGAAGCNTTTTTTAGTCCATCACAAGTGATTATAATGTCCCGATGATATTTTACCGGTAGAAAAAGCAAATGCGAAGAAGCTGATTTACGATCGTTTATTATTCGCGCATCTAGGAATATGACATGACGTCGGCGTTTATACATTGAATGAATTCCACCACCATTAACCCAATAGCGACCCACATGAAGAAAATCACTAGTGTTAAAGTATTCTTGTAGTAAAAAGCCGAGAGCATATTGGCTAGAATTTGTCCCAGTTGTCTCTTCTCGTATAATAAGTCTCAAACGAATTTCTTTTTTTACAAGCTGTATTTGATGCTTTATTAAAGCTGTTCGATTCAATAAACCTTGCGGGTTTGTAGTTATTTGTAGAACTGGTGAAACAACAAAATGGTCAGGGTGATAAAAGTATATACTAGCATTGAATTCTTTTTCAAATGTTTCCTAATGACTTTTAATATAAACCATGGTGAATGGAATAGATAAAAACACTGCATACAAGTCACTGTATTCTTTTCGTGATAAAGTTTCTGAGGTATATTTCTGTGCAAAGAATATTAACATGAGTTGAATATTCGTTGGAAATGTAGCAAGATTGACGGTTCTCAACATATTCCTTGATTTTTGTTGAACACGATCCCAGTTATCCGAAAGGTACTTATAAGCAACTTCAATCTGCTGTTCTTTTTTAACATCGACATAGAAGAAAACCTTTGCTACCATAGGAATAAAAATAAAAATATATAAAAAAAATTTTTTTTTTTTCAAAAATTAATATTTTTTATGGTTTATCATCACGTTAGTCTGAGATCCTTTGCATCCTTTGCGCCATTTTCTCTGTGATACACCAATTGAGCCAAAAATTTGCATTTGAATTTTTAAAACTAATACCAAGGTGCCATATCTTTTAGTTTTTGAAACGTTGCATCTTTCATTTTTTTTAAATTAAATAAAGTTTCTTTTTGTCATATGAACACTTGGACCATGTAGGGTCTTATTCGACACTTAATGCTTTTATATAAGTAATAACTGAACGCAACAACATTTTGACGAACCATCAAACTAATTTTTATAAAAAAAAATGCTTTTTTTCTTAACCATTGGTATTACGTTACTTTGAGTTCTTGTATGGTAAAAATTTTTTTTTGAAATTTATTAAAAATCGAAAACGCAAAATTTTGAAAACTAAAAAATATGACACCTTGGTATTAATTTTAACTATTTAAATACAAATTTTTGTCTCAATTGGTCCATCATAAAGCAAATGGCACAAAGTAAAGCGAAGAATCTCAGACTAACAACATGACAAAGCGTAGAAAGAAATTTTTTTTTGAATTTTTTTTTAAATATTTTTATTTTAGCTCTAAAAATAGTTTGATGCGTACAGTGCTGCTCCCAAGTGTAGGAAAAGTTGAACAATACCCAACACGATCAAAATGTTTGTTTTTTACATACTCGTTTTCAAAATTTAATAAAAATTGAAATAAATAAAAATTTTGAAAAATTTAAAAATATATGGCAGCTTGGAATTAGTTTTAACAATTCAAATACAACTTTTTGGCTCAATTGGTCTATCACAGAGTAAATTGCACAGAGTAATGCGAAGAATGTCAGAAACAGAACGTCATAATAAAGCAAAAAATGAATACCGACTAATCCATTTTTCATTATTGTGATAAAAGTTTGACCCCCGCGGCAGCGCTAACCGGCTCGCTAGCGAAACGAGCGGCGAGCGCCGGCTAGTCTCTTCATATCGATCTACCGTTCACATTCATCTTTGCGTTTTAGCGCTGCAACACATTGTTACTCCGTTTACGACTTTATTTTATAGCAAGTTATAAGAAAACGGGGTTATTCTGCCCTAATTCCTCATGTCTAAATCGCGGAAACCGCAAAAAAATGGTGGAGCGGGTTATATACGAGGAGAGATTATTTATACATTTTATTTAATTAGAAAATAGTTAAAAATATAAGAGAATATTTAAATAATATTTACACAAGTGAATATTTAAATAAAAGTTAATCCAAATTGATTCCATTAAATNTAAGAGAATATTTAAATAATATTTACACAAGTGAATATTTAAATAAAAGTTAATCCAAATTGATTCCATTAAATCCGTCGAACTCATCGCCTAACATCAAATTCTGGGTCACTCTCAATTTCTATTGGTTCCATAGACACTTCCTCTTGATCTACTTCCATTGGCTCAGTGTCTGAAATGTCAGACTCGTAGCATGTCAAATCGTTCAATTTTCTCTGATTTAAACCTTGATTTTATTCGTATGNTAAGAGAATATTTAAATAATATTTACACAAGTGAATATTTAAATAAAAGTTAATCCAAATTGATTCCATTAAATTCGTCGAACTCATCGCCTAACATCAAATTCTGGGTCACTCTCAATTTCTATTGGTTCCATAGACACTTCCTCTTGATCTACTTCCATTGGCTCAGTATCTGAAATGTCAGACTCGTAGCATGTCAAATCGTTCAATTTTCTCTGATTTAAACCTTGATTTTATTCGTATGCTAATTCCTATATTATTCGGATAAAACACGAGAAATTAGGGTTCTTATAAGAAAACGGTTTTNGCTAATTCCTATATTATTCGGATAAAACACGAGAAATTAGGGTTCTTATAAGAAAACGGTTTTTGTACTGAATTTAACTGGTTTTTGTACTGTACTTAACTGGTTGGGCTACATAAAAAGTGAAAAACTGAAATTAATTGGATTGATTTTTTTTTCTCAGTTTTCAATAACTGGATTTAACTACAGGGAGATTTTGAAAATTTTAAAAGCCGCAACTTAACTTAACTGGTCACCCTCATGCCCATAACTGTCGGGAATATCACTTAATATCTGGAGATATTTGAGTATGATCTACTGATGTGCGTACTTTACGGTCTGATCTGCTGGTCGGTGTATTTTACATTTATAAAATGCAAAAATTAATTTGCCGGTCGGCATACTTTATAGCTTTGATCTGTTGTCCGGCTAACTTTATGACGGTGATCGGAAACTATACACACACATACAGCTAAGGTACTGGCAGTAAGGTCTGATACACTGGAAGTAGCGCTCCTGATGTAGTGGACGCTATATCNACATACAGCTAAGGTACTGGCAGTAAGGTCTGATACACTGGAAGTAGCGCTCCTGATGTAGTGGACGCTATATCGTATCTGCTATTTCTAGGTGCCTTGCTCCTACTTCTAGGGGCTTGCAGTGTTGCCTACCTTTCGTAGTATATTTTTGAATTTTGCTACAAAAATTCTATATAAAAAAAAATTAAAATTAGAAAATAATAATCAATTAATTGGAAAATATATGAGAAAATAGTTCTACAGTATAACAAAATGTTGTAAAGTATTTTTTTATTTCTCAAAACAAAATGATATATAATTTATAAGTAATAAAAGTTGAGTTACCGAAGCAGTAATTTCCTTTTACAACTTGGGATAACAGAAATACAAAAACAATTAAAATTGTTTGTTAAAGACTACGACTACCATACGTAATAAGCTATAATCACAGCAGTGAGAGAAGTTTTGAAAATTTCTTATTGCTAGATTTATTAAAATTATACTGGAAGTAGTTCCAGTAAAAGGCTATCTTTGTTTGTTGCTCAGAAAAAGTGTAGTACTCTTCTGTAATTTACTAATTTAATTCAGATCGACCATGTTTATCTTCCACCAAATATTTTTCTTTAACCTTCTGATACAACTCCCAGGATACTTTCGACCTATTACTAAGCTTAAAAAGTTTATCTCCTCCAGGATAATCTTTGGTTGAAAGCTGATGAAAATTGCAGTGACATTTTTTCTCAAACTTTGACATTTCCAATTTATAAAATTTAATAGTAAGTATCAAAACTCAGTGGTTACACTTTCTCACTCCAGTTGAATAGCTCAAATTAAATATTGGCGAGAAAGACACTTTGCCTGTTTGTGAATTATGCAACTAAGCTAGTCGCCTCAATGCAACGTTTTTAATAACTATCTTTCCTAGAGAATGCATTATCAACACAAGAATCTCAAAAATTCAAAATTTTAATTTTGGTCACAGTACACATAAAATACGATTTAAGTTTATTGTTATGTCATCATTGCTCAATAATATTGTGACGGTTTAGCTTACCTTACTCGCTAAACCGCTCACCTGCCTATTAGTCCGTTTTCTAAATTAATCAAAAACTCTCCTATTTTTAAAACAATGTTAAAAATAATCAAACGAAAAAACTTTAACTTAAAAACTTTAAGTTAAAAGAAAACAAAAACTGAAAACTAACTTTTGAATTGGAGCTTCTCCCGCTCCAATCGCAACTCTACTCAGTTGGCCGACTACTGACCAACAAACCAACCAAAACTTCTACAACAAAATAAAACCTCGAACTCAACTCATATTGCTTTGTGCAATATTTTTAATTTATTTTAAATAAACAATTAACGTTATTGTTAATTAAAAACTTTCTTCCAGCTCCGGACTGATCGGCGTTCCATCCCAGTGAAGCTGGGAAGAAATACTGGACAACTGGTAACTGATCACACAGAAACACCCATATTTATACTAGGGAATCATACATTAGCGAACCACAAAGTAACCATCACTAAGAAAAAAAAACATAATAATAGAAAATTTCTGTTTCATAATAACTAATTATGAATAAAATCTACACAACAGGATAAAAATAATATTAAACTAGAAATGTGTGCAAAAATTATACATAATAATTTATAACTGCAACAATATTTCTTTTTCATAACAAAACCTCTCGAATTATTTACTTAACAAATTCTCATGCGTAGGGTCTGTGTGTCGTATTTGTACAACAAATTAAATAACACTTTTATACTTTTTATTGACATGATATTCTTATAGCCCTTTTATCTTGTGAATCAACCTTGATCATAACAATTTCTTCACTAATTTATAATAATAATAACGTAATTCGTTTATTATGTTGTTTGAAAAAAAAATTTTTTTTGTCACAATTGATATTCATAGAAAATAATTACTTTGAGGTTAATACGGCTAGTTTCAATAAATGCTATGTTGCCAGCGCCAACGTCTAAGCGGCAGCCCCTAGATGTAGGAGCTCAAGCTCCTAGATTTAGCATCAGAGCCCCTACATTTAGCAGCAGAGCCCCTAGATTTAGCAGCTTCACTTTTCAATTATTTTTCTAAAATCGGGTATCAATTATTCTCGACCGAGTTTTATATCAGTCGAAAGACCATAGGAAAAGATATTTAATTCAAAAAAAATTAACCAGAAATGTTCAACCATGCAATTTATAAACACATTTTATTGAATAACTCAGCCCTGCCAAGCTGAAATTTTTTTTCCCACGGTGAAAAGTTTCTAAATTTGATTTACTATCGATTAAAAATAGTAGTTAAACTCGTCAAGAAGATATATGTTCGACCTTTTGAAAATAAGTTTAGAGCTGCTAGAACTAGCAGCACCAAGACACTAGATCTAGCAGCAGCTGCTAGATTTAGCAGCTTCGCTGCTAGATGTAGCAGCTCAGCCCCTACATCTAGAGGCTGAGCTCCTAAATCTAGCAGCCCGCTGCTAAATCTAGTAGCCCGCTGCTAGATTTAGTGGACGCTACATCAAGCAGCGGGATGCTACTTCTAGTGTAATGGGCCCTACTGACTGGTTGTTAGGTTACGAATGGGTCAATTTTTGAATCAACTTTCAGCGGGATTTGTCCCTCTCAGAGTATGCCCGCTCACTCCACACTTTGCATCATTTTAGGGACAGAGCTGGGCATCCCGCTCTACACATCAATCGCAACATACAACGGTCAAGGCGTCTTTCTCATTTACAGAAAAACTCTTCATTTCACACTCAGAATTTGAGAATTTTAATACTCTTGTTTCAGTTTTTTTAACAAATTTTTAAAACTGATCAAGTTTACTTTAGTATGTCTGCGTACTTACAGTCCAACCAGTGTTTTTGGGACGACTGGACGTTACTTTTGACCCATGCTATTTGCTGGAGAATGGGGTGCTCCAATAATTATTTTGCGTAAGACTCCTTGAAGCAAATTTTTTAAATGATTCTGTTTACATGTTTCAGAAAGATTATGGTAAAGTAGAGAGGAGAATATTTTTAATCAAGTCTCTGTAACGTCTAGAAAAAAAGTTACGATTTTTTGAAAATTGTAATTTCGGAACAATTTTTGGGACAATGTACATGAGAAGTTAGGATTATTTGCAAATTTTGTTTTTCTCCAATTTCTAATAGTTTTTAACTTTCTGCTCTGCCATTTCATTTGGAAATAGGCTAAAGAGAGTTTAACAGATAGGATTCAATTACCAGCTTTCATCTCGTCAAAACTTCCCGGATCAATTGGAAATTTAGCAAGAGAGCAAAAACGCATTTTAAAATGATAGTTTTGATGGTTTCGAAAATATTCGAATCAAAATTTTTATGACTATTTGAAAGTTCACCACCCACCAAAGCTAAGATTTAAATTATTAAATTTATTCGTTGTGTTGTGTGTAACTCTAGTAGTCTGGAGTGGCATGGTGCTATTATGATGTGCCCAGCTAAGGGGTGGTGATAATTTTGAATGTGAGAAATGGTGTAAAAGCCTTCCCAAGATAAACGGAGGAAAGTTTTAGTAAAAAAAATTGACCCATTCGCAACCTAACAACCAGTAAAAACAAATGCAGTAATTTTTTTTCATTTTTTGGTTGCTCTGTTTGATACTGGTGTTTTAACACTCAAGAGGGAACCACCACGGGTGGTCATCTCCGAAATAATCCAAATTAGGCTTTTCTAGTAGGATTATCATAGTTAATTATATAAATATAAAAATTTCCTGCCATTGGGTCATGGGGTCAATGTGACAGAGCTTTATTCAGTAGGTAAAAACTTTTTTTTCGTTACAATAATAAAGATGTTAATGTTAAAAGTGCGTTTGAGAGGCTGCCATTTCAATCAAGTGTAGTTAGCGACGTGGCGTAAATGAAAGGGTTAGGGTTGCTCAATGCCGGGTTCGATTGCTACCCTTTTCATAATTTTTTTTCGTATAACTTTCATACTTATCCCAATTATATTCTATAAATCTAAAAATATTCCTAACGCAGTGTAGTTAGAGTCTAAAATTTAGAAGATAAGGATTTTCTGAAAATTATAAGTCATTTACTTGTGAATATGGCTTCATATCAAAAGAATTTCAAACTAAATACCTTAAATTCTCGCATATAATTAGCCCTTTGACATATGACAGATTTGACAAGGCTTATTCATGATCTATTTTTATTACTTCAGGCTTCAAATTTTCAGCTTTGTAGTCTGGCAAACCAGTGCAGAAATTTTTAGGAATAATATCGAAAATTTATTAGATTAAAAATAGAATATATGAACTACTTGGTGATGAATTTGAGAATTGTTAAGTGATTTTAATTAGCATCACTTTACGGAAATTTTTATTACTTTTAGAAATATTTTAAATTAATTGTGACATAATCTGCCCTCGTGATAACTCTTTCATTTCATTTCTTCGTTTCTAAATTTTTCTTAAAACTTTCGTGAATATTCCAGTTGTCCCATAAGTCATGTGATCTCATTAAATGACAGAACAGTCAAGTGGTTGCAATTGAATAAATAAATATTAAATTTGTGTTATCTTAGAAGTGAATTGTATTTTTTAAATTTTGGTGTTAAGAATTGTCGGATAGTAAACCAGGGCAAATTATTTGCAAGGACGAATTGTAGGCGGGAATTTAGGGTATTTATTTTTTATTTTTTTGGTATGAGGCCATATTCACAAGTAAATAACTTATAATTTTCAGGAAATCCTTATTTTCTAACTTTTACACCCTAACTACACTGCGTTATGCATATTTTTAGATTTATAGAATATAATTGAAATAAGTATGAAAATTATACGAAAAAAAATTATGAAAAGGGTAGCAATCGAACCCGGTATTAAGCAACCTTAACCCTTTCATTTACGCCACCTCGCTAGCTATACCTCATTGAGATGGTAGCCTCTCAAACGCACTTTTAACATTAACATCTTTATTATTGTATAGAAAAAAAAGTTTTTAGCTACCGTATAAAGCTCTGTCACATTGACCCCTTGTCCCAATGGCAGGAAATTGTTATATTTATATAATTAACTATGATAATCCTACTAGAAAAGCCTAATTTGGATTATTTCGGGGATGACCACCCATGGTGGTTCCCTCTTCAGTCAGAGCCTATACGTGCATATATGGGCACCTGAATATTTATGCAATATATTAAGATATAAGCTAAATTCCAGTTTAAACTAGTGTTCCGCATTGCTGTGGCTCATGAGCTGGCTCAATGGCTCTGGCTCTGGCTCGAGCTGGCTCACAAAAACTTCTGAGCCAGAACCAGTGCATGGCTCTGGCTCATGTAGTAATTTTGAGCCAGAGCCATGGCTCATGAGCCAGCTCAACGAAACTTGTGAGCCATGGCTCAATGGCTCAACTTTTCCATTAAATTCTTCCACTTTTCCCCTAATTTTTTAATTTTTTTCTTCCAAATCATCACTTTTTTTTTAATTTTCGGAATTCTTGGTCACTGAAAGTCAATTTGCCTTTAACCAATTCATAATTATGATTTGTGTTGGCTTATTCTCACTAGGTCATTCTCACTTTTAGCAAAATGTGCATATTAACGAGGAAAAAAAATTTGTGTTGAGCCAAGGAGCCATGGCTCATTGAGTCATGGCTCTGGCTCATGAGCCAGCTCAACAAAAGTGCGGAGCCAGAGCCATGGCTCATGAGCTGGCTCACCGGCCGGATGAGCCATGAGCCATGACTTATTGAGCCAGTGGCTCTGGCTCACACCAAAAGGTGAGCCATGCGGAACACTAGTTTAAACCAATCGTAAGATCTTAAATATTGCATTTATTCAAAGACAACGGCAGTTTTGACACAAGAGTTGATGACAATTGAATTGAGTTTTCCTTTCACCGTGAGGAAGAAACTCAATAAAACCAAAATTGAAAATTTTTGTGTCACAGTCACATTACCAATTGCAGATTGATTCTACAATTTTGATGGAGGTGGTGGAGTTGGTTGAGGTAGTTGAAGGCCAAGAGCAACAAGGGACAATTAAAAACTTTGAAGACTTGATCCAACTGCCGTTGTCTTTGAATAAATGCAATATTTAAGATCTTACGATTGGTTTAAACTGGAATTTAGTTTATATTAGTGTTCTCCATGACTCTGACTCTCATGACTCTATCTCCCAAGGTTTTTGAGAGTCGGGAGTCATTTGATGACTCTGACTCCAAGGGTTTTGGGAGTCAGAGTCATGACTCTGGGAGTCGACTCCCAGACTTGGGAGTCACGACTCTTTCGAAAGTTGCGCACATGGGCATATGGGACTATTTTTTTTATTACTTTTTTTCTCACCTACTTTAATCACTTAACCCTAGGTTCTTTGACAAAAAGGAACTAAAAAATAAACTTTCATCAGGCTACAACATAAATCTTAAATTTTTAAAAATTACAAATTTTTTTCATGTATGTTGGTCGACATCCAGACCCAACGTATGGCAATGGAGCTGCAAACAAATTTTACATGCAAATATTATTTCGATAGTTACTTTTACAAAGAAATATTTAAAAAAAGTTATGAATTATTTATTTAACCTGATGAAAGTGGCTAATTTATTTTCTTGTTGTCAAGGAAACTTGACTAAACGTATAAAAATTTTATTTTCAGAATTTTCTACCCTATTTTCCATTTTTGTGTTATGTGACCTCGTAGTTGAGAGTCATGACTCTGACTCTGACTCTGAGTCGACTCCCAAAATTCAAGGAGTCAGAGATGACTCTGAGAGTCGACTCCTAACATTCAGAGAGTCAGAATCATGACTCCCAGAGTCAATGACTCTGACTGTGGCCATACTGGGAGTCATGGAGAACAGTATTTTATATCTTAAAATATTGCATAAATATTCAGGTGCCCATTTATGCACGTCAGGGTCCATGGAGACCGTTTGTTGTCGCTTCGCTTTATAGGGTCGCGCAGTTTTGATGTTTGGCATGGGAGATTTTTGGGAGAAAATTTGGGACCGTTGTGTACATTTAGTTCTCTATGGATTGTTGTCATGAGAAACAAAATCGTGACGAAATATTTTAAAATGACGTTTAACAAAGAACGGTCCCAAATTTTCTCCCAAAAATCTCCCATGCCAAACACCAAAACTGCGCGACCCTATAAAGCGAAGCGACAACAAACGGTCTGCATGGACCCTGATGCACGTATAGGCTCTGACTGTGAGTGTTAAAACACCAGTATCAAACAGAGCAAAAGTGAAAAAAACTACTGCATTCGTTTTTACCATAGCTGTACATGGTTCAAC
This sequence comes from Holacanthella duospinosa, assembly GCA_002738285.1. Taxonomy (NCBI): domain Eukaryota; kingdom Metazoa; phylum Arthropoda; class Collembola; order Poduromorpha; family Neanuridae; genus Holacanthella; species Holacanthella duospinosa. The sequence goes on along the minus strand of NIPM01000127.1, from coordinate 32,031 downwards.
TTTCGATTCGTCGAACTAAAATTTTAATTGGGGTCAAAACTGACCATCTATGTTCCTGTGTGCTGAGGTGGAACAGGGGCAAATCGGGCACATGTTAATTCCGTTTTGATGGTGTTTCAACAAAATTTTGACTCGATTTGTTTCTTTAAACCACAGATGTAACTCGAGCGTAGCGCAACCGCACGCGCACACAGTGCACAGTCGGAAAGTCGCACATTCACCCACTCGCGCACCTTCTTAGTACTGAAAAAGCTCACGCAAACCTGCATGCGCACTTTAATATAGTTAATTGGCGCATTCGCGCACGCACGCGCCCCTTCAGAAGACCAAATGGTCGCACGCGCACCCTCGGCGTACTTTTAGGCAAATGACAATGACGTACCCGCACACGCACCCGCACTGGCAGAATGGTTGTCAAAAAAATTTTTTCTCGAAATGACATCAATACGTAAACAAGGTGAAGGTGAATCCGACATAAACAATTAAAAAAAACTCACTCCTCGCGGAATAGGGTAAGTGATACCTCAATCTATCAGAAATTTCATCTAAATTACTAATACGACATTCATTGTTGGCGGTCAAGTCAAATTTTGCAAACAATTTGCAAATTTTTGCCAAAAACGAATTTTTTTTTAGTATGACTTACTCAAAGGCACTGGTCCGGATTTCAACAAATGACTCGTCGATCGATTAGAAATTTTATGTAGATTACGAATATGACATCCATCAAAACTCAAAATTTCCAAAAATATGCAAATTTGTAAAAAAAATTTTTTTTTCTTCTGTAAACCTTGTAGAAATTACAGCAAGATACGGCTTGCGGGTTAGCCAAGTGATACATAAATTGATCAGTAATGTGTATACTGTGATTCTTATACGGAATTTTTGTTTCAAATCAAATGTTGTGGAACAGCTAGCAGAATAGTTAAAAAACATAAACCTAAATAAAAACCTTAAAAAAACCTAAGCAAAAACTTAAAGAAAACCTAATAGAAAAAAAATTAAAACCTAATAAAATACCTAAAAGAAATATAACAACCTAAAATAAAAGCTAAAAGCCACTTTAGGAAAGCCTGAGAAAAACGTAAATAAAATTAATAGAAAACCTAAAAGAAACCTAAAAGAAACTGAAAAAACCTAAAGAAACCTTATAGAAAACCTAAAGAAAACTTAATAGAAAACCTAAAGAAAACCTAATAGAAAACCTAAAGAAAACCTAAAAGAAACCTAATAGAAAACCTAAAGAAAACAAAAGAAACCTAAATAAAATCCAAAGAAAACCTGCAATAAAACCGAAAGAAAACCTAACTGAAAACCTAAAGCAAACCTAATAAAAACCTAAAAGAAATCCTAATAAAAATCTATTAAAGAACGTAAAGAAATCTTAAAAGAAACCTAAATAAAATTTGTAGAAAACCTTAAAGAAGTTAAATAAAATCCATAAAACACCCAAAAAAAAACCTAAAAGATAACTTTAAAAAACCTAAGTTAAAACCCGAAATTTAAAAAAAAAAACAACCTTAAAAGCAAAAGAAAATCTAAAGTTAGAAGACAACCTTAAGTTCAAGGAGAAAAGGGGTAGTTGGAAACCAAACCATATGCATAGTTAGATTGATCTAACTCTAACATGATCTAATAGTACAAAGCCAAGTATTATATCTGAAGTATTTTTACTTTGTTTCCGTGATAGATGACGATGTGTAGAACTTGGATAAGTGGAAGCATTGTTGCTACTTGACGTACGGGGTGTGCCATGAATAGTACTCAACCGCACGCGCAACTGCACATTAAAAATACTTCAATGGCGCACACACACCTGCTCGCGCACTTCCCTTCCCAATACCAAACATCAGTACCCGCACCCGTACTCTACAGAATTGAAAATAGCCCACTTTACCCGCACGCACACATTGGAAGAAAAATAGTTAGCGCACACGTAGCGCTATCGCACGTGTGATGTGCGCCGCACTCGCACATTCAGCGCACTTTTAATGTACGGCGCACCAATAAGTTACATCTGTGCTTTAAACTTCTGTACTTTAAGACTCGTCTTATCACCTAATCGTTTATTTGAAAGAAATGGAACTCGAAAAGAAAATTTTGGAAATAATCAATTTGACTGAAGACGAAGATGACATTGAAAAAATAAAAATACCCGCGTCCGGAGGCACATCAACTTTATCAATAAATTTACAAGGAGGAAGCCGATCCACCAACACCAGAGATTTTCAACTACGCTACGACGATTGGTATCTGGAAACTTACGCTTTTACTCGTGTGCATATGAATATGATAGAAGATTCTGTAAGAACAGAGACCTACAAAGAAGCGATCGAAATGAGTAAACATCTGATTAAGGTAACGCAATTTACACATCAGTTAATAAAAAATTGCTCCAGCTGTCGTAATAATTTCTATCTCACTTTCGATTATAACTATCTATTTCAATTTTTTTTTAATCAGTTTATGTTCTTTTCAGGATAAAATTATAATGGATGTTGGATGTGGTACAGGAATTTTGTCGTTGTTTGCAGCTAAGACAGGGGCCAAAAGAGTCATTGCTGTAGAATCCAGCGATATTGCTGATGCGGCGACACAAGTTATGATTGACAACAAGTTGGACCATATTGTGACTGTAATCAAATGTAAATTACAACTTATTTATTTACTTCAGGCTATTACATTTTCAATCATCTTTTATATGATTTAACCATGGGCCTCATACTTATGAGACTCATTACGCACTTTAATTTTATACTCTTCATGAAACTTTATAAAATTCAGGGTTTCTGGTTTTTTTGGGTTTTTCTATAAAAACCCAAAAAACCTGGTTTATTGGTTTAAACCGGGTTTATTTGGTTTAAACCATAGTTTTTATTAAAAAATTTTTTTTAATTTTTCTAAATTTTATTTTGGTCAAATCAAATTTTATAACAACCCAAAAATATTAAAATTTTTATTTAATATAATAAAAAGCATTCGACTTACTCCATCAACTCTTAAGTGGCGATTCCACTGAATGATTACCCTCAACAATCCTTCAGCAAATGTAAGCAATTGATGGAATACGACCGGCAATTATAATTTCTGATGGCAAACAATTTATTGCTGACTGCTGTCATAATTGCTGTAAGCAATAAAGAACCAGCAAATTGGTTTTTCTTGCTTGTTTAGCAATTATTGCAGAAGTTTCAGGTGGGAAGAGACAAAAAAATTTTTAACTTTTTTCAAAAAGTTCTTGTATTACAAGTTTAAAATGGTGTGAATTTCCATGTTATTGCTAGGCAATGGAATTACCCCAGATCAAAGCAATAGTTTTTCAGCAATAATTCATAGATGATATCAATTGCTTTCAGCAATAATTGCCGAAGAATTGCTGGGCGAAATCTCAGTGGAATTGCTATTTTAGGCAAACAGGACCAAAAAATCAATGGGTGTACCAAATATTGTAAAAATTACTTTACCAAAAAAAAAAAATGAATCACTACTAAATAGAAAACGTTGTTAGATTGCTATGATTCAATGCAAATGAGCCTGAAAAAGAAACGAGTTAAAGACGCATCAAGTAAGTCAAGAATCAGAAAAGCGTTTAATTTAAAATATTTTATGGGCTTTTTTTGTAATAAAATTTGTTTTTTTTTTGACTAAAGTTTCTTCAAAATTATATTTCAAAAAAAATTATAATTTGGGGTTTATTTGGTTTTTATTATTTGGTTTAAATCACCTGGTTTTTTTAAAAAAAACCAGGTGGTTTAAACCAACTATTGGTTTTTATAAGCCGGCAGTTATATAAAAACCACCACCTTAACTTCTTAGTTCCGACCATTAAATAAACCATGATTTAAATCAAATGATTAAATCAAAAACACCCTGATAAAATTTATAAAATTTTAAAACTAGTAAAAATTGTAATCAGACCACTTCGCGTCTTCAGTATGCAAAATTATAAAATTTATTAAATTCAAATTTTTTTTTCTTGCGAATGCGGTAAATTTTGAAAAAGGCTTCAATTCAAAAGTTTTGCTACGGTTTATAAATGAATTTTATANTCTTGCGAATGCGGTAAATTTTGAAAAAGGCTTCAATTCAAAAGTTTTGCTACGGTTTATAAATGAATTTTATAACTGGTGTTGTAAACTTCATAATTGACCACATCACCAGTCAGAGTGACATCTACTGGACCTTATAATCCAGTTAAACTCTATGGTCTTTAAGAACTTTATAAAGTTTGAAACAGCACAAACTATCACTTTTCATAAATTTCTTGTACTCTATAAACTTTAACTGAAATAACATGACGTAGCTTTTGTTCTTATAAAATTAATAACTTTTATAAAATTTGCAAGTGATTCTGATTATAAATGAAAATTACCTATAAAGCTAACAAAATTATTTAGATATTTATAAATCTTTTGGTTTGGTCATAATTACAATTTTTTGATACATACCTCAAGATTCACAATTTTGGAGTCTTCTTGGGCTTGCCATGTATCCTAAATTTCATCTTCATTTATTTGTGTGGTTCTAGCTCGATTAGAAGATCTTGTTGAACTACCTCATGGGATTGAGAAAGTTGATGTTATCGTCTCTGAATTCATGGGATACTCCTTATTTTTTGAATCCATGATGGATACTATTGTCTTTGCACGGGACAAATGGCTGAAACCTGGTGGAGTGATTATGCCTGATAAGTGTAGTTTGTTTATTTTTGGAGTTAAGGACGCAGAATTCAAAGGTAGGAGGATAGAATTTTGGAACAAAATTAAAATTGAAAAAGACGTATACGATTTCGGTGTAATGGCATTCGCGGCTCTCCGACGAGCTTGGAAACGTTATCTTACTTTGGAAAATAATGTGAGACTCCAAATCATTGTACATTTAAATTTGGACAGTGTAATAGGATTTTATATTGTAGGTCGTCACCAGTGTTAACAAAGTTGTGGATATTGATTTGAATACAATTACAATTCCAGAACTAAGAATTCTAATTTGTGGGTATACACTTACCGCAAATCAGAGTAAACTTCCTGTGATTTGTCATGGAATTGGGTCCTACTTCACTGTGACTTTTTCCGTTTGTCATAAGCCTATCATTATTTCAACGGCCCCTTGGGAACCTGCAACACATTGGGGTCAAACAGTCTTCTTCTTTCGCAAAGATGTGAAAATGTTGCCAGTAAGCTCAGAATCTTTCTGATTTAATTTCTGTTCATTTGTATAATTCATTAGTAATCCGGATTGATAGAAATGAAAAAGTGATCCAATTTATACAGGATTCGAAAATTGTTGGACAGTTTGGCCTTCGGAAGCATCCGCGATACTTCCGTGATATCCAGTTTACCATTTCAACTGAATATCTCGGGATGAATGAATCTTTCCAAGAAGTCAATCACTACTTGAGCTACTAGCAGGAGGAGTTAGTCGACTGAAGCTAAATATAGAGGAAGGACAAAGCGAATGAGTTCGATTTATGAATGTATTATTAACAGTTTTCTATTTTTCATTATTTTTGACAAAAAATGATTGGGTTGCAAGTTTCGAAATTTACTAAAGCCGATAGGTATTTAATATGCCATCGATATTAATTTAATTAGCATCACTAAACCCAGTGAAATTAAAAGTATTTAATCAGCAAACTGACAAAACTGTTTTACTTTTCTCTCAAGCTGCAATTTAAAATGCGAATTTCGGAGTTATTTTGAAATTATAAATTTTTTGAACGGCATAAAAAAGCCTAAAGCAAAAAACAACCGCCCTTAGGAATATCCCACTGGCACCCACAACCCTTCGTGTCAAATTTAGTTAAATAAATTTACAAATTTAATTTTAAGGATTTTTGTTACTCTATTTGTGCTAAACTAAAGCTACCCTCCAATACAACTTATAGCGGTTATTCAAATTTTGAAATAGAACCCGACCTCAAATGCAACCCGCACGTATACAAAAATAGTATATGCGACAATTCACCTTCAAATTGAATTCTCTTGTCAAAGATTGACAACAGTGATACTAATTAATACGAGTGGATAGGATACAGTGCTCAAGTAGAGTAAGATAAAAGCAAGAACAGGATTCGTATTCAGCGACACCATAATAGAAACACGTAAATGAATAAGTTAAGAATGGAAAGAAAATCAGAACCATGTTGCCAATTCTATATTTACAAAATTGCATTTCCCACAGTGAATTTCTGTTTAATGTTTTTTTTTTGTAAATCAACAATAATAGTAAAATTACAACTACTTGAGAATTTTGCATTCAAGCTTAAAATACCGCTCATCAATATCGTGTTACCGGGAGCTGAAAATTAAAAATCCAAAGATTCATACTTTTTAATTTGGCTAATGCTTCCGCGCTAAGACAGAACAAATACATATGTTTTCCCTTAAATTCATTATCGCTATATCAATACCGAATTACCGTGAGTAAATGATAAAAACTACAGAATTGACAAATCAACAAACACGAGGGATTGACGAGACACATTGGCCAACAAATATTAAGCGTTGAATTCATTACCGCTACGTCAATATCGAACTACCGAGGGCAAAGGCATTTCTGCTTGGTTCCCTTATCTCAGACGAGGGTATCTTTTTTTTCCTTGGAACTAAAACTAAAAATTAGGAAACTTTCGGACAACGCTTGATGAATGTTTCTAAGCATTCAGCCTTCTTTCTGTTTTGCGAATAATTTGGAATTTCACGTCTTATTTAACTTACGAATCCCCTTACTTAGGGCAATTAGCACATGTATACCCGAAAATCAAACCACGAGTTTTTTGTGGATACTGGTTGAGTTCATCATAATATTCTGACATATGATTGCTTGCAAAATAGTATGCAATGTCAATGGGATTGGACGGCAGAAATTCCCGACGTTAAATTTGAGGCCATCTGATTGCAAGTGAAAGCATACCATAAAAAATTCAGAAATTTAAACATTGTTGAGAATAGGAAATATATATTAATATAGGAAATACTGTCAAATTACAGATTTATTGAACGGAAAACCAGGAACACTAACTATATAAATGTTAGCTTATTGGTCATTTGGTGGGAAAAGCGTGGACTACATATAGTGACAGATATTCCTGCTCTTTGGTTACCTACCAAATTGATATAAAAATTTTCTGATTTTTGGAATCGAACGACAATATAGGTGCAAAGCAAAAGAAATGGTGCAACATTTTCCAATTCTATTTTTTGTCTTGTGACCTGTTCAGGTAACAGGCCAAGGTACAGAGTCTCCGTTTTACCAAAGTGTGTCTTGCATTTGACCGGCATTATCATCAGCGACAAAACTCTCTTAAGGAAAAGTTTTGCAGTTTTAATAAGCTCGCATTTACAATTATAGCAAGTTCTGTAAAGAGATTTTTTTGTCCAGGGAGAATGACAAACCTATAAATGGGGAAATGCCAAGATGGAGAAACCAATGTTAAAAGACAAAGCTACAGTAAAGCTCGGATAAGCCAAATTCCGAGGGACCGAAATATTTGGTTCGTGGTATCCGAGGTTCGGTTTAAGCGTAAGCTTGGGGAATAATATGTTCGTCTTAAGCTGGATCTATAGTTGCCTTTCCCCGACTGTGCTCACGGGGAAAGTGAGGTGTGATTAGAAAATTTCAATGACACAATCACTTTTTCCCAAGACAACTGTATTCAAATAGGTGCTGAATGTTTAGAATTGCACCGCACTTTCCTCGAAGCACGATGGGGGAAAGCCAACTCTAGTTTCAGCTTTAGCCGAGGTAGTTTTAATTTACCATTACTTTATAATAGTAAGTTGTTGTAAAAAATAACTAAAAATATATTGGATCATTTTCTGTCGTATTTCAATGTTTGAAAAGTCATTCAAAAGAAGTTATTAAATTTTGTAAGAAAAAAATTGAAGTTTCTTTAAAAATTGATCAATTAGTTGGTGTTCGTGGTAACCGAGGTAAAAAAGCATGTGCCTTATGGACTGGGACCACGGAAAGGCGTTCGTGGTATCCGAGGGTTCTGCTTAACCGTTCTATTTATACACAAATTCCCTGTCTCAGGGTGCGGACCGGACCAATTGGTTCGTGGTAACCGAGTCGACTTATCCGAGGTTTACTGTATATACTTTTAGAATTTTATTGTGGGTATTGTCTTGAGGTCAGAGATCAGGCAACTGACCATGCCTGATAAATTAAATCTTTTAAACTGCCTGGTTCTATATAGTCAAAATTGTATAAAAACAACTCGATCTCCACAGTTCAGTTGGCCTTGTGGCTTTAAATTACTATTGAAGAGATGTGTTCTCGTTATCGATTAACGGTTCTGAGATGATACTGTTTTCCGTAAATCCCCCATTTTCTTAAATTTAATTTTTACTACGTTAACATTAATCAAAATTTTTGCCGCCAGGTTTGCTACCGATCGATGCGGAATATGTAAGAATTTTTTTTTTTTTACTCTCCCATTTCATCTAACCTCACTCTGCTTCTCACCTAGTGTTGAGGCTGACTCAACCACTGTTCCGCATCCCGTCTTTTTCGTCCCCGTCCGGATGGGTTTAGACGGAGACGGGACCCTTTTTTTCTCAAAAGACGGGACGGGGATAGGTGAGTCGAATTTTTGAGAAAGACGGAGACGGGACGGGGACGGGGACGAGTGAGTTGATTATTTTGAAAAGACGGGGACGGGACGGGGACGGGTTAGTCAAATTTTTGAGAAAGACGGGGACGGGTGACTTGATTATTTTGAAAAGACGGGGACGAGTGAGTCGAATTTTTGAGAAAGACGGGGACGGGACGGGGACGGGTGAGGATGTTTAGTATGAAAGAAGGGTAAGACGGTTTTTTAGGAAAGACGGGGACGGAAAAGTTTGTTTTCTACGAAAGACGGAGACGGGTGAAGACATTTCTTTTTAAACGACGCGTGTTATTCAGGCACAGACTTCCAACTTAGTTTCATTGGAAATCGAAATTTCAATTATTAGAGCTCACTAATATAAACGTTTCGATTTTGATTTGGAGAGCTTACAATGTTATTGGTTTAGATTTCGAGGTTGAAACTTTATGGGTTTCGATTTCCAGAGTCTGAAAAGTCATAGGGTTCGATTTCGTTCGACTGAAAAGGTATGAATTTCTAGTTCTATTGTCTAGTTTTAGATTTCGATTTGTATGGAAATTGAATTTCGATTTTTGAAATCATTTTGCTATTCGAAATAGAAATCAAAATCGAACCCGAAATCAACTTTGCCTACCGAATCGAAATTGAAATTCATTTTTTGTACAATTCAAAATCGAAATTCAAATCTAGCCAATACGAAATCAAAATCAAACTCCATATATTTTTTGACTTGAAATTAAAATCAAAATTTAGTACCCCAAGCTGATCGAAATAGAAATTTATAATTGCAAGGAGCTCGAAATCGAAATTTTGATTTCGAAAGTAGGCAAAATACACAATTTCAATTTAGTACACTAAAATCCATAATTACAGGACGGTAGAAAAATTTTTTTCATAGGACGGGAACGGGACGGGGAAGTCTTTTATTATGAGAAGACGGGGACGGGACGGGACTGGGAAATTTTTTTTTAAGCAAAGACGGGGACGGGACGGGGACGGTGGCTGGAGTGCCGAACACTGGACTTAACAGGAGTTATTTTTTAAAACCCAAGTGACAAAATATGCGAGGCAGGTCAGAGCGGGAGAGTAAAAAAAACTCAAAAAATTCTTACATATTCCTCATCTATCGGTATCCACTGTAATACCAAATAACTTAGATTTTTTGAGTTTGTGACTACAGGTTGTAAACTGAAGCGCTAGCGCCGGTTAGTACAATCTTAAATAAAGTTACTAGAAGTAAAAAATATGAGTATATATAATAAGGTTCTTAAGTTGTTAGAAACTTTGGAAATAACTTTTTGTAATTTTTGTACTGATAATTAAAACTATTGTGCAATACACTCTTGGGAGACAAATTTCCGCAACGCACATAAATTTCATAATTTTTTAATTTCAGGTGTGAAGGATAATTCTTTCAAAACCTAGCAATTCGTAGTGTCAAGTAATTGTGAAGTCTATGAAAGGTCATATATAAGGCATCAGAGAGATTAGTAGAACTAACAGAAGGATTTCGAAAATCGGACTCAGCCATCGTGGTTGTTAGGCCTATTTTATAAATCTCACTTTACTCTTCCGGCACCAGTCTTGTGTAATCAATTGTCCTTATCCCCTGATGACTTGAAATGTTTTACATCACGATAGGATAACTGAGCAACTAAGAAGTTATTTATTGTTAGCTGGTATTTAGAACTTTTTGATTAGTTATAAGTTGGTTCTAACAAAATCCAAACTGGGTCCTCCTCTNGTAATCAATTGTCCTTATCCCCTGATGACTTGAAATGTTTTACATCACGATAGGATAACTGAGCAACTAAGAAGTTATTTGTTGTTAGCTGGTATTTAGAACTTTTTGATTAGTTATAAGTTGGTTCTAACAAAATCCAAACTGGGTCCTCCTCTTTACATTATCAGCTAGAGTCTTACCCTTCCGTTTTGATATTTATTCTACATGATGTCAATGAAATTTGAATGGTGTAAGAATAATAGTTAGTTTTTATAGATTTTTGAAATTAATCACCAGCTTTAAGCGCTACCGAAATTTAATATTTGACTATATCGGAATAGAAAATTGTACACTAGATCTTGTATTTTCAGATTGAAGTGGAATACAAACCGTAATAATTCACTGTTGCAATCAACGTGTCAACATTTTCTAGCAAATCTCTTGGTTGTCTTTTATAAATATTTGAGACAAATTAAATTAATACTGACAAAATTACATAAAATGGGTAAATTGTGTTCGTCTCTATCACACTCATTTTTAATTATAGACACCGCATAATAATCACTCACTCTACGTCAACATAACAATTAGGATAGTGATAAATAGCACTATTTTCTGCAAACTTAGGGTGTAGTCAATTGAAACTGTTCAACCAAACTTACTTTTTTTGTTGCGAAATTGTGGTATTTCTCTGGCTTTCTTGTCATTCCAATTTTTCTAATAAAATTTGTCTATTTAATTAAGAATATTGCACATATTCGTTTAAATGTTTACAAAATTGGAAATAGATCATTTCATTAAATTGTTGAGATTTGTTTCAAAAACAAAACTCTTTCCATTCACCTGGGAAAATAACCTATTACAAAGAAGTGTTTTCAACATGCCGGAAAAAGTTTTACGTATTCTTTTAACAATTTGTCATCTATCAATAGGAATACACGGTTTGGCTACAATTAGGAAAAACTTCGATGACGGGCACCTAATTTATTTTATGTTTCAAACTTCTACTACTATCTATATAGGCGGAACGCTCTCAGCAAAAATAAGCATAGAGTTCTACCAGGTAGAATATATACAATTGATCAACCGAATGCTTTTCATGCATCGTGGTGGAGGTAATTTAATCATATTACAGCTAAATTTTGCAACTGACATGACATCATTTGTTACTGAAAAAATCTACTTCAACAGTAAATATGCTGATGCTCGTTTACGTGATAAACTTTTATTCACAGCCATATACTCACTCATCTTCATATATGTTTTTTACTATTGCTTTTGTTTTGTTGTAAGTGGAGAGGCTCCATCCTTGACTAAAGAAGCAAAAATTTACTTCAATTTACAGAGTTCGGAAACTAAACTAGTTTTTGTTGTCTTACACACTTGGGTGCATTTGGACATGTATATTAATTTATACTGGTTATTAAATGTGGTTTATATGAGTCAAGTTGCACTTCACTTTTGGACTAAAACTATATGGTAAGTACTTTGTAATGAGATAATACGAACTGAGCATATATGATCGGCGCGCAATTTTTGAAACATGTAACTAAACTATTGCACTTGCCCTTGGTTTAATATTGGCGGCTGAATTAGTATTAGAATTTTTCGTCTATCATTAAAGGTTAAAGAAAATGTCACCAAGCATCGCGAGATAATAGTTATTTCTAGAATCTAAATAAATTTTACTTTGATACCGAGTAGTCGATTTAGCATAAATGAACATTTCTAGAACGCATGCCCGCTGGAGTATTGAGGTAAGAAATAATGTTAATCCATTGGAAATTTAGAGTGGAATACGAATCTGACATTTATTATTGGCGGTCAAGTCAAATTTTGAATTTCCCGTATTCCAGGCTTGAAAATACAGTGAAAAGCGTTTTCATTTAACGGTGAAGATATCTACTTAGATGCTCAACTCTGCGCTCGTTGTAGATGATATCAGTTTCTCAGGTTCTGGCATTATAAAGTAATTGAAAATGTAAGAAAAAGCGAGCCAAAGTGAAAACAAGTGAAGTGAAAGTAGCATTTCTATGGTTACAAAAGGAAAGTTTGATTTGTCGCTTTTATTGTTTCAAATTTACTAGGCGGGTCTACACTGAAACATCTGTAGATGCCTCCAGTTAACACTATTTTTTTTTAATGTTCTGCAGTGTTTTCAGCGAGTTGATTAGAAATAAAATTAATTATATCTGGAATATGTGTGAAAATTGTGCAATACAGCGTGTTGCATAATGCTTATCGAACTCCATTTTTGGATGATTTAGCCAAAATTTAATGTTTGAAGTAACAACTTTTTACAAGCAGTGGCAATTTCAATTAGAAATACAGTGCCAAAACAGAAATAAAAAATTTGATAAAATTATCAAGAAATTGAGTAAAAGGTGGAAAGAAAACAGAAATTTGTTGCAAAATCATATTGAGTTTCACTTTTGAATTAGATTTTGCACCAAGCTTAAGGAAACTTTTTTTGTATATCACTATTTGACTTTTCCAGATAATGCAATCAAATTTTTTATAAAAAAATTGACAAGGAAATACTTAATTTCATGCTTAGGCCATGAAACGTCTAGCAAAAGCAGTAACCGATTGCCAAAATGAAAAAAACAACATTTTGTTGAATTAGAATCGTCGATTATACTATGGCGCAAAGGTGATCGGTGGCTCTGAGTTCTGTGTTAGATATTTAATAAAGAAATTGCCAAATGTGTGAAAAAATATGTGAGAAAGTGGAAGCTGGTACTTTCTTCAGGAGTGAAAATGTCAATTCGTCGAGATTGGAGCACTGTCACTTTGTCTATTGATCCAACTTATTACAAATTGACATCTGATTGTTTGATGTTAGTTTATTAAGGATTGGTCGTAAAATAGCAAAAGCGAAAAAGAAATACCATTCAGATTGAATGTTCCTTTTTATAGCATTGTATCATTGTTCATTAGCAAAGAAACCCAATTTATGCCTTATTATCAAAGTTGATTATGCTTTTACGTTTTTTAATTATACTCTTTATTCTTTTAATCGCTTATTAACTGATATGCTTACTTTTGGCATTTTTTGATTTAGAATTTCAGTAGCGACCAGTGTTAAAAATTTCGACAAAAACGAATGTAGAATATAGAAACGAATGATGTAGTTTTTTTTTACTTTTCCAACTCATTGAAACGTCACTCAAAATCCTTCCCAACACTGATGCGATGCTCCTGAGCTGTTCACCTCGTTCTAATATCTCTCTCTCTCTCTCTGCCAACTGGTCAAATTCTTCCCTCCTCAACAGAAATATATAATATTTTTGACAATATGCTCAGACTTCGGAATTGAGGATTCCAATTCCAAAAATTTTCGGAATTGGTCGTGTTTTTTGCTACCATACTTCCGAATTAGAATTGGATTTCCAAATTCCAATTCCTACGTGAATTGGAATTCGAGTTACCATACTTTATCCCGCGGCGAGAGAATTGGAATTGGCATTTGAGAATGCCGAATGCCGAAGTTTCAGAATTTGACTACCATACTTTGGAATTGACCCTTTCGGAATTGGATTTCCCTACTTTTCCCTCCTACTTTCGGAATTGGATTTTTTCAAAAATTTGAAAAAAAAGGCAATTCCAATGCTGAATTCTGCTTCAACTTGCCCCAACAAACGAAAGGTTTAGCTAAGGCGCGAATTAGTTTAGCAAATTTGAACTAATCAAATTAAAAATATTTAAAACTATATTATTTTCTCTACTACCGAAGGGATTTTAAAATAATTCAGTAGTAGTGAGTAGAGCTACTACTAGTAGTAGTAGTAATAATTAGTGAAGCGGTATGTCTATGACACCTCTACGTAAGTTATAATTTTTTATTTAAAATATTGAAGAACAGTGCCAAAGGAAGTACACTATGACCCGATTCTACCTAAACAAATTGATTGTTTGTTCTCACTTGATCATTAGTAATTTACAGATTACAACAAGTAGTCTGTTATAATTCACAACGGGCAAAGCAACAGTTCCACAAAGTTGTTATTCGACTCTGTAAAGAGACATGTCATTGTTTACTAGTGAACAAGAGGTCGAATTGATTAGATTGGTGAAAGAGAGACCCTACTTGTACAATCTTTGTGAGAAAGGTTACAAAGATTTGACACGGAAACGAAACGCCTGGAATTTCATTGGACTAAAGCTAAACAAGCAAGGTAAAAATCGCACTACATTCATTTCGCTCAACCCATCCACAAATAAGCATAAATTAGTTTTAGACCAGTATCATTCACTTCTGATACGCTTGTTAAATAGTAAATTATCATCGTCTCTTCTTTGTCACAGGCACTCAAGCCGAACACGGTTGGAAGTAATTAAAGAGGCAGTACACGGGGTACTTGGCAAAATGTAAAAAACCAACAGGTTCTGGAGCTGGAAAAGAGCCATCGTTTCACCATTTCATGCTGATGGAGTTTTATAAAGACCAGTATAGACTTTATGCTAAGCAATTACTAAATATGATCGGCAGCGCACAAAGTACAGTGCCAGATCATTCTAAATAACTCGTCTAATTTGTTAATTGATAATATAAGCCAACCAGCACCTAACGATGCAGACCGACAGGAGGGTATCAACTCAGAAAATCTACTGTACGTAGGAGAAAGTGAGTCGGAAATCTCCGGCACTACATTTGCAGAATCAGAAGTGATGGAGTATGGAATTGACGTCAATAATGTTGTATCCGTTGAGCGAACAGCTACTGCCAAGGAGGTTAGTTAACTATCATGTTGATAATTATTAGAATCATAAAATACCAAATTTCTTAAACTAGGTTTGTCGCGTTGAGGTTAATTTTGTAAAACCCCGGAAGAGGGTCATGGATTTATGCGATAAAGAGTTAATAAAAGCGATAAAAGAATCTGATTTGGCAGAGGCTGATGAATATCGAACATTCTGTCTCGGACTGGTTCCAAACCTTCGAAAAATTGGTGAAATCTCGAAGAAGGTTGCTGGAGAAGCCCAATTAAAAATGCTTTCTGTATTGATAAATTTCGAATCTGATTCATAAAAATTCAATCAGAAATACATTTTATGAGCAGAGTGTCTGAAGCACATGATACCAGTCTCGCACGATGTGTATTAAATAAATAAAACAAAAGCTCACTTAGACTAAAATTATAGAAAATAAGCAGATGATAGATTGGGGTATTGGTTGAGAATATGCTCTTTTGTTGCGGGAATTAGGAATACCAAATTGTTTACTAAAAATGGTTTTAACGAGAAGCAAATTGATAAAGTTTATTTTGCTGAGAAGATTACTCCGAAAGAGTACACGACCTGTACCTAAGTACAGGTCGTGTTACATTCGTCAACTTTTCGCTGGTAGGACTCAAGGGAAGGGTGAGAAGTTCATTTTCGATGAGATCAAATATGATCCCTATTATCACAAGAAGTATCTTAGGTAATGCACAAATACAAATACGTACTCAACCATCCATTATTTCTATAAAAATGTTTGATTAAAGAATGTCAGAAAATATGTTCCAGCAACTGTTGGCTGCAGTTTCCCCAGGTTTAACAAAAATGAGGAACCACATGGATCCGATAGATCCAAAGACCAGCTTAGCAATAACTTTGAGGTATAATCAAAATTTAAATTTTAAGTCGAGACAGAAATTGTACTTGTTCTGTCGTTGCTTACATTTTTAAGATTTTTGGGGACAGGGATGTCGCAAACATCCCTCGCATTTGCGTTTCGAGTATTCCGGCAATCAGTGTCTCAAATACTCAGAGAAACTACGAACGTAGTCATCGAGGTACTACATCTGGTATATCTTCCAAAACCTACATTAGAACAATCAAAACTAATAGCCAAGGAATTTCATCGTCTTTGGGACTTTCCAAACTGCTGTGGAGCGATTGACGGAAAGCATGTTCGGACAAGGGCGCCAAGTAATTCTGGTTCTCTGTGCCACAATTACAAATCATTCTTTTCCACGGTTTTATTTGCACGAGTAGATGCTCATTACAACTTTGTAGATGTGGACATTGGCGTGCCTGGTGCCCAATCCGATGATGGCATCTTGGAAACGAGTAACATTGGAAGGCTTTCAACAAACGGCTGTCTTCCTAAACCAGCTACAGTTAGTGGCTTCCCCAGAGAGCTGCCATATGTCTTGATTGGGGATGAAGGATTTGGTTTGAAAAGTTGGCTTATGCGCCCTTTTGGTGGTTAGAATTTGGCTCCCTCTGAAGCCATTTTTAATTATAGATTAAGTAGAGCGAGACGTGTAGTAGAGAACGCGTTTGGCATTCTAGCCGCACGCTGGAGAATTTTTCACACTTCGATTCATGGTGGAAATGATCTTATTAATTTAATCATTACCTCAGCGGTTATTCTCCATAATTTTCTCAGGGTTAGTACAGACAATTCTGGTATTGATGGCGACGAAACATTAGATGAGGACACAATTTGTTTCCACGCCTTAGAACTTAGAGGAGGCCGAAACAATTCACTTCAAGCTAAGGAAGTTCGTCAGCTATTTTGTGATTACTTCATTTCTGATGTAGGAGTATTGACAGGTCAGGGACTCTACATCATGCGTGGGCATGAGTAAACTCAGAACGGTCGAAAATGGAGGTAGCTTTTCGATTCATTGCCGTTTCGTAAATATAAAATTGGAGAGCAGCGTCAGATAAAGAACAATTTGTCCCGTCTCTTTCTTGTATACAATGAACTAGATTTTATGAATCTCTACAACTAATTCTTACACTTCTTTACACTTTGCATTGAACTACTAGAAGAGAGTAATAAATAAATTTAAAACAAATTTGTGCAAGTCCATGTTTGTAGCAATAGTTTTCAAACGACAACTAGAAGTATAGATTGATAAGTGCAACTCGGTACTAAGTAAATTTGAATTTAACACTTGAATTTAAATCAATGATCAAATCATTGATTCATATCAAACATCAAATAATGTAAACAAATACAAAACATTGGTTAATCAGAAAGTTTGGGAGGATATGTTACCTTTCTTTTACAACTACATTTATCGGCAGGGTCGAATTTGAAAGGAGATTTTGTTCGCATAAGGTCAAATGGAGGCTGAATTTTTTGTTCCTCTAACTTTGACATCATTTTGTAAAGTTTCATCGTCGCACGAGCGTCTGTTATGGCTGAATGAGCTCCACTTTGGAAAAGAACATCTGAACTGTCGGTTGCGTAGATATGAAAATAATTTGCTAAATCCTTCAAACCGAATCCTGTGGCATCCATACTTCCGGAGTCTGGATTTGTAACCATTCCGTAGTAGAAACTGGATATCCAATATTCGATGATTTGCTAAATCGAAATGTTGTACATCTGTCTACATCAGCACCCACCACTAAATTCTCAGAAACGATCATCCGGAGTAAAGACTTCACCTGAGAAACACAAAAAAAGATTATTAGGTAAAAATTGACGTGTACTTGTTTATTCATGAAATAGACGGGACAAATGGAATTTTTTGACATTGCCCTAAAGTCTCAAATTATGAGATTAGGGGAAGCGGATTGCGATTTTAATTTGAGTGATAGGTATTATAAAAAGCCTCTGCTTTGATTAATGGTCCAAAGGGGTCAAACTCTTTTCAGTCAACTCACCTCCAAACCTTTTAAAATAATTTCACCAATAATTCTAGTGCTAAATCAGTTATTATTATTATAAAGGTTAGATAGATTCATTCCTATTTCATACCATTTTAAATTCGACTCCTTGACCGATTTTGTTGCAATCCAGTCTAGTTAATTTGGTGAAATATTGGCAGATTATATCCGAATACCATTTTATCAGAGCCCATAAGACCAGAAGCCCGTTCTCATCCACGACAGACACAGTAGCTGGAATCTGCCTATGTTTTTTTAATCCTGGGCTTGGACCTGACAATCCGAGTTTTTCAATGTCTGTTCCTACTTTCAAACTGATCATTTCCGTATCGATAGCAAATACTTTCCCAGTGCTAACTAAATCCCTTTGGAATATGATTGGTGTCTATAACGGAATTAATGATTGTCATTTACATATTTACAAATAAATAAATGAGATAAATTAAACTTACTTTCGAAGCAGAGATCGAAGGAATGAGCATTAGATTTGTAGAGGGCTTTGGAAGACGGGATTCTGCTCTGCATTGCGCTTCACTGCTTCCAAGAGATCTGGCGTTCTGCTCATCCGCTTTGCTAGATTTTTTTATTTTATTCAATTTATTGATGAGCGGTGTTAGAATTCCGGGATGAGGATTTCTTTTAAAAACATGGTCCCACACATACAAAAAATTAAGTTCACTTAACTCTAGCAACGATGAAACTAAACTATCGTTATTCGTCCTGACTCAAATTCACTAACTTATTCACAAACTAACGTAATCAGTAGATACTAATTTATAAAAATAATCTTCTTTGATTTGCAAAAAAAAATAAAATAAAATTATCAGGTAAGTTTGAAATAACCATAACCGCCTTAAAAATAATTTGTGGAATTCTAAACTAACACGCCTTACCAATTTTCACTCTTGGGAAAGTGATACTTTGAAAAATTGGATTCTGATTCTCCAATTCTAAAGTATGGTAGGGTAACCCCAAAATCGGCGAGAACTTTGGTTTTGGCATTTCAGAATTCGCTGTTTTGAATTCTGAAGTATGGTAGCACCGTCCAATTCCAATTTTCAATGCC
This sequence comes from Holacanthella duospinosa, assembly GCA_002738285.1. Taxonomy (NCBI): domain Eukaryota; kingdom Metazoa; phylum Arthropoda; class Collembola; order Poduromorpha; family Neanuridae; genus Holacanthella; species Holacanthella duospinosa. The sequence continues at coordinate 13,035 of NIPM01000127.1, read as the reverse complement.
GATTCCGAAAATTGGAATTGGAATCTCCAATTCCGAAATTTGGTATAAGAATAAACGTATGATTATGCTTTTTCTAAAGTCATTATGCTTTTTATGCTTTATTTTCAAAACCCATGTATTCACTTGAACCGGAAACGGGACACCGTTTCACGGTGGGAAGTTTCAATACGCTTTTTATGTCTTTTATGCTATTGGGTTGCTTTGTTCATTAGGAATCATAAGTAAAATTCCTTAAAATAGGATATATAGACAACAATGCTCAAATCGAACAAAAGAAGTCCAGCAAGTAGAGTCCGAGTGAAAAAATTGTGATACAAAATTCTATTCAACTAAATACCATAATTATATACTAATACCATATATAATAATTATGGAGCTGAATAGTGTTAAATGTAGAATTCTATTAAACGCGTAGAATAATTAGTGGATATAGAGCAGTGTCACATTGTTCGGACATACAAGCAAAATAATTTACAATATATTATTTTAAGGTTGCACGTTTAACATATTATAAAGTTTTATTCATGGTCTGTCGGCAATAGTGCTCGTTTCATACGAATCAGATTTGTACGACATGCAAGGTATGTTGCTCGATAGATATTTTATGGTACAAATGGCATAAATTTACTTAAAATAGCAAGACTCAACGACACGTTTATGTGTAATTTGCACCAATTGACACATTAGTTGTATTTTACAAAAAATACTTACATTCAGATGCAACAACGTCAAAAAGCCAGAAATATTGTCGAACCAAACAGCTTACTAGCTTATTGCATCCCTCATGACTAGTAAACAAACAGACGGATTGAACAATCACATAAAACTCTTCCGCTACACTGTTTGAGGTTAATGACAATTTGTTGAATGAATTTTTTATTTAAGTGACACTTGGCCCAGAAGGGTGGCAGCTGGGAATGGTGACGCAGATGCTATCTTACTTTGTACCACATTTTACAAATATACACTCTTACTCATTAATGCTAGTAATATCGCCATCGGACGGATTGTTGCCGTAGTATTTAAATTACTTTCGATTTTAGCATTTTCGTTTGGAATATTTTTCATTGTTCGTTTCAATGACATCGTTAACAATATTTCATTCATTTTATTTACTGTAACTTTGGTAGCTGGGTAATAGTTTCATTTATTGCAACCATGTCTATGTCAAATTTGTATAAACATGCGTCACAATTCCAAAAAAAAATGTCAGCGATGACGGTTTGCTATATTAAGGAATACAACTTCAACAAAAGAGTGCTGAAGTCACTACCAGTGCTGCGTTGTCAAGTGGGAACATTCTATCACATGGAAGATAACGCCAAACTTACTGTAGTTGACAATGCTATACAATTAGTGGTTTTTCTATTGATAACATTATGAATTGTGAATGTAAAAGTGCTAATAAAGTAGTTCAATATATGAACTTATCTTAGATGAACTTTTTTAGACAACTGGACCGATCTCCTGATTACATATATTAATCTTCCACTCGCAGATTCAGAGAAAGAAGGCATTAGTACTGAAGTGCAGACACAAAAGCAAATACAGATATCGCCATTTTGAAAGAGCAAAAGTGGTTACTTACTAACAGCTGACTCATGATCTGTACTAACAAAAATAACAGCAAGAAAAGTTTCCTCTTTCTTAATTCCTACATGTGTAAGAGATCATACGTAACATGGCCCTAACCCGGGGAGTACGAACCTAAGTATTTCCACCGACCACCACCTAAGTCAGCATTGTTGCTAAATCACACGGACATGTGAACCTATGTTTGTTCACCGACCAGCGACCTAAGTCTGTGATGTCACATCCCGCAAACTTATACAAACATGTTTAAACCTGCCATAGCCTATGACCCTAAGAATTTACATTCTCCACCACGGACATGTGAACCTAATCACTCACCAACCATTGACCTAAGTTTGCGATGNACTAAGAATTTACATTCTCCACCACGGACATGTGAACCTAATCACTCACCAACCATTGACCTAAGTTTGCGATGCTGCCACATCCCGCAAACTTATCCAAACGTGTTTAAACCTGTCATGACATTTCTCATTCTCACAGTTAAACGCTGCCATAACCTTCATACAAAAAGCAAAAATTTATTTTTACCGGTTTAACACCTTTAAATTTGTAGCATACTTGGAATGGAAGACCTTAAGTATTATCATTACTCACACTCCACAGGCATAAATTTTGAACCCGAGATTTCTCACCACCTACCGACCTAAGTCTGCAGTATTGCTACATCTCGCAAACTTATCCAAACATGTAGAAACCTGTCATAGCCTATGAACACAAGTATTCTCCACAGTCCACAGACTATGAAGCTAAGTAACTAACCAATTACACAACCTAGGTAAGCCATGTTGTCACATTTCACAAGCCTGTTCAAGTATGTTTATACGTGTCTTAACCTATGAACACAAGCTTTTTCCACCGATTACCTAAAGCTCTGCATTGTTGTAATATTGTATTGAACTAGTAACCAAAGTCTTTTACCCATAAACTTACAGATATTCATACTATACCCGTTTATACCTGTTTTATCTTACGGTCACAAGATTTCCAATGACCTGGGTGTGGGGTGCCCACCTAACCGCCCGCCCGCCCAACCGTCCCGTGGAGGTCCCGTCCACCCGCCCGACAAATGTATTTAGCAACTACAATTTGAACGTGTCTACATAGACTTAGTACAGAATCTATGCAAAAAAGAAAGGCTATAAAGTAATAATACACTTTCTTCCAAGAATTACCTCTTTCTTTTAACAATGGAACATAGCCCGTCTCCGCACAGTTATGAACTTCAAAGTGATGGAAAAAATTAACATGATGTGGAATATTTTCATTTATCTCAGATATAAATTCCACTCTAAAGACAAAAACCAAACTTAATGCATTCATTTACAATGAAACACAAGATAACAGAATGAAATTTATGTTCACCCCATCAAATGACAAAAATGCGACAGTAGACATGTTCCACTTCTGGAATGCACACTCCTCCTCCTCCACCTCCAACACAGGGAGAGCTCCAGAGCTCCAAGCTCTGAGCTCGGAGCTATGAAAAATTTGAGTTACCCTTTCACCTCCTCCTCCTCCTCCACCATCACCACCTCCTCTTCTTCCACCACCACCACCACAACCACCACCACCATTACCACCACCACCACCACCACCTCCTGCTTCTCCTCCTCCACCACTACCAACACCACCATCACAATGAATATCAAGACCAACACCACCACAATGTATTACATCAACTGCACCATCATTTTCTTTTCCTCCTCTTCCTCCTCCTCCCCCTCCACCACTACAATGAATATCGTCAACAACCAAACTAATTTCAACAATGTTAAATTTTTGATTTTGCAAGTTTATAAATTTTTGAATTTATTAAAGTAAAGAGATATTTTTATGTCAAAAAGCTAAAGTATTAATATTATCTAGAGCATATCGTTTTGTATCTAGACCATTGAGTGCTCTCTTGGATTGTATCTCCGTATAGAGCTGATGAGCATAGCTTCGGAATCCTTTTGTTTCGGCATATGTTTGTTCATTTGCTTCTAAAACTCGAGCAAAATTTTCAAATGTATCTGATTCTTCACAGCAGTCTTGGTAATTTTCTTCACTTTCTTGGTATCTGATTCTTCCATAATCCAGTTTCCTTCATCATCCTTTTGAAGTTCATTGTTCTTGAGTGATACAGCCATGGGCTTTACGGTGTACATCTTTGGTCTTGGACATATCACCCTTCTCATTAGTGCAGTTGAACGTATCAAATTCTCCAAGGTACTTCGTCACAACACCCGCACTATTCATTTCTGTACAACGGGAATTGTATTTTGAACTCCATCCCCAACTTGTTGAATATCCGTGTAGAATTCTTGATGGTTTGATATAATATGTTCTTCAAGTTCTTGTCTACTCAAGAACGTGAGGGAACACTACGGACAATGAATTTGATTATACATTTGATAAATGTGTTGGAAACTTGTGGGATTTCGATTGTCTCGTTCGAATCGACTAAGGAATGATTCATGAGTGGGGAAGAAATGAGTCTCCATTTCTGTCTTTATGGGGAATACTGTATTTCAAATGAGACATGTCTAAGGTATCTAAGGTAAGGTATGAGAAAGGTATCGCTCCGAAAGTCCGCACGGGTACTAAGACAGTCTAAGACTTCCATCTCTTGCTTTGAATTAAATGTTGAATCACATATAGGACAACTCGCTCTTGATTTTGTTTCAAAAGTCACAACCTTCAAATCAGAGAAAAAATTGAATCGATATCAATTTCATGAAAACGACATTCTAAACGAAGAACTAATATGGTAGCACAAAATTATAGTGCGGATTGGTTATACAAATTTTGTGTAAAGAGATTGAATGGCGATATTAACAGTTATAATTCACATTTACGCTCAACACCACACCAGCTTGTCTAAAATTACATGTTCCTTCTAATGAATATTTGAAGCAAAATCAATTGGCTGTAATAAAATACTGGTGTAAAATGGGTAAATTTACTATCACTTAACTTTATTTTTAATTACACACAACGCGTAATAATCCCTTCAAAAATCAACATCGTAATTAATATAGAGGTATTCAAACTTCTCCAGTCCAACGTATAGTCAAGTAAATTTGTTAAGCCAATGGGTTGATTTTTGTTTCAAGTTTGTGAATTTGTTTTTCATTCTAATTTAACTAAATGAAAATCAAATTGATTTCATTTAGGCGTATCAGGTGAAAAGTTCGAACTAAAAACATAAGAATAGAAATGTTTCAGTAACTAAAGTTACAAACACACAACTTACGAAAGCGAAAGGTTTCAACACATAATGCATTATGTGGCAAAGTTAGGAGAAAGCGCTCACGGAAATTTTATTTTAGTTTTTTTCTCGAAGTGCAAGCGAAAATAATGTATTAAAAGACTTGCAAGCTTAGAAATTTGAAAAACTAAAGTTAAACCCCGAAAAATCCGAAAATCCGAATTTCGGATTTTTGGTAATTTATTTAATTAACTTCGGTTTTTTTAGTAATGCAATAGATACGTCTTAATAAGAGAGCGCAGGAAACATAAAATTTATACAAATCACTGTAGGAATGGCAGCGCTACGACATTTTTTGTTCTCGGTTGACCCAACTTTGAAGGTCAATTCTGCGTTAACAGCTCCAAAGCCGCAGTCAAATATGGTGTCAAATGAAAGATATTTTCCTTAGCTAAAAGTTAGCTTACATGATGTTATGCAGATTTCCCCCATGTTTTAGAGATATATGTAATTGAAATCACAAAAAAAATTGTGTACATTATGAGGGGGCATTTAGATGCCCTATGAAGGTAAAGCTAAATAGTAATAAAATTTACGGAAAATACCAAAATCACAACTTCTAACGTTACTTTTTAACATTTTATCTATTAGTTATTCAAAAAAAATTATTAATATTAAAAATTTATTAATAATTTTAAATGGAAATTACAAAAATTTCAAAAATTTCAAAAAAAATATTTCCGAAAGAAGTACAATGTCATTAACTTGGTTCAAATATTCAAAACATATTTAACATATTTTGTGTAAATTCNTTTCCGAAAGAAGTACAATGTCATTAACTTGGTTCAAATATTCAAAACATATTTAACATATTTTGTGTAAATTCTTTTGCAAAAGGCAGCAAATTTTTTTTGAATCTAGCGAAAATAGACAATTAATGGCCTACTCGTTTTACAACTTGTAACTACACTAAACGCCTAGGTTTTCCAATATTTCAGCAAATTTTTCGTGGTTCTAGAAAGTTCTAAGCGCAGTGCTACCGTAATTTGACCTACCACCTTTTGTGGAGACAAAATCTACACGCAAACCAAGCTCGGCTTTTAACTTTGTATATTTTTTTTAGTAATTTCTAACAGCATTATTTTATTTTTTCTATTAATTCTTCAGCATTTATACGGCAAGCGATACGAAATATGTAAGCATAATTCTAGTAACCGTATTCTAGCATGGAGCGGACTTATTCCGCTATATTGTTAGATTTTGTTGAAGACTAAATCTTATAATTAATTTTTGAAATTTTTGTAATTTCCATTTAAAATTATTAATAAATTTTTAATATTAATAATTTTTTTGACTAACTTATACACAAAATATTAAGAAGTAACGTTCAAAGTTGTGATTGTGGTATTTTCCGTAAATTTTGTTACTATTTAGCTTTACCTTCATAGTGCATCTAAATGCCCCCTCATAATGTACACAATTTTTTTTGTGATTTCAATTACATATATCTCTAAAACCCGAGGGAAATCTGCATAACATCATGTAAGCTAACTTTTAGCTAAGGAAAATATCTTTCATTTGACACCATATTTGACTGCGGCTTTGGAGCTGTTAATCCAGAATTGACCTTCAAAGTTGGGTCAGCCGAGAACAAAAAATGTCGTAGCGCTGCCATTCCTATAGCGATAATGTATAAATTTTATCTTTCCTGGGCTCTCTTATTAACACGTATCTATTTCATTACTAAAAAACCCGAAGTTAATTAAATAAATTACCAAAAATCCGAAATTCGGATTTTCGGATTTTTTGTGTTTTAACTTTAGTTTTTCAAATTTCTAAGCTTGCAAGTCTTTTAATACATTAATTTCGCTTGCACTTCGAGAAAAAATAAAAATAAAATTTCCGTGAGCGCTTTCTCCTAACTTTGCCACATAGTGTAATGGTTCGAAAAGTGATAAATTTCAATAAATAAGAGGTTTAAAGGAAAAGTTTCTGCAGAGCTTATATAATTAAAATCAAATAAAAAAGTTAAAGGCTGGAATAGACGGTTCAATTTATTGTTATCTGCTACATTTCCATCCGCTTGCATTTTTATAAATATAGTTCAACAAGAACAAAATGTAACTAAATCAAAGCAACTCACTGTAGATCAACAAAATGATTTCCACAAAAAATTTCAAAAAATCAGCTGCGTACTTTTGTTATGATTGGAAACAGGTGTTACTGAAGAAAATCAAATATTATCTAAAATTCACTATCTTTTAGTTCATTGACTGCAAATGAATGAAATAATGCATATTAGTTTGTTACTGATTACAATGCAACGTATGCTTTCATAAGGTGCATTTCCACCAAGAAAACTGTCACAGTTTTCTGCCACAGTTATTGGCTTTTGGTGTTTCCACCACTGCATCTCTCTGCCACAGTTTTCTGCCACAGTTTTTTAAAAACTGCAGGCAGTTTTTCTCAGAAGCAGTTTTCTTCTCTTCTGTTTCCACCAATGAAGTTTTTCTGAATTTTAGCTGCTGCAGCTAAAATTTTAGATGTGTTTCTTTCTATTTAGCTGCTTCTCTTGGAGAAGCATAAACTGCAACTAGAAAAAGCTGCGTCATCACAGGTCCACTCTTGGTCGTGTGACGAGACTACTNTATAGTGTAGAACTCAATTATTTACTTTTCATCTGAAAATGGTATGTAAATTAATTTAGTTTAGACGATAGTTTTAGTTTAAGTAATAACATTAATGTACTCTAGGCAACATTCACGAAACAATAAAACAAAAAAATTTCAAGTTTTTATTTTTCAATTTTCAAGTTCAAGTTTTTACTTTTTGAATTTCGTGACTGTGACGAGGGTTTTTAAGGGAAAGGTGAGACAGAGCAGGAGCAGTTTCTGAGCAGCTTTCTGCTGAACTGTTTCCACCAAAAAAAAGCAACAGCAAAATGTTGTGATGCGCCTACGGGCAGTTTTTTTAAACATTGGTGGAAACACACACCTTTTTAGTGGAAACGTGCAGTTTAAAACTGCCACAGTTTTCTGCCTGTCCAAAAACTGTGGCAGAAAACTGTGCGATGTCGCTGATGGAAACCTAGCTTTAAATCTTGCTTACACTTCCTTGTTTTAGGGTATTCTGTATAGTCCGATTAACGTAATTTTAAAATGATTATACAAAAGACTAAAAATAAAATAAAATGTTCAAATTTTAGAAAGGAAAAAGTCTAATACANTTTTAAAATGATTATACAAAAGACTAAAAATAAAATAAAATGTTCAAATTTTAGAAAGGAAAAAGTCTAATACAAAGATTTCTGCAGAGCTTTAGAAAGATTTTTTTTTAAATAAAATTCCACTTAAACCAATAGCTTTAAAAACACACAGAAGAAAGTACAGGGTGAACCAACTTAATCCGGGCNATAAAATTCCACTTAAACCAATAGCTTTAAAAACACACAGAAGAAAGTACAGGGTGAACCAACTTAATCCGGGCCTTCTTTCTTCGCCTTTCACCAAAAACGGCTTGGGGCAGGCGATAGACAATAGTAAATGATGGAAGTGAAGTTAATTTTATTGTAATCACTATAAAATATCTGTTCCGATGCAAAGCAATGGAGCAAAGCAGAGAGACAGAGAGAGGAGGGGTCGGCAGGTTCTCTGTTGAGTCAGGTGGAATAGATGCCAAGGGATCGTACCCCATTCCTCTAGTTGCTCATTCTCTCAACTACCCATCTTTCAGCATTACAGAATCGTCTTTGTTTAAATAAATTAAGTTTTGCAGAGGAATGTTTTCTCAAACACACGCTAACTTCATTCCTTACAACTTTTGTATTTCGCGCTCTTTATTTGCTGTCTTAAATTTTTTTTGGTGAAAATGACTTTCTACGGCCCGGATTAAGTTGGTTCACTCTGTATCTTTGAAACTCAATTCTTGTAATATATCTAATACTAAACTCATAGGGTTTGAAAGCTAGAGGTTCATACGTTCAAAGTGTATTCACATGTAACCTCTGACCGACTCAAATATCACACAGTTGCAAAGATCTCTTTGATACTGTTTACTGAACTACTTGTGTCCTATGCATAAATTTGTATACAGAGTGTTTAATCTTTTTTTGCATCCACTTTCTCCAATTTCATCGTATCTCCTCCCAACCCATGCTGCTGCCAGCAATAGATTGTGAAAAAATGAAGTCATGCTTTCTAGGGTGGAAAATTTTTTTAAACACCCTGTATATCTATATATAAACGTTCCTAGAAAACAGTGAACAAATTAAGTAGTAATCAACAGACCTGGAAAAATATTGAAGTTTACTTTGCTAATTTTTGTACGTACCTCACCAATTTAAGTCAATGGAATGATATGTTAATGTAGAGGCCGACAAAATATTTAGAATTAAATGCGAAAATATTTATAATTTTGGAATATATAGTTTGCATCTTGAGAAACAATCGAATCGACTTGCAGAAGACGTTTTATGCATTGGCATTAAAGATATCTTTCTGGTTTCAAGCGAATATGGGTCTGCCAACAAGTTAGAGTTCGCAATTCATTAGAGGCTTCAAAAATTTTATTTTAGTAAGAGAATCTACACCTCACCACCTTAGAGATTTTTAGGTTCAAAGTGTTTGAACACGTAAAGTAAACGGGAAGTATATTAGCAATTANACGTAAAGTAAACGGGAAGTATATTAGCAATTAATTATATCGCTTACTTCACATTGTATTAAAAAAAATAAATGAAAGTGAATTCATCTTTCTTTAAATTGAAGTTTATTGTTGAACACCTCCCCATGACTTTNTAAAAAAAATAAATGAAAGTGAATTCATCTTTCTTTAAATTGAAGTTTATTGTTGAACACCTCCCCATGACTTTCTACGTAGAGCCTTTTATGTTTTGTATCTTACGTATTTCTATTCATTTTATCTAATGGAAGCTTCTTGATCATTAACTTTATATTTTTTAATTCAAAACTGTACCTATTCAAAAAAAAATTATATGTACAGTTTTCTAAGTTGAAAGTTTTAGAATTGCTGAGTAGTTGTTTTTAATCCTCTAGAAATATGAAAATTACATACAGTAATAATAGGACATAATATTTTCCCATTTTATAAGTATACATGGTGTAAGTCAAAAGAGCAGACGCTTTCGGCGGCAGTGCATAGTGTGACAGCAGTAGCGGCACGGGAGAGTGAAATTTGCCCGCTCGTGAACGGCGCGGCGGTTTCACTATATTGTTTTTGAAATACTTTCGTCAGCCTCATCCTAGTTACCATGAAGAAAAATTTGATGTCATACTTCAACTGTTTGACTTCCAGGTAACGCTTAAGAGATGACTTGCTTATGTTCAACTTACCAAGTTACTACACATTCTGTTATTTAATTAAATAAGAGTTATANTTAAGAGATGACTTGCTTATGTTCAACTTACCAAGTTACTACACATTCTGTTATTTAATTAAATAAGAGTTATATATAGATTCACGAATCAGTGACTTTTGTTTTTCCATTTATCAGACATCAATTTTAGAGTGACGCAGTCATGACNATATAGATTCACGAATCAGTGACTTTTGTTTTTCCATTTATCAGACATCAATTTTAGAGTGACGCAGTCATGACTAGTTGACTGCATTTGGCTTTTCTTTTGACACACGCTCACAAAAATTATGAATTATGAATGAGCGACTCACATTAGCGACAAAATAAATGACAGCTATANTTGACACACGCTCACAAAAATTATGAATTATGAATGAGCGACTCACATTAGCGACAAAATAAATGACAGCTATACAAATTGATATATCTTCAAACCCCAATACAGTGACACTACGCCTCAGGTTTACAGAGACAGCACTGACAATCACGAATCACCTACCTCAGTCTCTACACGTAATCTCATAATTTTATATTCAATTACTTCATGACGTTCGCTGATGAGTTGTGCTAATAGAAGTTTTGAATAATACTGTTGGTCAATTACTTATAAGGAAACTCCACTGTGTTTGTATAAATTGGATGTGCACCATTAATTTTCTTTAAAATTTTGTGTGGATTTCATTTATTTTTACGGGCGTCTGTATGACAAAATTTATTAAATAGTCCGTCCGTGAACACTTCCTTACTAAAAGAAGGATTTAAGAAGTTCAAATGGTCGCCATAACAAAACCGTCTCAACCCGCATAATAATACTATTTGGGCTCCTAAAGGAAAATGTCCATCGAATGGGAGCCCAAATGAGCACATAAGCGTCAACTTGAAAAATTTCTCAAATGCTACAATTTGTAAAACTAGATCTTATGAGTGCAGTTCCGTACTTCTCCCAAATGCCGAATTCAGCAGTACAATAGCATATGAGAGCATTCTTTCTGCTCTCTCATGTGCTNTTATGAGTGCAGTTCCGTACTTCTCCCAAATGCCGAATTCAGCAGTACAATAGCATATGAGAGCATTCTTTCTGCTCTCTCATGTGCTAAATTCAATACACAATTGGCATATAAGANATTTCTCAAATGCTACAATTTGTAAAACTAGATCTTATGAGTGCAGTTCCGTACTTCTCCCAAATGCCGAATTCAGCAGTACAATAGCATATGAGAGCATTCTTTCTGCTCTCTCATGTGCTAAATTCAATACACAATTGGCATATAAGAACAGTTGCACACACCTCTCACATATGCATTCAGTACTATATTCGGTCATGGGTGTACATTTGGAAATCTCCGAAATGCTAACATTAAATACAGTGTCACATGAGTGCAGCTGTGCATTTTCTTNGGGTGTACATTTGGAAATCTCCGAAATGCTAACATTAAATACAGTGTCACATGAGTGCAGCTGTGCATTTTCTTAAATGCATTATTAAGTACTAATAATTCTTATGGACGAATAGCTGCACTTGTCTCAAATGTAAATATCGTATCACTACAGATACACATTTCTCAAATGACAGAACTGTCATAACATTACATACAATCTCGTAACTCTTCTGAAATGAAACTTATTCGCAATGTCATAAACAACCAAACGTTTTTCGGCTGAAATACATAAATCTTCAATGACATTTTCATAATTATGGATATTGCAATTTGACGTCAAACTATAAAAATGACTGATTAAAAATAAACTTTCCAATTGTACAATAATTATTTTATTCAGCTTCAAACAAATTAGGCAGAGCCACAAAGAATTTTACTTCATCTGTGCTGAAGATACAGAATTTTCTGCTTAAAATTTTATTGATAGGGACTGCTTGTAAAATAAAACTAACATTGGCATCTGTGTAATAGCAATACGGTATCTTGCCTTTCACTCTAACTTGAATAGTTTTGAGAAAAACAAGTACTTTATGACAAGCACATTTTTCAATTTTACACGCACATGTTATTTCGTAGAATTTCTGAATATAGCCCATTATACTATCCGACACGGCAACCACGCTATTTACACGTTTNCTTCAATGACATTTTCATAATTATGGATATTGCAATTTGACGTCAAACTATAAAAATGACTGATTAAAAATAAAATTTCCAATTGTACAATAATTATTTTATTCAGCTTCAAACAAGTTAGGCAGAGCCACAAAGAATTTTACTTCATCTGTGCTGAAGATACAGAATTTTCTGCTTAGAATTTTATTGATAGGGACTACTTGTAAAATAAAACTAACATTGGCATCTGTGTAATAGCAATACGGTATCTTGCCTTTCACTCTAACTTGAAAAGTTTTGAGAAGAACATGTACTTTATGACAAGCACATTTTTCAATTTTACACGCACATGTTATTTCGTAGAATTTCTGAATATAGCCCATTATACTATCCGACACGGCAACCACGCTATTTACACGTTTCGTTGTATTACGATTAATAGAATTAAACACCTGATAATTAATGAAGCCAGTCTCACTCTCACATATATATTTTACATTGGCAAATAATTTTATCTGCTCGATAACTGAAATCTCGCTTAACTTAACACTTTTCGACCGTTTCAACCCATATTTTAAATTTTTTCCGTAGGAATTTTTAATAAAATTATTGAACAGCTTCAGAGCATCACCTTCTAGCTGATTATTTACAGTAGAATTAACTTGCAACTGTGAGACAAAGTTTCTGCATACTTGGTGATAAACACCTTTAGAGCTTTTAATATAATTTAATAATTTTCCGTTATATGATTCAAACTGAAAAGCAGATGACCCCCAGAGGGGTCCCCAGTTATGAACACATTCTGCTAAATGTGTCAA
>NIPM01000126.1:528411-543857 GCA_002738285.1 Holacanthella duospinosa | reverse complement strand
TTTGTCCTGGACGAGGACCCACACCTTGCCGGATTAATTGCTTAACCTAGCGGAACTAAGGTAATATACGTTTGAGTTTTGGTTTTTTCACAAAATTCTGATTCTACTCCACTCGAGTGGAGGGGTCAATTTAGCTAGGAGGGGTGGAGGGGTCTTTGCTGACTGGAGGGCGGAGGTGTGGAGGGCCCATCTATGAGTCAATACACTACTTGAGAGTACGCTTGAATTCTAAGAAAGTGACGATGGTTAGGGTTCCGAATGACTCCCATTCTCTTCAGAGGCAAAGCCAGGTGACTCAAAGTCATGACGCACTGACTCCCATTTTCACACTGAGTCAGAGTCATGAATTTTAATGACTCAGTGGCTCTTATAGAATCACTCCTGAAGCTTGAGTCAGAGTCATGACTCTGTGACTCAGATTCACGGAAATTTTATATGGTAAGAATTTACTATCTTGGACCAGAAGGGATTTTGACCCCCCCCCCTCCCCCCAAAAATTCCCCNCCTACCCCCCTGATTACATAAATATATTTTTTTCAAATTTGAAATACTAAATTTGAGTATTTGTTAGGTTGTTAGGTTGTTAGGTTAGGTTGTTAGCTCAAATTTAGTGAATATATTATTTTAATGAATTTTGTGAAAAAAAATTTTGTTTTTCAAATTTCGATAAATTTTCTAAATTTTATTTTTGAAGTCCACTTCGAAAAAAATATATTCTTGTGATCTGGGGGTAGGGGGAATTTTTGGGGGAGCGGGGTCAAAATCCCTTGTGGTCCACGATAGTAAAATTATTCCTTTTATATTTTTCTTTATACAGTAAAATGAGCACAATACATATTCAAAGCTTAAAACGAGTGATACAAAGACTCTAAGTTACCTGCTCTTTTCGGTTAGACTCTTAAATAAATTTTTGAAATTCTTCTTTATTTTTGACCCGATTTAAAATTCAATTACTTCACCTGCAATATTTACACTGATCCTTCGTGTCAACTTTATCAAAATAATCCATGATTGATCACAGCGGAATGTTTCGAACTTTTATTTTATTGACTTTGTTCAATTAACTCATTCTTTACTGCGTAATTATCAAACCGCACTTCTAAATTAGCTCGAAATCTAAGTCCAAAAATTCGAATGACTGAAAAGTTCTGGGTTTCGATTTCGAATGATTAATGTTGAATTTGATTTAGCTTACAGTTTGTACCGAGACTTAAATTTATATTTCAATTTCGACTGAAAAGTTGAATTAAATTTGGATTTCTATATTCTTGGAATAACGGATTTCGAATTCGAGTACCTTAAAATTATGAATTTGAATTTTTTTTAAGTATAAAACTAGTAAACCTAAGGGAAAGCTGAGGGAACCCACGAGAGGGCTGCGGAAACCGACGGGGGGGGGGGGCTGCGGTAACCCATGGGAGGGCTACAGAAACCCACTGGAGAGCTAAAGGAAGACATGGGAGGACTGCGGGAATCCATAGAAGGGCTATGGCATGGAGGGCTGAGGGAAGCCACAGGATGGCTGCGGGAACTCACGTGAGGAATCTCCGTTCCCCAATAAAGTTGGTTAGTCTGTCATGGCTTGAAATAAAATATTTCCCTCCTCGTACTATCTTTTCAATGAAATTACATTCTGTTATCCGAAAATTAAACATTTTCAAATCTAATTGATTATTATATTTCAATTTCGAGTACCTAGAGTTGGATTTAAAGTTATGGGTTTCGATTTCCAATGGAGAATTATGGAACGGAGAATTGAATTTCGATTTCGCTTTGCTTTGTATGGAGAATTGGATTTCGATTTCGAATAAAAAATAATTTCGATTGATCTAAGTTCCAAGTGTGGATTTTTGAAAAACCAGTTGCACTATAATTGCAACGCTGCCGATTGATCCTGATTTTGACTGTTCGATTGCAAACTACTTTTCTCACGTATTTTGGATATTACCATACTTTTTAGCTTAATTAGACTAGTGGAAATCGAAATCAAAATTCCCTTCTCATTCAAAATCGAAATTCTGAGTCCCAAGATGACCGAAATCGAAATCAAAATTTGCATTTCCATTCGAATAAGTAAAATTTGGATATAAATTTTGTGCTAATTTTTATTTTTTTATTTTTTATTGTAATAATACTTGCAAATTAAGTATGATTAAAAGAAATTGATTTCATGATATATACATTTCGATAGACATTTTGAAAGTTAAAATCCATAAATTCGAGGTANTTTTATTTTTTTATTTTTTATTGTAATAATACTTGCAAATTAAGTATGATTAAAAGAAATTGATTTCATGATATACATTTCGATAGACATTTTGAAAGTTAAAATCCATAAATTCGAGGTACTCGACATTAGAATCCATAATCCCAAGCGGATCGAAATCAATTTTCCATTCTCAATCGAAATCGTAATCCCATTATCCACACAAATCGGAAGCAAAATCGAAATCCACAACTGTTCGGGTTCTCGTAATCGTACTTTCAAATTTCGATTAGAGCTAAGTTACAAGTGTGGAAATAACATGCCTCACCCGTCCTATTCCCGTCTTTTGATAGCTTCACCCGTCCCCATCTCGTCCCTGTCTTTTGGTTAAAAAATCTTCCCCGTCTCCGTCTTTAAAAAAACAGGCTTCCCCGTCCCTGTCCCGTCCCCGTCTTCCCTAAAAAATAGACTCACTCGTTCCTGTCCCCGTCTTTTGAGAAAGAAAAGGATTCCAGTGCTCGTCCAAACCCGTCTGGACGGGGACGGGATGGCGAACACTGAATGTAATTCCAACTTTAATTTTTCACACAAGGAGAAGATTATCTTCTGCTGTTTCTTTACTGTTAAATTAAATTTCAATTCCAATAAATAAAGAACGGCTTTGGTTGACTCAATGAATATATTAATGCTAAAAGAAATTATGAATAACTAATTAACCACAACCAGAAACAATGAGCCAAACTAAATATCACCGCCCAACTCCATGAAGACGGGTGACGGGAAACCGATAAAGATCTTTCTGAACCAAAGATCGGTGGTATTCACCCCCGCTCCGCTGTTACAAAGAGCGGGAGCGAAAGCGGAGCGAAATTAGAATTAATGAAAAGAGCGAGAGCGCTATAGACGAAATTGTTCGGAGCGAGCGCGAGCGAAAGAGAGGGTAATTTCGGGAGCGAGAGCGAGATCGGAGCAGAAACAACGGTATCTTCGGCAGCGAGAGCGGAGTGGAAGCAACGATATTTTCAGGGAGCGAGAGCGTAGTGGATGCGGGAAAACATTCAGGGAGCGAGAGCTAGAGCGGAGCGTATGCGGGGAAGCAATCAGGGAGCGAGAGCAAGAGCGGAGCTTATGTACCGAGAGAACCGCATAGAAGTCCTTTCAAGTGCACCGGTTGATATTCGTGTACATTGGCAACTGTTTAATACATTATTCAAAATAGAATATAAAATATACCGAATTAAAACTGTTTATGAGATCAAGAAAATGCCGAAACATCACTTCAGTTGGTACAAAGTTAGGCGACGGAACAATTAGAATAATTTAGGAAACGAGAGGGAGGGCGAAGCGGTAGAAGTGGTTGGGAGCGAGACCGAGAGTGAAGCGTATTGTAGAAAATTTTGGGAGCGAACGCGACGCGGTAGACGTTATGGCAGTGAGAGCGGAGTGGACTAAATATATTAGAGCGATAGCGGAGTGGATGGTGGATAAATTTTGGAGCGAGAGCGAGAGCGGAGCGGCAATATTTGTAAAGAGCGAGAGCAGAGCGAATCAGAAATATTTTTAATGATCGCGAGCGGGGCGAATCAGCAATTTTTTATGGAGCGGGAGCGGAGCGAGAAGACAATATTTTTTAGAGAGCGAGAGCATCAACGGCGCGACAAGACAATATTTTTAGGGAGCGAGATCGAGAGCGGAGCTAGGCGACATTATTGTTTGAGAGCGAGAGCGGGAGCGGAGAGAGGCGATATTATTGTTTGGGAGCGAGAGCGGAGGGTAAAACGCCGACATTTATTCTGAACAACTAGATCAGTACAAATTCAACATCACCACCTTACAGCTAAATCAAAAAAATCGTATCGCTTAAGCGCCGCTTTCAAGGGGAAATCGCTATCGCTTTCACTTATTAAACAAATTGAAAGTTGCTTTCGTTTTCGCTTTTGCTTAAAAAATAAAATCGTTTTCGCTTTCGCTTTCCCTTAAAAATTTAAATCGCTTTCGTTTTCGTTTTCTCTAAAAATCAAATTCGCTTTCGCGTTCGATTTTTTTAGTGATAAAATCTCCGCTTTCGCTTTAAGCCCGCTTAAAAGCAAATCCAAAAAGCGGCGCTGAGCGAATTGCCATCTCTGGTCTCAAGGATGAAGATGAGGAAGCAGTTTATTGGAAGAAAATTAAAGACCTTCTTCCTATCACTTCTTTGCCTGACAATACTTTGTATTGTAGTCTTCTACCAAATACTTTGGCAGTACAGAACAGAAGTCGTTAGATGTGAGTTCATGATTTAATTCATCTTAAACAATTATTTTATTCAAATTCAGATTCGAACAGTCATTTTCAACAATCAATTAACCAACTAATAGATAAATTAAACTCCGCTGCTAATCTCCTAGGTGTTGGACATAATGATCTTAATTAATTGTACATTTTTGTTTCATTCTCAAGTGGACTCTTCAGCATCCTGTAATATCCCACTTATTGACCCTCATTCGAAGGCAGCTAAAATGTTAATAGAGATTAATGGAAAATTTGATGGCGCTCCCGTTTGCATCGGAGCAGAAGTGAGATTTGAAATAAGCTATCAGAGATCATCCATAGTTAGAAAAAAGTCAAATTCATCGTTCTGGAACGAAGTTAATTGTTGTTATACAGTCTTCCGACAAGGACATGACAAGAAGATTTTGTAAGTTGTTGTATTCCAATTGTTAGTCAATACTACCGATCAGGTTTTTATTAAGTTCACGAGCTTTTTGCACATCCACCAAAAATGAATCAAAACAGTGAATTCAACTTTCACAACATACTGAAGTGTCGACTAAAATACACTCAAAGGTTTCATCAAAGTCACATGCATAGATGGGCAAAGAAGGAGGCTTGTTCTTAGAATAACCCAATTTCGCAAATTTGGATGAGTATGAGTAAGTCATGTGCCAATGGTGCGGAAATCTAGTGTATATTATGAATCAGATATCCATTTCAGACGATCTAATAAGAAGTCTAACTTAGCCAAAAAAATAGCAAAATTTCCCAAACACGTATTCTTTTTAGTATGATTTACATAATGCTGATCCATATTTAGTAAATGATGTGTCCGTCAATAAAGAGTTCTCTGTGGATTCCGGATTTGATATATAGTAGGCTAAGTTTTGCAAAAATTTCGAAACAATTCGAAAATAAAATTATCATTGTGACGCTTTCATTTGTATTCATATGTAGCTCAAACAAGTTCAGCAACTAGAAAAGATTTCAGATTAATAATTGCTGGCCTCTGCACGCTCCAGAACCGGCAAACTTTTACAGGATCAGTCTTGTTGTTAAGCACGTCAAAATGGTTATCAACATTGCGTTGCAACATGGAGAATAAATATGCTAATCAGCTCTCAGTATGAACCTGAGAAAATCGTGCTCAATCGTATTTATGTTGAGCTTACCTGCCTGTATCTAAGTACATATAATGGACAGTTAAAATAAAGATTCCGATACAAATTTTCAAAGGTTTAGTAAAATTTGACCAAAGCGAAATTAGTGGACGGAATATGGATAAAATTATTGATTGATTGACGTATAACTTGGTGAATTCCGAACTAGAACCATTGGGTAAATCATATTTACAAAAAAATGGGACAATTGGCAAAAATGTTTGCAAAATTTGAGTTGATCACTAAAATTGGAACTCGTGTTTCTAATATGCATTACATCTCTGATCGATTGACATATGATATGACTTGCCCGAATTCGCGAAGGTGAGTTATTGTACCAATCAATAAGCCTACTTTTATGCTCACCTATGCGCGCGGTTGGTGGAACCTTTGAATGAGTTTTAGTTGGACACATTAGTTGTATAAAATTTGCCGCTCTGCCGCAAATTCACTTCCAAATTGGCTAATGGACGTTTAACAGGTAAAAATTGGTTTCAATTATCATTTTCATTTCGTCAAATCTTCTCGGCTTAATTTGAAATTTTTCAATTGTGTGCTGAAAAGCATATTGAGAATGTGTTTTAGATGCCTTTATAAAATACTCGTACAATATTTTTGATTATTTGAATGAAATAATTTATTTTATTCTTTTCTAAAATAACAGTGGGCATTCCGTCTACAATTTTCAGATTAATTTAAATTATAGGAAGTATGTTCCTTTCCTTATTTTGAGAGTTATTTTTCATGGTTTTTGAAATCGCTTCAAAATGAAATTTTTATGACTAAAAAAGATTTGTTCTAAATTTCTTTTACAGCTAGATATCAATTCACAATCGGCATTGCGTCGTTAGTCAAATGCTCAATTTATCCTTTAGGTAGGTGTAATGTAGCGTATTTGAAGAAGGTATTTTGCATGTTCTACAAAATATATAGGCAAAATATTTAAGACTCTTAGAAAAACAATTTAATTATATAAACAATTTTTTTGACTAATAGTCATTAATTTGTTTTTAAATATTTTTTTTAAACACGTGCAACCTGTAAAACAGGTGTTCGAAATACTGTACAACACATCTATCCAACAGTAGAAATTTAACCGACGACTCTTGATTGACACTGTGTCGATCTCTTGATTGGGTCGAGAAGATTTGACGAAATGAAAGCGGATAATTAAAACCCATTTTTTGCCTGTCCAACTCCCATTAGCCAATTTGGAAGTGGTGCGGCAGAGCGGCAAAATAAAGACTCACAACTAAAATTCACAGTTTTGATTTATTTTTGGGGGATGCCCAGAAAACTCGTTGGACTTAATAAAACCTTATCGGTATCAATAATAAACAGAATTTTTATAAGTAGATTTTGTAATTTGTAGAAATGGAGTGGAATGTTATCCAATTTCAACAAAGTATACTAAAGTACCAGTAGAGTATACAAATTTAGATATCAAATGCAAGAATAAGGAGAGTCAGAAAATTGTTTACAGAGACCAGTTACCCATCTTCCGCATCAATCCAGAAATTGAAGCAGAAGTTGACAAAATTTCTTCCAGGATCTCAGCAGAGCGAATGTCAGTGCTTATTTTGGGATTAGATTCCGTTTCTCATCAAAACTTCGTCCGCTACATGCCTAAATCATATCAGTTCCTAATACAACAACTATCAGCCATCGAGTTCTATGGATTTAGCAAAGTAGGAAGTGGTACCATTGCCAATGTTATGGCTATGCTCTCAGGCTGTACAGTACTCAATCCACTTGATCCACCATTTGTTGTGAATGATCATTGCGAACTAGTCTGGACTCATTTCGCCAATAAAGGATTCCGAACTGTTCACTTCGAGGACTCAGGATTTAATGAATTTTCCCTCTATCCAAGTATCCGAAAAGAGCGTCCAGGGATTGGGACTCACTACAATTTGTCCGAATTTGTGAACGGTGTAAGGGAAATTGATGAAACTGAAATGGGAAGCACTTTCGAGGATGGATACGGCTGTTTTGACAATCAATTTATCATGGATGTATTCGTTGATCCTATTATTGAAGTAGCAAAACAGTTTGCTAAAAATTTTTACCTCAACTACGTTTGGATTGGGAAACCGGGTCACGCAGTGATGTCCAACACAAAATATATGGATGATCCTATCCATCGCATCATGACAGAGTTGAAACAACTCAAATTACTGAACAATACCATTTTGTTTATTATTTCGGATCATGGACCTTGGCATGGGGCATATTTAGCTACAGACGCAGGTGCCTTGGAGAGACTCATGCCCACTCTCTTCGTTGTTTTCCCTGATTGGTTCAAATCGAAATATTCGCAAGCCTTTGGAAACATGAAACTTAATACAAAAAGATTAACCACTCAATATGATCTTCATGAGACATGGATGGATCTAATGGATTTTAGTCGTTTGACAAATTCCGCTCTATCGAAAAGAGTTCCCAGGGAGAACGACCACCAATTAGGACAAAGTCTTTTTGTCCCAGTTCCTTTGGACCGTACTTGTGAGATGGCGAACATACCGTCGGAGTATTGCATGTGCTGGTTGAGGACCAGTATTTCTAATCCAGAATCCAATGTTGAAGTACAGACAGCTACTGCATATGCGCTAATACATCTCAACTCAGAGATTCAACAGTTTCCAATGTGTTCAGCGCTCAAACTTATCAAAATCAATATGGCGAGTCGGCTCAGTTCTAGATTTCAAGATATGAAAAACAAAGCATCTGAAACAGAATTATTTGAAGTAACTTTTACAACTAGTCCGGCTGATGCAGAATTTCAAGTTACAGTGAGCTTCCAGCCGAGAATAAAAATCATTGGGCAAGTACTGCGGACAAATGTATACAAAGGACAAAGTGACTGCATCGCAACTTGGAAAAATGCTACCTACGTCAAAACAATGTGCTTATGTGTTGACGCATGACATTTTACTGGCTTTGATACTACCTAGAGATTCAGAATAAGATAACAAAAAAATTTTGTCTCACAATTTCCTTCAACTTCTTCTTCTCATCCTTGGCGCGGATGGGAAAAACTCCCGCTCACTCCATCGCAAATAATAACCACCCTAAACTGACTTTCATTCAAATTTTTAATTTATTAAAATTACTAAATTTTTCTGTAAATGTTTCAGTTTCAAAACAAAGTCTAGTGAAGAATATTTGCTTTTAATTAGTGTCGTTCCTTCCGACTTAAGTAAATCAGGAGTTCAGGTAAATCAAAAGAAAACTGAATATTAATTTAAAACCAATTATTCGTGATTTATGAAATTAGACTTACTTTGAAAATTAAGAAAACTAGGATAGGAAATAAACAAAGAGTGCCCCACCTTTTTAAAACTAATGAAACCAATAATGGAACGGCCTGCTTCAAAATTACTTCTTATCATTCTATTATTACTTCCATTATTTTCATTAGGTTTAAAAATGGTTTGTGTAAAGTGGCATACTCTTTAGTTAAATCTAACCAAAAAAACTTCGTCGTAGGATTTTTGGTTCGATTCTTGGTTATAAGGTAGAAGTTACTAACCGTCCGCCAATAGCATCAGCCCTGTGTATCAGCGAACTACCCTTCTAAAGGCCTAACCGACTGGGTATTGCTTTAGGTTTTAGGGGTGAGGTTGCTAGGCTTAGGATACATCGGGCTGATACCATCTAAGGACGTTTTTTACTTCAATCACAGATACAAGTAGGTTCAAGATTCAAGAATCTATTCTCAGATCCGATCGGTTGATCGGTATCGATCAAAATTTTAGTGTATCGGATCACAGATCGATGTCGAAATTTATTTTAAAACTTGGCTCGGATCGAAGGTCGCTATTGAGCCATTTTTTGTCCATTTGCTCGGTATAGAAAGGTTCATTAATTGGCTCGGATCGGTATCGAGCGCTAGTTTAGTTGGAAAGACACATCCCTCAGTGTTTCCAGGATGTAGACTCAGAGCGGAGTCCTGCTATCGCTAGGTTGAGTGACCACGGTCTCTTTCAGTCGATGATTTTCAATAGAAGACTGTGGGAGTGTCACTCAGCCGAACGGGATTGTACTATGTGGATATGGATGGAACCTGGCCACTTGATGTAACAGTCTTGTGGCCCTCCCTCAGGGGGGTTAATTCAGGAAATGGGACAGTGTGATTCTCTTAAAACCTGTCTCATTTTCTATATTCACCCTACAACCTAAAGCAGCTCAAACCAATGATATGAACCAGAATACCTCAGAAGAAAGGAAAAAATTACGTTAGTAGAAAAATTAATCGAGAAAAAAAATTATTTTGACTTTCTCTACGTTAACGGCGCGGTACTTTTATTAGTGTTTTCTAGAGTTATGTTCTTAGGATCATCCATATTACTTTGAAGAGATGTCGTACATAAACTTACTTACAACCCACGTCATTTTGACAAATGGCATTTTTGTGTGCAGATTGTTTAGCACGAAATTACTCCTAAGTCTGAATTTCATTCAATGACACTCATAGATTCACAGGTTAGTGACTTATTTTGCCATTTTGTCAGACACAAATTTTAAAGTGACAAAAGCATGACTCGGAGATTCACTTGGTCACCTAGGCCATGAGTTATAAATGAGTGACTCAAACTCACTATAGAATAAAAGAGGATTTTATTAATTATTCAAACGCTGAGACAGTGACAGTGACTCAGAGTCACATATAGCACGGAGAGTCACGAGGCACTTACCTCAGCGTCACCACCCGTCACCATATAATTTTAAATTGCATTAGTCCGTGAGTTTCGCTACAGTGTTTTGCTCATAAAATTCAGAACACTAATAGTGAAAAACCTTTATAAGAAAACTTTACTGTATTTGTATATATTGGACATGTACCATTATTTTTGGTAGAAAGTAGTGAATATGCACAATTATTTTTGTTTGAATTTTTGGATGGGTACGACATTTATCCACGGACGGTAAGGATGACAACATTTATGAAATTCTTCGTCCGTCAGCATTTGATAAGTTCAAATCGTGATTTTGGCTAAACCGTGCACAATATTAATTTGTTTTCTTTTTGGAGGAAACAATTAACCAATAAATCAAAATGTATTATCGTATAATTACGGTATTATCTCGGAGTCAATACGAATTGGTGTATGTTTAAAGCGTCATTTTCCTACATTTGTTATACATCCACTATAAAATAGCAAGAAACGTTTTTGTCCTATTTCGTTCCAATTTTTGTTAAATTATTTTCAAATTAATTGATAACAAAGAACATTATGACTGTTGCCCTGGCAACAAGACAAATGGACTGAATACTTAGAATCAACTCAACAAAGCTCTGTAATAACGCGAGCGTTGTAATCAGCCGAATACGGCAAAAACTGTGCAACTCGAAAATAACAGTCAAAGTGGCAAAATTCAAAAACAAGTTTATGATAGTTTCGACGTTCAATTATTTCTAAGTCCAATTGTTTTCGTTTTGGTGTAAAGTATGTCCCGAACAAAGAGGGACAGCGGTAGCTCTACTTTTTCCTAAGTTGCAAAGGTTAGCGAATTGAGCGGGTTAAAAAATGGGATCCCTAGCTAACATACGCCAAATCAACATCCTTCAACCCTTTCTTTGTACCCCGGGCAGGTGTATAAGCTATTTTTAATTTGTCCGCGGTACTGTAAATAATTCATAGTATTGAAAATGTTTGATTTGTACATTTTCATGTGAAAAGAATTTGTATCTATACAGTTTTCACCTTTTCCGGTTGCATAATTGCACAATTCTGGGCCCAGCGAAACTCCATAGTTTGGCATGTAATTGGGCCCAAAAACAGACCTTATCCGAAAGGGTTCTTTGAAGTTAGCGTGTCACATCCACATCTTAATATGGTAATGGCCTGTACGCAGCTCTGTTTTTTCTTATGGAATAAATTCTGTGGCAGAATTTTTCTTCCAAGCAGAATTTCTTCCCACCCAAAGCGGAGAAGAATGGGAGAAGAATTGTGATTCTACTCCACTTTCCACTTTTGTAGTACAGCAAAACCTCTCATTCGGAAACTATCTCTCACTGGCTGCATAAAATTCACTCCACCCCTTCTTTCATTCAGGTGCCGTAAAGTCTCACATATTTCACATAATTCGCAAATTGTTTATACACACTTGCCCTTCACATTATTTGAATGTTTACGGTAACCGTCACGTGAGGTGAGACGGGGTGGAGAGATTTAGTTTCCGAATGAGAGGTTTTGCTGTACTCAGTTAATTTTTTTCCGCTGAGTTAAATTTAAATAACAATAAAAGTTTAAAAGTTCCCTCGCTCAAGCCAAGGATGTTTGAGATTGTGACAAGAGAATGCTCAAATGCCCATGCGCAGAAGCAAATTCCGCACGAGAATTCTGCTCAAGAAGGTCTTTCGACCTTCCTGGAGCGGAGAAGAAAAATAAGGTTTTTTTCTGCTGCCGAATGAGTCTGGCAGAAATTCCGCAGCAGCAAATTAGGTAGGTGAGTACTAGTTGAGCGAAAAGGGGAGCAGAAACGGAATTTCTTGTCCGCTAGGTCGATTCGGCTGCTGAATGGCTAGCTGAGTACCTTACTTAAGGGAACAACAAAATTCCTTAACGATTTTCACCAAATCCGAGTGCCTCTCTTGCATTACGTTAGCGTTTACCGTTTTGGCAGAATGAAGTTTTCAAAGCAAGTTTATCCTCGTCAGCTTTTTGGTTTAGTTTCGTATGAAGTTCAAAACTTTTGATTTATTTTTGTTTAATACTGTCCCGATCAGATCTGTCAAGAGTATTATACAATTTAAGTCACATTAATCGAGCTAAGGTGCTTTTCCTTCATTTCTCATGATTATTAGGAGGGATTGTTTAAGTTAGTATTTAAGTTAAGCGATTGTGAGTGGACTCCAACAGCCGTGACGTTTGTTTTATGCTTTGAATTTGAAAT
The DNA here is from genome assembly GCA_002738285.1 of Holacanthella duospinosa. Taxonomy (NCBI): domain Eukaryota; kingdom Metazoa; phylum Arthropoda; class Collembola; order Poduromorpha; family Neanuridae; genus Holacanthella; species Holacanthella duospinosa. The sequence continues at coordinate 531,338 of NIPM01000126.1, read as the reverse complement.
ATTGTTCACTAATTTGCTAGCCACCTATTGAGTTGTCACTATCGATAACATTACGGGAGGCAAACTATCAGACAAAGATTCAAGTAGAGAGATTCACGTTGAAAGTCATACCTAGAGATTCAGAATAAGATAACAAAACATTTTGTCTGAAAACCTTCAATTTCTGACCACTTTCCGCGAAAGTTTGAATTTAGTGATTTCGTCAACTGACATACAATGCAACCTGTCGTAGTTGGGCAAAAAAATTATTAGATGATTCAAAAGTTTATGTTAAATAATGGTTCGAAGTAGTGTTCTGGCTCAATGACTCTGGCTCGAGCTGGCTCACAAAAATTTCTTAGCCAGAGCCCGTGCATGGCTCTGGCTCATGTAGTAATTTTGAACCAGAGCCATGGCTCATGAGCCAGCCCAACAAAACTAGTGAGCCATGGCTCAATGGTTCAAGTTTCCCTCTAAATACTTCCACTTTCCCCAAATTTTTCTTACGTTGTCTTTACAATTTGGGTAAGTTTCCCGCTGCGTTTGTACATCACTCTACGCGGTATAATTGTGTACACCTGATTAATCAAGATTAACGTGCATGTTCCCACCATTTTCCCAAAATGATAACTTCACTATGCACTGTTGCCAAGCTTTCCCTCTCTCTTCTACTTTCAAGATGTATACCAATAAGGGATATCTTATGGCCAATTCTTAGTGTATAAAAGTTTCGCATTCTCAGAGGATTAAAAAACAACGATTCCAAAAATTCTGAAATTTTCAACGTAGAAAACTGTTCCTACCCAAATTCGTTTTGGATAGGTACAGTTTAAGAGTTGAAATAAACTTTCATTTCATAAAATGACAGAAACACCATTTATGCATGTATTTTTGCATTACTGACTTGATGTTTGTCCATTTTAAATTCAAATATGTGTTGCAGTGTTCTACGGAAAAGTGGGATTTAACGAAAGACGAATGAAGATTCAACTCAACTTTAGTTGAATTTCCTAGGCCAATGCAAAATATGAAATAATTTGGTTATAAGATATTCTCCATTTACATCACGTGCTAAGAGTCTCAAACATTAAAAATTAAATACTTCGTTCTAGTGTGTTGCATTGTTGTGGAAGCTTTTCTATTTGTTTCTATTTTAGTTCTTCTATACCAGAAAAAAATTTTGCATCCCAAAACGAATGCGAAGTTGTATTTTTTTTTGCGGGCCCAACAATAGCACAAATTCGAAAGGGATCTTTCCCTATTTATCGCATAAACCAATTGAGNTTTTTTTTTGCGGGCCCAACAATAGCACAAATTCGAAAGGGATCTTTCCCTATTTATCGCATAAACCAATTGAGTTTATTTTCTCGCTCTGCTACTCCACGTTGTAATTGGCTAATGGGAATTTAAAATGTAAAGAATAGGTTTCAATGACCAAGTTTCATTTTGTCACAGCTACTTGGATCAATTTGAAATTTGGCACGGTTGTGTAGAAACGCATTTAGCAGGTATTTCCGATGGGTTTCGAAAATATTCATAAACAGTTTTCATGCCTGTCTGAAAAAAAATATTTCTATTAATTTCCAATGGTGGTAAACTAAATTAACACTGTATTTCCCCCAAAATTTTGTTATTAATTTGACACACTTTAAGTCATCAATTCAGCTTTAGAAAAGCGGGTTTGGACTTCATTTTGTACAGTAAAGAAAAGAACTCTTTTCAATGCAATGCAATGTAATTCAAAATGCAATGTAATTACATTGCATTTTTTCCTTAAATGTATAAACATCATAAAATGCACAAGGTGAGAAATTTTTCGTGATTCGAAATTTTTTTCGTTATCCGTAATTAAAATAAAACATCTTCACATTTTTGAGTCGCACCAGAACTAACATTCTGAAATTTCGTAAAGGTACGTTTCAGATTTGTGCTATTGTTGAGCCTGCAAAAAAATACAACTTCGCATTCGTTTTGGGATGCAAAATTTTTTTCTGGTATATAAGAATTAAAATAGAAACCAAAAGAAAAGCTTTCACGACAATGCCACAAGCTAGAACGAAGTATTTAATTTTTAACGTTTGAGACTCTTAGCACATGATGTAAATGGGGAGTATCTTATAACCAAATTATTTTATATTTTGCATTCCCGAGTTTTTATATTCTGTAGAAATCCTGTCTAAAATGATTCCTGACGAAATGATTCTATATAGGGCATACATAGACATTTCTATTGAACTGATTGTGTACAGGGTCCACCAGAATTAAGTACCATATGGAGAAAGTTTTTATGAAAAATACGTCAGAAATTTAGAGTGTTGCACTGCATCAGACAGTGCTAGAAGTAAGAAAAAGTTATTGCAAGGTTAAACGGTAGTTGAATCAAAAATTCATCATTATTTCATATATATTCGAAATGATCCAATCGTATAAACTGCTAAACATCTAATAAAATTGTTTGTCTATATTTCAACGAATAAATTGCTCAAAATGAGCTCCGTTGGTATTAGTAACGTAACCCAGGCGATCGTAGAATTCCCGTCGTACATTATGAAAAGTATCAACAGGGATTGCAGCAACGGATCCGATAATAGACGCTTTCATTTGTTCAATTGTCTCAGGGCGAGGATCTTGAAAAACAACGGACTTCAGGTACCCCCATAACCGTCTACCGTCTGTCCCTGGTTTTCTCCTTATTCCGTTGACCAAGTTAATTAATAACAAATTTCGTATCGTATTAACAATGTTAGGATTAAATATTTAACATTTTCGCTTAGTATTCAATAGGGTTGCCGCGAAGGTTTAGAAGCCCTCCCGTGGGTTCCCGCAGCCCTCCCGCGGCCTTCCCGTGAGTTTCCCCAAGCCTAAAGTAGGTTCCCGCAGCCCTCCCGCAGGTTCCTGCAGCCATCTTGTAGTTTCTCGCAGCTCTCACGTAGTTTCCCGCAGCCCTA
>NIPM01000126.1:296472-528232 GCA_002738285.1 Holacanthella duospinosa | reverse complement strand
TTTTTTTAACATTATTTCTTAAAATATTTTTCAAATGCTACTAAAAGCTTGAGCTAATTTCAAGTTTTGCATATGTTAGTAATTTCTATTATACCGACTTTAGTTGTATAATCATTGAAATATAAAATAGTTTATTTTTTGAAGTTTATAAACAGTAAAAAAAATCAAAAACGGCGTCAAATCTACAATATTTTCCGATTCGTCAAGTTACTTTTGTATGAGAAATAACAATCGGTATTTTACTATCTGAGCTCAGTCATAGGAAGTGTGGTGTAAGTGTTAAGGTAAATGAGTTCTATAGAGTGGTGGTGGGTTCGAAGCTGATAGGTGTTATTGAGTTTAGAAAAGTGAAAAAATTTTTTTTTCATTTTCCAATTCCTGGCTAATGTTTTCTACAGAAAATATTCGCCAGGTTTGTCGAATGAATTCTAAAGACTATAGGGCCATAAATAGACATAAAAGTCTCTACATAACGTTGTACACAGCCTGCGTAGAATTTAAAAACTCGGGTTGGCTTTAGGAAATTCAACTAAAGTTGATTTGATTCTTCATTCGTCTCTCCTTAAATCCCAATTTTTTGTAGAACAATATCACACCTATTTGAATTTAAAATAGACAAACATCGAGTCAATACATGCATAAATGATGTTTCTGACATTTCATCAAATGATAGTTTATTTAAATTCTTAAGCTATACCTACCCAAAACGAATTTGGGTAGGAACAGTTTACTGTTGAAAATTTTAGAATTTTCGGAATCGTTTTTTAATCCTCTGGGAATGAGAAACTTTCATTCAGTAAGAATTGGCCATAAGATATTTCTTATTGGTATACATCTTGAAAGTAGAAGAGAGGAGGAAAGCTTGGTAACAGTGCATAGTGGCGTCATCATCAGGGGGTAATGGTGGGAACATGTACGTTAGCGGCGCAGCACTTTCATTACAGTGATTTCTAAAATTATGTCCTTAGGATCATCCGTTATACTTTGAAGAGGAGTACAATGTCGTACATAAACTTACTTCCAACCAGAGTAGGTTGATTAATGACTTTTTCAGTCGGATTAGGGATTGCGGATTGAATTTTCTCGAAACCCAGGATTGGGATTACGGATTAGGGATTAACCAAAAGTAGAGGAGACGGATTAAGATTAGGGATTAACTTTTCCAAAAGTAGAGGAGACGGATTAAGATTAGGGATTAACTTTTCCAAAACCTTAGCGGGATTAACGATGACGGATTACTTAATCCGTAATCCCTAATCCCAAGATGGATTAATTTTTTTATCCATCTTAGGAATTTAATTCACAAGTAGTTAATACAAATTCAAAATTGATTTTCACTCTAACACGTCTATGATTTTAAATTATAAGTTAATTTTCAGAACAACTAATTGGTTGAAAACTTCATCGGTGACATTTTCTTGGTGAGAGAATTAAGCCTCCATAGCTGAATACACGTTCAATAGGTGCAGATGAGGGTGTAGTGACGTGTTGTAACAACGGAATAATTTGCGAATTATTAGAAATCGGTGAAGTGAGTTCAAATCCTGAGACGGGTCTTGGAAATATTTGAGACACTAATTCTAATTGATTGGGTGTTTGAGACTCTTGGCTTCCTATACTTTCAACCTCAAAAAAACGATCATCACTCGTCTGTATCTCAACATCTGCTGGTGACTGAAGTGTAACTGAATGACGTATATGTTTTAATTCAGACATGAATTCTGCCTTTAAGGCGTCGACCTTTTCTGGAGGAATCCAACGAAGCTTAGAATATGGATTCGAAATGGCAGCAAAAATAGAATATTTTGAATGACTCAAGTCTAACTGACAAATTGATATAGTTCTTCAATAACTCCTTTCAATACTTTTGCAATTTTGGAGGCGAACATCTTATTCTTCTCAATTATTGTCTGAAGCTTTTTAGTAGTTTGGAGTAACATTAAGCCAAATATCCAAAATAGTCTTCGGTAACCTTGAAGTTTGTCCAACGCAAAGGCTAAAGGCATCATCGAGCAATTGTACTCTTCCAGGCATTAGATTTTAATGGAAATGTGAACGTCCACATTAGCAGTCTTAAAAATTTCAGGAAGCTTTTCTTTAAATTCAATGAGCCTACTACCAATTGAGTCAAACATTAAACTCCATCTGGTCGTATTAGGTCGTTTGAGTTGCTTACCATAAATTGCAAGGAATGTCTTCGTTTGTTTTCACTGATCTCGAAGTCGTATTCTACTCAGACGTACATTTGCCCAGAGCCGAACAAAAAACTTTTTTAAAGTTGACCTGTCCATTAGATGTGATATTTGCCTAAAGTTATTGAAAATTTTGTTGGTTTAATTTGTAAAGAGTGGAGACTTTTAAAAATTAATTATTCATATTTCTTACGTTATTTAGATCTGTTGTCGCAAGACTTAAAGTATCACTCTCGCAACAACGTTGATGAGCAGGTATCTAGGATGGACAATAAGATGGAACATCAGTTGCTGGTTCAGCTGGGTCAAGATCGTCGTCTTGAGTTTCCATTTGACATTCGACCTCAAATATCACGCCGTTCTCCTTAAAGGCTTTAAAAAATTAGACCCGTTATCAGTCACGGCACATGGAATTTTCTCAGCAGTGATATCGTAGTCTCCGAAAATAAAAATAATCATTTCTCTCACTTTCTCAAATCATGAGTGTCTTTGAATCTTTGTAGTGTTAGTACTCTNAAATAAAAATAATCATTTCTCTCACTTTCTCAAATCATGAGTGTCTTTGAATCTTTGTAGTGTTAGTACTCTTGACTGCCGTTCTAAATTTTCGTCGAGCCAGTGAATAGTCATTCCAAAAAAACTTCTGTATCTGCCGCTCCAGACGTCAGCCGTGCCATAGTAGTAATCAACAGAATTTAACGTCTTTAAACTCTCAATCCTTTCCCTATACCTTCCTTCAANGTGCCATAGTAGTAATCAACAGAATTTAACGTCTTTAAACTCTCAATCCTTTCCCTATACCTTCCTTCAAAGATTAATTTCAATGCTTTTTGGTGGTTTAGCACCTTCACAAAGTCGTATTCATAAAATAAATAATGTCGAGTAGTTAATGTGATTGATTTTTTCTCACACCACAGTACCTGCAATTAGTGGTTTGAATAAAGTAGACTCAGCTGTTGACACTGGACTCATGGATTCAATAATATAATCAGTAACTAGGCGATGGGTTTTTGACTGAACTGTTGGAACAAACATTCTTTCGTATGGAAGCTTTGGCTGCTTTGTTAGTTTTGCGTTTACTTATTGGGGTTCTTCATCATCACAGCGTACCTTTCATAACTCTCTTTGTGGCAGGCCTAAATGAATTTGAATGAGTGATCGTTTGAAAATTTTCCACATTAAATTCTGTTCACCTTTAAATGTGAAGTAAAGTTAGATGTTGGTCTAGTTGATACATTAATCACTTTCGAATATTTTGACGACTTTTTTGGTTTTGATTCACACTCGACACACACAGCTGAAACTTCCCCAGTTTGTCCAGACCATTAATTTCGAAAAAGTACCGTTTAAAATAAACTGTAATTCCGTTTTATCTGGAATTGATTTGGCCATGTCAAATTACAAAAGCTTTCTTGTTAAAGATAAAAATGAATAAACAATTCAAACTCTTTAGATTTGAGAACAGAAGTTGCATCTTGTTGACTTTTATTGAAAAAATATAAAGAAATTGCTCCCGATGGGATTGGTTTGGTTTGGTTAGCCTCCGAATGGGTTTAGACATTAGGGATTGACTCTATCTCGCCAAACACTGGATTATTTTACTCCAATTGAGGATTAGGAATTACTAATCACCAAGGCCGACCAAAAAATGCGATTTTTTTTTCTCAGAAAATGCGATTAAAATCGTAAAAAATGCGATTTAGTGCGATTCATTCTCTACAGAAAATAGTATTAAAGTTTAATGGTAATACATATTTAATGCTGAAACAACTAATTTAGAAGCTAGAAAATGATATTATTATTCATATTTCATTGATTAACTATTGGTTAAATGAACAAGTAGTTCCAACTTCAAACTGAAGTATTTCGATGAGGGACCAATCTGGCGCCTTGATGCTGATTTCCACCACCATGTATCCCTATGCCAATTAAACAGTAACTAAAATTAATTCCTGGAATTTCCCAAATTAAAATAAAATCGATTATTATATTTTACCTAACTGCCGATTTTAATTAACCGACCGGCCATTTAAGGATTAACAAGATATTATAATCGAATTGAAATACTAATCCAAGTTCAATTTCGATTTCACTCTTATGTGTGGGTGTCTCAACTTTAATATATTTAAATAAATATAATATTTATAAATCCCAAATTTTTCGTCGATGAAGCTGATTCTGTTGAAATACAGATCCGCCAATGTTCCTGATAATTATAAATTGTTTTGATTTTGTGAAATAAAATGCGCATTTACAATTCGTTCTACAGTTGTAAGCTAAAGTCAAAATGAAAACAATGTTCTTTATTTCTATTGTGCTTATGAACATAGCCAATATGTTCATTATGCCTTAACCTTGCGCTGGAGGACAGTTAGCTGTTTGGTTGGGCTCTACCGAGAAGTTAACTAGTTTACAATGCTAAAGTTTGCCTAAAGCTCGAAGTGAGCACCTAATTTCAGATCAACATGCTATTTAAAAAATATCTACCAATTTCCAACTCCAGAACTTGAATTATTTGCGCTAGTTGTACACCATATATGTCCCACTATACTGCCAATTGACATCATGCGCAATTGATTTGACATCAATTTAACTTTTTTTTTCTAATTTCTAATCTAATTTCACTCAATTTTACTGAAGTATTTTAAATTTTGTAGTTAGCAATTACTAAAAATGCGATTTAATGCGACGATCCTGGAAAATGAGTTTTAATGCGATTAATGCGATACATGTTTACATCATTCGATTGCATTTTTTATAATTCGTAGAAAAACCAGTTATCAATAGGCCAATCAAGGGTTATTTGTAAAATGCGATTTAGTGCAAAAAGTGCATTTGGTCGGCCTTGCTAATCACTAATCTGGATTATCCCAATCTCAACTCTGCTTCCAACCAACGTCATTTTGACAAATGGCATTTTTTTGCAAATTATTAAGCGCGAAGTTACTCCTAAGTCTGAATTTAATTCAATAAGAGTCAGATTCACGCGTTAGTGACTTATTTTGCCATTTTGTCAGATACCAATTTTAAATTGCCCAAAGCATGATTCGGAGATTCACGCGGTCACTTAGGCCATGAGTTATAAATGAGTGACTCTGACTCACTATAGAATAAAAGAGGATTATATTAATTCATGTATCTTCAAACCCCGAGCCAGTGACAGTCCTATTTCGTTCTAATTAAAAAAAAAATATATTCACATTAATTGATAAAAAAAAAGAACATTATTGTTGTTGCCCTGGCAACAAGACAAACGTGACTGAATTCTTAGAATCAACTCAAAGCTCTGTAATAACGCGAGCGTTGTACCTAATCTACTTTAATTTGCCAATCATTTACGACCCTTCTGTACAAAAGACGAAGTGGCTGCATTAACACTTGAAAAAATACGACGTATGTCAAAACAAAGTATGTTTGTGTTGACTATGACATGAGGTTTCACTAGTAGGAATTATTTCAACAGCAGTGAATTTTGTTGTCTGGAATATTTGGACTTGGAAGGTTAAGCTTCAGTTCAAAAATTTTATTCAAATCGCCACTAAAATAATTGCATGAATAAAATGCTTATTATTTTGTGTGTTGATGAACCTTCAAAGTTTAAAACTCAAATTGGGTTAGCAGAAAGAAACTGATGAGCCCTACAGTATCTCGTGTAGAAATTTTGGTTGCTTGATTGTTCACATTTCGATTGAAGGCAGCATGTTTCATTGCATGAGCAATGAATGTTTGATCGTTGATTCCTATAAAAAGATGTGCCCAAGGACCTTTGGCAAATACAAGAACGTCTTCTCCTGCATGAGTAGCAGAATCCCTGTAGTAAGAACTGATTTGTTTGTAGTTGATGTCAGTGACATTGTCATTTGAAATATTATGCCTAGAACAGGATTCTCCTTCTGGTTCTCTATACCCTGGACCGTTGATATATGAAAGTGTTGTTACAGGGAGACCATCTGGTGTATCTGTATTCCCAGTAAACCCAAGGATAGATGTATTTGTCGGAAAGTCTCCAGCAATTGTCATGAGGTGAGAGTGGTCAGAAGAAATGACAATCAATGTATCTTCGTCACATGTCAGGTTGTCAGCCAATTGAATGGCTTTGTCTAGTTCAAGTGTCTCTGCCAGAGCCCGTTGAGCGTTATTCCCATGGTGTGCATGATCGATTTTTCCTCCTAATTTAAAAATTCAAGAAGCTAGTAATGCCTCTAAGTAATTTCATTATTATATTAGTATAAACCTTCAACAAAAAGAAAGAAACCATTAGAGTTTTTGCTCAGAATTTTGATAGCGATGTCTGTCATTTCGGCAAGTGAAGGGTCATTTGCCTCAAGTTGCTTGTCAACATATTCAAGATCACCATGAGCAAATAAACCGAGTAGGAAATCTGTGCTTTCCGGATGCAACGCCAATAGCTCGTCACGACTAGTTATATATTTTGAATTTTTTGTCTTATGACGTCCCCACTCGCTAAGTAAATCTTGCCCATCTTTTCGACGTCCTAGTAACACTGGATTTTCAGGATCTTGAGACGTCGTTTTCATAAAATGTTGCCGACCACCTCCAAGGATGACATTGATTCCTTTTCCAGGAGACCTTAGAATAAGCTGTTCTGCAATGTCATCACATGTTGCTGGATCTAGACCATGTTTTACAATTTCATCATCATTTTCCCAGTTTCGATTAGCTACATGGGCATAGGACCCGGCTGGACTCGCATCTGTTATAGCAGTGGTAGTCACAATCCCAGTAGACATTCCTTGAATTTGTGCCCATGCGAGAACAGATTCAACCCGGTTCTCTTTTTGCATACTCGCGGTACAGTTCTGGTAGAGGACGTTGGAAGTAACACCAATAGTCCGAACATTTGATTTGACACCACAACTGTAGGCAGTGGTACTGCAAGCGGAATCTGCCACTTGCAAATCACTGCAATATGTCTAATTAAGAATTTAGAAAATATATTTAAATGTCAGCAAACCTTTGCGAGCAAGGTGCACGGTGTTAGGATTTACACGGTGAAACTCAAAGTACCTTGAAGTTTTACCCGATTTCAGCTAACACTTTACAGGATAAAGTTTGCTCGAAATTCGATCGGATTTCTTTTGTAATATTACTTATTTAATGAGAAGAAATACCTTTGCAGTGCCAGTATACGGAAATGTGTCCATGTATAACTCAACCTCTTCACCAAACGCCATTTTCTCTGTCTGTCCTTTGAAAATCCTAGAAGCTGTCACTGTGGACACGCCCATTCCATCACCAATGAAGAGTATCATATTTTTCGCTGGAGTTTCTATTCGTGGAAGCTTGGTTTTCTTCTCTATTTGTGCTCGAGCAATAGCAGCCCAATCCCGTAGATCTATGACCAAAAATTATTGTCATATGCTTAAACATCTAGCATGATTTCAGAAATGACTCTCGCGTGAAATATTCGTAATTACTTTCAGCATTTACATGATTCCGTATGTTGTATTGCGAGTCAAAATGACGCCGATGACTGTGTTCTAAAAACAATAATAATTAATAATTTTACTGCGTCAAATCAGTAACTTATACAGTCCGTCCGAAATTAATTTATCTAAGGGAAGGTGTTTGCTTGTGGCGCTTCTCCTTTTGCTCGAGAGATCAGGTTAGTTTTTTTTTCAGGGAAAGTTGCTAGTTAAAAATTTTTTTAGGAAAAGCCTTGGCAAATTGAAATAAAGTATTCAAACCTAGGATAGGAAGTAGAAAAAATCAAGTTTCTACGGTCACTAGGAAAAATAAATTTTTTGAAATTTGTAATTTTTGGATGTTATTTTGAGATGATCTCTTAGTAGGTTGCCTATAAAGGACATCCAAAAATCACAATTTTAACAAAACATAACTTTTTCCAATTGTCGCACAAACTTAATTTTTAAAATTCTCCTCTTTACTTTTACATGATATTTCTGAAACTATTCATACATAACACTTCTACAAAACAAATTTGCTTTTTGGGGTTCATTTGCCCGTAATTAATTTAACCACACTTTCTCCAGCAAAGAGTATGGCTCAAACGTATCTTCCAGTGGATAAACCATTATCGGTTTGACTATAACCTATAAGCTTCGCTGTCACTCCGCGTGTAAACTTTTTTGCGAATAATAAAAACCATGTGCCAAAAATTTTTGCACACGAAAAGCAGCGAGTGGGCTGACTTCTGTTTTTTATTTCCTTTATTTCATTTCAGCACTGAAATGAGACTGATATAAAATATAGAAGATTTTGACATTGAAACAAGAGAGATAACATGGTGCGTGGTTTAAATTGCTGAGTTGATTTTTCTACGCTCTTGTATTTTTCTATGGTAATTATTGCTTATAATGCAACAGTATTAACCAAATTATGGTATGGTATCCTTTGAACTAAATTTGACTTCTTACGTGACAGTGACATGAGAAATATCTTCTGATACAAAGATTATTGATCTTTGGTTAATCCTATATTTTGAAAAACTAACCTTTTGGAATTATGACGCCTGATGTGGTCACTGCAGCAAGAAATAAGGTCAATAATAACATAGTATGACCTCTAATCCTTCCCATGGTCATGTCTCATGTGTACCGTTGTCAAGGATGATACTTATCAATAGCGTTTTCTCACACAAGGATTATAACTAAACTGAAAGTACAGACTTTTAGTAATTTGAAAATCCGTTATCGTCTAATATCTATAAAACTTTATCCAATGGAACAATAATCTACCAAAAATCGACACTTAATATAAAACAAAAACAGTCACATTCAATAACAGTACTCAAAAGATAAAATGATTCAGTTTTAAGTTCAATGGATGTCAATGCAACAATTGTCTCAAATGGCATAAATTTTGACCACCAATTCTTAGGTAATACTTTACGTTTAATTAAATTTTAGTCCTCAGGGTCACTGAGATTTGAGCTTTAAAGTCAATAATAACATTAAATAACTTATCTGATATTTAGCAATAGGGACATCTTAGCTAATTTGTGGAAATTTTTCTCTCACCTTTTCGAGTTTAACTCAACAATTTTATGGTAATGGTTAAGGACAGACAAACGCACTAAAAGCATTTTACGAAATGACCCATGCCCGTCTATTCGATGACACGGGAGATGTTTCGATCACAGCTTTAGTACTCCAAATTTTAAAATTTAAAAGCACTAAAAGCACTACAACGGAAATAAAGCACTCCCAGCAAACAATTACACATCATTTACTCGCTTCATGCTCATGTATAGCACGGCGATGAGAAACTGTGTATTTGGACACATTGTACACGACTTTGCAACGGCGATAATGATATAATGAAAAAACGTGTATTTTCGACATGGCGTTGATTGATGCGTACAACCCTCGAATTTTACACAATCTCTATTACACGTGTAAAACGTGTTGTTTATTACATGTGAAAGTTCGATGAAGATTCATCACTTGAAACATATTGGAATAACAATGCAAAAGCGCGTATACTACACAGAACATACATTTTATTTTAATGTTTAATGTCCAAAAACAATTATTAGAAAATTAATTAAAAGCTAGTACGCTAATTACAGTTTAATTTTGGAGGAACTAATTAATGGGATACAAAAATTTCCACTTTTGTATGGGAGACAAAAATATTTCATTGTTAAATTTGACTTATGAACAAGTCTACTCGGGGAGAGGTTTCTACAATAATAAATTCCTAGGACTAAGTTTTCAAATGAGTAATACTTGGCCACCCTTTTATCAAGAAATACTTGTATTTTTAATGTTTCACCGACATCTTCAACGACAATGCAGATATCGCCTTCTATAGTAGAAAAGCATCGATCTCCTGGCCTAGTACATATTTTGTATGCTTTGACGACAGTTGTCAAACAAAATGTTCGTTCTGTTTCAACAATTCGCTTTACTAACTGCCTGAGACAAAAGGATTTCCCACGAACTAATCTTTTTAGTTGGAACTAGAAATTCTCAAACTCAAAAGCACTAAAGTCATCTACCTTTCCATGACGTCTAACATGATTAGCTAAATATAATAGGGAATGCATGTTGTAAGTAAGCAATCCCCTACTATACAATTTCAGAATTTGTTTGACAAACTTAGACAGCAGATATTCGGCAAAAACTATCCAACCTTCACGTATTCCATTTTCAGATGACAAATGGTACATAGCAGAGTGAAATTGGAGGAAATGCTTGTACTTTTCAGTATCTATTACTCCTCTCAAAGCTGAAGGTACTGTATAGAGTAAGAATAGACGATATTCAGTGGCTTTAAAGTGTTTGAGTTCATTTAAGCTTCTCGGCTTTCTGGCAAATTCATATGGATTGTACTTCCTAAAACTAGTCAACCGATTGAAAATTTCATGTTCCCTTCTGACCAAACAGCTAACAACTTTTTCATAACTCCTAAACAACAAAGATGCATGTAGTCTAACGAGATTTGAAACACCACATCTAATGGTGAATCTAACAATGGAGAAATTGACAAGTGATGAATAGGGAATTGCTGGTTACGAAATGATATATCTGAGTAGTGTTCTTTAGAGCTAGTCGGAAAGACTACCTTGTTTACATAGTAGAAACATTTTGCAGCACATCGCTCACAACCGTAGTATACGTTGTGGTTTAATACACTTTACATAGCTTCTTGCCGGGGCGTCGCATACCATAATACAAATAGAAACTAAATATTTTTGATTTTGAATATCAACCCCTGTAAGACATAATCCTGACGCGTCGGTGATAAAATCACTAAGGAATCCACCGAAATTTGAGGGCTTGTTATATCTACAAACAAATACTATAACAAACACGGTTCTACTGGAGTCCTCTTTAATTAGACCTAATATGGGCCAGATTTGAAGTGTTGAAATTTTACTTAATGAGAGACCATCTAATCCTATCTTCAGGGATAACCTCTTATCGTCATTAACTCTCTCAAATAACCTTAGTTTTGGAATCAGTAATTGAAGAGACTTTGCCAATCCAAAATAGAAACATTCAACCCCTTCAATTACTTTAACTAATAACTTTTGTGGAGTATTTAAGAGAGTCCTAGAATCTAAAGGAAAATTCTCCCTGGGAAGCCACTTATTTAAAATTTTCAATAAACTATTCACGGCTGTGTAGGGGATAGAAGGGTAATCAATTATCCACTTTGCCAATTCTTCTTGCTTAGATTGAGTTTGTGACAAATGGGCACGAGGAATTTCAAGTTGTGGAAGGTCATGAGTTAGAACTTGTAACTCAATGTCAGAGTCTTGAAAGGATTTAGAGGATGACGATTCTGATAAAGAAGTCTCACTGTTGGACGAGAGAAAGTCCAAACGCTTCCTCAGATGAGTCATCTTCTTCTCCCGCTTGATTCTTGACACTTGCCTCAGAGTCCAATGGGTCGCCAAGTGGACTTTCCGCCTCTTCGTTGACCTTGGGGTTTCCATTGAATTGGGCTCCACTACTTTTAGGCACACGTGTAGCCGTATTTTTAAAGAAGTTGCCAATGTAAGTTGTCAATTTCTTGTCATCAGCCAACTCAGGGGGCCATTTTGCACGTACGGAATCTGAAATTTAAACAAGTATCTAGGAACTGCTTAATTTCAAATTTTTAAGTATAAGAAAACTTACCTCTGACTGCATCCGCGAGTTTAAGTCCCCCAAATCCTATTTTGCCGGACGTTGTTGTGAGTCTCACTTGTTTGCAAAAATCACGAGATAAAAGTGTTCTCAAACAACTGTTGACATGGAGAGGTACGGTAGAACCTCCACTCCTTTCAAGTTCAGAAACCTACAACAAAATAAATACTGGTTAAAAAAAAAACTAACATATACTTGGTTGACTTTTATTTACAAGAAGGGTAAAGTGTTTACGGTCCTGGATCTTCGATTCAAGCAACATGAGCGCGGCTTCGTTCTTAAGTGGAAGTTGGACGAAATCGTGTGTCTCAGCTTTTTCTTGGTCTGTTTGATAGAATGGTCCGCAGAAACTTTTTCACGTCCCTTAGCTCTTCGAGTATCTCATCTTGTTTCGAGATCGTTACTTCCTTGAAGGCTGTCAAACATTGAATAAGATACAGATCGCCAAATATTCATTATAAAGTAAACATTAACTTAGTGCTTACCATTGAAGTCTTCCTGGAGCTGATTCAAGGCTTCAGATGAAGCTACGTCTAAGGCCAGCATGTGTGGCGATTGAGCTCCTTCGTCCGTGTTCTTTTCTTTCTGTAGAGCATATAATATAAAAAAACAATCAGTGAGGTTGATAACAAATTAATGAGTGATCTAATTAGGTTCAGGTTGATATAATTTAGCAGGAGGTAGAACTTCAATCGATGGAGGTGACAAAATTTTGTTTCTGGAAGAAAAAGCAACTTCAAAATCACTGGACTCTATCCCGAATGTATTTCCACTTGACAAATTCTGCACCTTTTTTATAGCCTTCTCATAGGTATCCAAAATTAATCAAAGTCATAGAACAACACGAATAGAAGTTTTGGGCCTGATTTAATTTAGCCTACCGTATCTCTTCTTCAAATTAACAGGGTATGACTTCCAGGTTGGATTGAGCTTCGAAGTAGCTGTTTGTATGAGTAAATTTACGTTTTTCTGTTTCCGAGCAGGCCAGTAGCACATTAGTGTCCCGTCAGTATCTTCTGTCAACCATTTAGAAGGTACTGCTGAGTAGCGATTTTCTTTTTCAAAAAGAACAACTGAGAAGGCTTTTCCTGGCATGTTGCCGTTTTAAAATTCGCACAACCTGGTTTTATTGATCAGGTATTATCTAAGCAACACTTAAAAAACACGAATGTTTTACTTCGTGTAAATGACGTGTTAAATTTGACGCACTTTTATCAAAGATTGCACCATAAGAAATTCTCATGTAAAAGACGATAGTAAGCAACGTGTGTTATTCATACTCATGTTTTACAGGTGTTGAATGAATTCAGTAAACCAGCTAGGCGTCTTACACATCAGCTCACCGTGTTGTATACGTGTAAATTTAGGCAATTAAGGTTCATGTGTGCAAAAAGCGCAGGTTACACGCCGCAAATGCATGCCGTGTTGCAAAACACATCGACGAGTCGAAGTTTACACGGACTAACACGGTAAATCAATGGGTTTTGCAAGTAGGGCTGCTTTATTTTTTTAAAGCCATACTGTGCAAAAGGCATACCTCATAAGCAAATTCTTGCAGTTGCGTAGATCAGAAACGAGAGTGCGCCATTTGGGAACAAAAGATAAGCAAAAAATGCGAGCAGTTGAAACATTTAAACTTGATTAGTTGACTTTCGAAAGTTTCAAAATATGTTGTTCGTTTTCAAATTGGTTTTATTATGCCAAAAGTTACGATTTCTGCAACATCTCGTGTAAAAGAATTTTCTAATAGTGGACTTCTTGCAAAAGATGGAAAGCTTTCTTGCAGTTTTTGTAGAGGAACTGACTTTTGAGAAAAAGTCAATTGTTTTGGCACTTATAAAGACAAACAAGCACCAAAAATTTTATATAAAATCATTTGCTTATTATACTACTAGATGAACCAAGACTTAACCAACCTAGAATCAATTAAGTTCTAATTGGTGACCAAAGCCAATGAACTAAAATGATCCGTGCGTTTACAAATGCCGGAATTCCGTTGAACGTAAAGAATGAGTTGCGAAATTGGTTGCATAAAAACATGAAATTTAGAGATACATCTAAGGTTGTTAGGTAAGGCAAATTGTAAGGTTGGCATTCAACAACGGGACAAGCGGAATCGAGACTCAAAGTCTTAGCAGTGAGGAGTACAATTCTGAGTAGTCATATTATTAGATCAAATACACCATTATTTCAGTGATACGATTTTCCACAATGGCAAATAAGGAAAAAATTTTGCGACTATGAATCAAAATTACTATATTTAAAATAAAGCACTAAAAACATCAATAGATTGCGGAAAAAACACTGATGGCTCATAAAATAAAGCACTTTTTACCTGTCCTTAGCAAAGGTGTTTCCTAAAAAACTGTTTTCACCATACTTATTCAAACTACGATTTTCTATCGTTGTATGCTTTTTATTCAGTTAATTGAACTGTTGGAAAGACGGGAGCTATTTAATTACATTCGCGATACTACTTTTCACAATTACCAACCAAAGTGTTTTAATTGTGTAAACAAGGTATGGTAATTGTGAAAGGTTACACAAAATAAATTAACGTTAATTTCCAACACAAACTTTATTTATTGAATGCTACAGAACATACTGAGGTTAATAACGGAAACTATAACAAAATCCGCTTTTCTGGAGTTACAGTTCTAATTTCTTTTTATGTGACGTCAACTGAATGATTATTTTTATAAATTATTATTAGATAATAAATGTAATTCTTGACTTAGCTTTGTCTTTATTTTATTTTATTTGTGTTGTTACTAATTATGGAAATTAGTAAGCTTAGCTTTAGTTAACTTTTATAATTTTCCTCTGTTCCATTATTACAATAGTGTAATAATAGTGTTTGTGCACGAGGCACGCTAAGGCTTCAAGGGTATAAAAACCCAGGGCCCGGAGTCCAGAAACTCATTCTGATTTTGACCAAGCGTATGCTTACCTTCAGTAGGGAATCAGAATCCTCAACAATAAGAGCAGGGAAGCTAATTGTTGAGCAAAATTTTGATTGACATTAACAACCAGAACTTTATGGATTTGTCAAATCATTCGTATTGAAAATAAGTAATTCCACGATTGAATACATCGACGTGGACCTCTCTGGTAATTCTACATCTTCTGTAATTTTTGAAACCTACAAAGACTACAAATTATTCAAATTATCGAAACCACAGAAAATCCGTCCAAGATAATTTGCTAATGATTGCGAGAAGCTTAACTCGAAAAAACACCCCTGCTGAGTCGTTTAATTAGGAATACTGACAGCAGGACTACACAGGTAGCCTAAAAATTCATTCATAGCAACAAGCAATACGAAGCCATAGCTCACCAGAAAAAGGAAAACCTCTTTCGAATTTCTCTGCAGCTGCACCAATCTTCTAACCCGTCCAAAGTTTGAAAAGCGGTAAAATATTTTGGTACACTTCATAACCTACAAATATCATATCGGCAATTAAAACTCACCGGCATTTCAGCAATATGTTCAATTTTGAAAACTTCGAATCGGTTGATTTCCCGAATTCCATAAGCGTTAATGTCACTGACACAATCGTAGACAAATAATTCAATACTCTCGAGACACACATGGTCATAAATCACTGAAATTTGGGAAAGCACCAGGTGAAGACCTAATACCGTATATTGTTTGGAAGTTAAATTTGCCGGTCCTTCGCTATGCCTAATGAGCATTTTCCAACTATGTTTTGATTCAGAGAAAGTTCCCGTTGATTAGTGCAATGCGTTTATTTGCCAGATATTCAAAAAAGGGTTAAAGAGAAGACCCGCGAACTACCGTCCAATCTCTCTAATGAGCAATACACTTAAACTTTTTACTAAAATTCCAAATAGTAGGCTGGCGGAGTGGATAACCCAACGCAACATCGCATCGGATGTTCAGGCTGTTTTCCGGAAGAGATTTTGGGTTGACCACGTTTTTACTTTCATGTCTATGGCACAGCTCAAACTCCTCAAATAAAAAGAACTCTGTTTCTTTCGTTGATATTTCCCAAGCATTTGATACATAGAAGAAAACCGCAATGCTCGTCAATGCATAGGGACCCACCCGGGAAAATTTGGTGTGGGACCACCCCATGAAAATTTGCAGACACGTAGTGTCTGCAAATTTTGCTGCGCTTGTCCCAGAAAATGTAAAATGTTCATGGGATTAACCCACGGTGTGACCCCATAATTCATTCTCTGAGGTGAACTCCTCGCCTAGAGTTTGGCCTACCCCGCACGTTGGGGAGAATAGTCTTAAACCACAAACTTAAGCGGAGGCGGGTGTCACTTCGACGCCCGCCTCCGCTAACGCTACCGTTAATGCTTACCACTAACCACTACCGTTGCTTTGAGAAAAAGTTTCCCCGCTACCACGGTCTGCACTACTGTTACTTTGAGAAAAATTTTATTCGCTAACCGCCACAAAGCCCGCATTACTCAATTTATAAAAAAATCCAACGAAACCACTGGCAAGTTGCTAGAAACTGTTTCGCCTTCGAAAGTCCTTTGTTACTGTACTTACAAGGTTTTTTTTACCGCTGCCGCAAAAATTTAAGAATTGACGAGTTTTGGAAATAAGTTATGTAAAAAGATAGTGCTTATGTATTTTTTTGAATTCATACACATTTAAAAAATGCCCATCTTCTTGTAATACTAAACTTAATTTAATTCAAACAAAAACAAGCGTAATAATGATAAAGAGCAATGAGAGAATTCATAATTATAATGAAAATGTGAGTGAAAGATAAAAATTTTTTACCCGCTTCCCCTATTGCTTCCAAGTCCTCCGTTAGTGGTAGACCTACCGAAAAAATTTCCCCGGTACTGCTCCCGCTACTTCGATAAAAAGTTTGCCAGTTACCGCTTTCGCTAATTATGTTCCAGTTACCGCTACTTTCCTACTACCAAAAGTAGAGGCGCTACCTAAACTGACACCTGTGGTAAAACCCAGAGACCAGCCAGTAAACATTAAACATTTGAATAAAACTTAAGAAATTGCAATCAAAAATGACATACAGAACATCATGTGGAATGAATTTTTGCCACTTCCATCTATGAAATTCTCTACCTTGAAGAGTGGCATTTTAATCTCATTCAGTAAACATGACTCTGCGACGATATAGTTTAGCCTTGATCATGCTGCATCAAGACTTGGAGTTTTTCCTTTTCATCTTCCCTTCTTCCATGTTCAATGTAGGGTTCGTGATTTTTTTTTATTAAAAGTTTTTTGATAAAATCGGATTTTTTTTAATTATCCGGTTTTTCTGATAATTATCAAAGAAGAAAAAGATTCTATTTTCTTTCACTGCAAGCGGAATAAAAAGTGATACCAAAAATCTTCCGCTCTCGTTGTTGTTCCCGACAATAATCCTTAAAAGTTGACTAACAAACAAGCCCAAAACTTAAATTTTTCATAAATTTGCAAGCTAATGCAGTATATGCATTACCTACTTTTACATGAGTATAAAAAGCATGAGCGGGAAAACTTCAAAGTAAGGATATTATCTTCAAAAGGTAGCAAAACTTTAAACCTCTACTTCACAAGTGCAGAAATTTTTCCACGGATAGAATTTCTGTCCGTTGTCTTTCTCTATCCTCCATCTTAGGAGAACTTGGTTGAAAATATTCTGTGCGGAATGTTATTTCCGAGGAGGGAAATTTCTTCGGTTCACCTTTTTGGTTAGCTATGCTTCACCGAAGGATATTTAAATGGAAAGTTTTTGCAGATAAGCACAGTTGCAACTTGTCGATTTTCGATCAGATCGAGATCGACAAAGATCGAGGTCGCGATCGACTGTCTTTGTTAAACAGAAAATCGAGATCGAGATCGGCATTTTTTTATCGTTGGTAGGAAGATCGAGATCGAAAACTATTTTACCTTTGGTCGAAAGATCGGGATCGAGATCGGCTTCCACCGATCTCTCGATCTAGAGATCGAGATTGAGGTCGATAGTCGTTGATCTTTGAACCAAGAGATCGAGATCGAGATCTATATTTTTACATGATGTTCGAGATCGAGATCGGCTAATCTGATTAACTAGTGAGTGAGAATTACTTAGAAACTATCAAGGGAAACTCAATATTCTCTACCGCAACTGCCTTTCACCCATTCTTCCACATATATTTTGCTCAACGATGCTTCATATCATAATTCAATAACCTTTCTATTTTTTATGGGTGTATGTTGATAGACAGAACATCTGACCATAGTAGTTTTGCGTTTGTTACTATTAGCGTAAGGCAACAAATGGGTTCTTCATATTAAGTGTTCATTTAACTTTTTTGTGCTGAATGAAACATCAGGTCTCAGGTCTACTCGATTTTCACGACGCTCTCAGGTACTCAATTCACATATAAACACTCCGAAGTGTCTCATTTCCAGTTCCACCTCTGAGAGGAGGTATTTTAAATAAATTATTTAACCAGGAAAAAATTACTTATATTTTGATTACATTTCATCAATAACCTATCAGTATTATTCAAGAAATATCCAAAATGCATAAGAAACGTGACAAGAAGAAACGAAAAAGTATTACAATATAGCATTCAAGAGTATATCAAAGATACCACACCGGTGTAGATCCCACTTTGAATTAATCCATCGAATAGTTGGTTAATTCTAAGAAAAAGTTATTATAATTACCCTAGATTATTCAATGAAAATAATAGTATCAATTTCTGATACGAAACCAGTGCTACATACGGATGCATAATTTGCTTTTAAGATTATTCAACGCTGATTAATAAAATTGCTATCAAAGATCTCAAATGTTTTAAAAATTACAGAAAATGGCACATATTTCATTGGAATAAAAATTTAAAATAAAACTATTATTCACTGCCGTGAGAAATGAAACATGTATCAATTTAAATTTAACTGCATCAAATTTTTGCGATCGGTATAGATCGAAAGAATTAGATTAACAAGGAATTATTTTAACCCAAAAGATCGAGATAGACATTGGCATAATTGTTCTTCTAACCAAAGATCGAGATCGAGATCGATCGATCTCTTGACGAAAAGATCGAGATCGCGATCGGTAGTAGTCGATCTTTCTTTCGTAAAATTGAGATCGAGATCGATACTTATCGATCGCTCAACTAAAAGATTGAGATCGAGATCGGCCCTCAGTCGATCATTCCAACTAAAGATCGAGATCGAGATCGATGTCAGTCGATTGTTCTATCAAGCGATCGAGATCGAGATCGGCTACTATCGATCTCGCCACCAAAAGATCGAGATCGAGATCGATTGGTCAGTGTTGCAACTGTGCAGATAAGTAATAAAATATTTTTCCGACCACTTTAATTTTTCCTATGCCTCACCACAGCAGAATTTCCTTTCTAGTGATCGAAATAGATTATGCCCATTAAATTTCGAAATAGGACTGCTCTGATTTTCGGCTGAATTTTTTTCTTGCATTCATATTTCTCATTTTCGATCTGGCTTACCGAAGGAATCTCTTGCACGGAAAGAATTTTCAAATATTGTCCATTTGAGGATTATGTTTCGTTACTCTTTTTTAGTTAATCAAGCAAGCATGCCGAGTAATCGCGCTGGATATCCGATATCCGGCAATCAAAAAACGCCGGACATCTGATATGCAGCAAACCAACCGGATATACTATCTGCTATACCCCCAAGTAAAAGTAAATGATTTTCTCTTATTATCTATTTTCATCGAAATATTTGAAGAATTGGCAACACGAAAAGTACAGGAAGTAAGGAAAATGGTTGCCAAACCGAGTTTGGGAATTGGTAATCGAGATTGAATTTAAATACTTTACAAAATATACAGAAAAGCAGGCACTTACACAAATATCCGACATAAATTGAACAAATACTTACAATTTCGCTTAAATTCTACTTCTCTGATTCAGCCAATGGCACAAGGTGTGCTGTGTGACAAGTTTCGATAGGAATCGCTACCACTTCACAATTCTGGTAACGGAAGACAATATTACAATGCTATTTCAAAAAACTTTGATTGTTTTTATAATTATTGTGATATTGCAACGTTGCATATTTTTTAAGTTGGCCCAAAAATGGTCCAAACTTCGCCCGAAGAAATTTTGTTGGCCCAAATGAGGGCCAAAGTTCGCCTAGTAGAAAAATTACTGCAAGGGTACATGGAAAAAGCTGGAATATTTTCGTTCAAAATTTAAAATCAGAAATTAATGAACTTGACTAAAAAGTTACCTTAATCAACTCCAATAACTGTTATTACTCGTGGAATTGATAGGACCCAGCCAGGTTTGGTGAAATCCGCAATTTATTATAAAATCCTAAAAATGGTGGACCAAACGCGGTCCAAACTTCGGGACGGCAGGGTTCGGCCCAGTCGCAGATTCAGCACGAACCAAATTTTCGTCATTTTTCGTATTTAACTGGGAGCACAAAGGTTAATGTGTTACTATTTGAGAGTAACCGTTAGTAGCCGTGCAAATTCCATGCCAAAACCCACGCATTGTCACGCTTATTATCAACTCACCCTGATTAATTTCCCTGAATGACGAAAAAAATTTCAAACATTTTGTTATTTTGTTGAATGCTCCTTTACATAAATATAGAAATATACAACCACCAAGAAGTGTATCGTAGAAAACTCTTTATGCAACAGGAGAATATTTAGAACTGAATACAATTAACCTGTTGTATTCAGCCTCTTTTTGGTAATGAGAAATTATTTGTTGTCAAACTCTGACTAAGCCCGTCAACATTTGCTGCGAAATTTTGGAATTTACTTCAAATTGCTTGTTTAGATCATAATTCAAAAGTTTCCCAAAAGCTTTTATGACATGCCGATGAAGTAAGTCAGTATGGAAAACATACGAAAAAAAAGTCACTTTCTTACCGAATCTAAACGACACGCTGCAAGAGTTAATAGTGTAATCCAAATGTTGACTTTTATGTGCAAAGTTATTGATCCACTCTTCGGTAGAAAATAACTCATCTATGTTCTGGTTATATTCTAACCCGGTTATCTAAATTTCAAGACTGTGCACAAAAAATTGTTTTTAGTTAAACCGAAACAATTTATAAACAGATCATGGTTGTGGCAACACAATCCAGCGATTTAAATAATCATCATTACATTAAACTACAGTGTGTATTAGTAACGAATGAACGGGGATACCCACTAACCAATCCTCACCCAATCCCACTATCAGTTATGGGCAGCAAATCTGGCTTACGGGAGTGACTTAACAGGAAGGGATGATACACTGAACGAATATATCCGAATTTAATCAACACTTTTCCATTCCACACTTTCACGCATTACCTTGTTACTGTCGCATTTTATACATATATTAAATTTAGACTACCGTAGAACGGGGTTACTTTACACAAAATACAAACTTGTTTTTCCAAAATTCTTGTTATCTCGAAGACGTGTTAACCAAATTACTTGAAAATGGTGTCGTTTGATGCTACATAGTCCCTACTGAGACTATTATTGAAAATCAACTGCTCTGCTCATGACATGTGGGTAGCATATGGAATTAAGTCAACTGTGTAAACTCACACCCAGCTTGGGGTGAGTTTACACAAATATATATTTTGATGTTTTTTGTTTAATTCAAATGCAACTGTTTACATTTTAGACATCAAATTGTATTCTAAGTAAAGCAAAGATTACATTTAAATTTTTTTCAGGAAACAGAAAGTTATGACGCATAGGATTAGTGCTAATTGATTTAGCCAAGCCAAATTTTCGGGAAATTGAAGTATTCCGCGGCGTAATGTTATGGGGTTATTGAGTGTGGCTACGATCTGAGACAAATCCACTGCTCCTTCGTTTTGGATGCTCGGCCAGACGAATGCTCTTTGCTTTACATTTTTTGTTCTTAGAAATCTGACAATGACATTTTCATTTTCTCCATTCCCCTTTACCTGTCCAATGTAATGTCGTTTCTTACTTTTATTGAGGAATTGGACAACAACCCATTTTTCAAAATATGGCTCCAGTGATTCTGCAGAATCTTCAGCAGTTCAGTTGAATAGTCTACGTAGCGTCGCGGCACCAGCTTTCGCTTGTAATCACGAACCATTCTCTACAGCTCAATTACAGCTGATAGTCGAATTTATTTTGCCAGACTAATAGGTTGTGTAAACTCACCCCTAAAATTCAATATTGAGTTAACTATTTACATTTAATTCGATAACGTAGTTCGACAAGCAAATTTCAAAAAGTGGATTTTTTATATCTCTGCTTATTCACTGAACTAACCAACCAATATGAACTTGAAGTCGATCAGGTTATCGAAAGACAATCTCACAGTTAAATGTATTCAGGTTACCAATTTTCAGTAAAAAAATACCGCCAGTACAATCACCATTTGCATAAAACCAAAAAATAAAAGGCACGTCAAAAACCTACTCATGGTATTTGGAAGACTTATGTTTAATATAAAGGCATAATTCGGCTTATAATTCTGTCTAGTGCTAAAGTTAAGAAGCTTAATATCTTTTCCCAAACTTTGTGTAAACTCACACCCACAGTGTAAAGTAACCCCGTTCTACGGTACTATATTACCTCTCGTTAATGAATCATTTGTTCGAAGTGTCCCCCACCCATTTCCAAACAATGATTCAGTCGATCATAAAACCACTATCTTACATTTCGTAGCATCTATTATTCGCTGATATGACTCGTTTGGATAGCGGTAATGAAATTTTATAATAATTACGCAAAGATTTGACGGGAGCCCCATGGTTCGAATAAATACGCCGCAAAAAAACAACAAAGAAAACTAAAAAATCACTAATTCGCAAAAGACAGATATTATTAGTTAATATTTATACCGGTTATCAAACAAATTTGATTTTCATTCTTTTCCAGCTCGACTTAAATGTAACAACAATAAAACAAAAATTTGAATATCAAACTACAAATCGTTGCTCATAACTGATGGCGGGATTGGGTGAGGGTTGGTAGTAGTGGGTATCCCTGTTCATTCTTTACCAATACACACTGTAAATTACGAAAGTGAACATTGATCTTCAATGTTATTAACCGAGATCAGCGGAGCGAAAGAGGTTTATGCAAGTAACTTGAGTGTACGAAGCAAGGTAAGACTATTGATAATTATCTATATTATCGATGATAATAACGTTGATAATGATAACAATAATAGGGTTTGATAATTATCGTGATAATAACAGGATACACTGGTTTCAACTAAAACGACAAAAAAGACAAAAGGAAGGTTTTGAAGCTTTCTTTCATCTACAAATATGAAAATTCTGCTCAAGTACCTCCAAAAATAACTTGAATTTGGTAAATGATGAGACTGAAGAATAGAATTTGATTATTTCAGAAATTCAAGATGAGGATTGCCAATCTTCAGAAGAAATAAGTGATATCGACCTCAAATAACTTATTGAGGATATTCTTTCAATGAACTATATTATCTACATTCTGATTCTAAAATTTTAAACACTAAAGTTTAACTAATTTTTTGTTCGTTACTGTCAAATATAATATTGTGTAATTATCATATGTCCTAATATGAAATTAAATTAATTTTTATATTTGTGCCAATTTTAATATACAGTGTTAGAATACGAAGGCTAAAATCCGGCACTAACGTTTTTAAAACTCCTGCAAATTAGAGTAATGCGACAATTTTTACCTTAAGAAAATTTAAAAAAACTTTCGTAGAAACGATTTTCAGGAACTTGTGCAGTTCGTAATTCGTATAAAACTTTGACATATATAGTCAATTTTTTATTTTACGCAAAATCATTTTTCAAAAATTTCGCCGTTTTATTTGAACGCAGTGTACAACGGGATCAGTAATATAAAATTCAGGCATTTGAATTAAATACATACCCAACGGTTACTGTACACATGTCTTGTTATTATTAACTAATCACGATAATTATCAAAATTATCATTGATAATGATAATAACCACAATTTTTTTATAATAAGCAAACGCTGGTACGAAGTAGCATCTATGACACCCATAAGAATTAATTATGCTTTCTGTAATTAGTGCAAGAAATTTCGGAGTATAAGCATTTTTGTTTAAAATAATATTTCAAACTTCCTGGCTCTTCTGTTGTCTGTCCACAATGGACAAGAAGAATGATACAATCGACTCAGGCTTTGCCACTAATTTGGAGCCAGTTCAAAGTTTTCAAAAAGCTGTTGCAAGTCCCAGTGACAACAACATAGATCCAAACCGTCCCGTTAGCACAGTTTTGATGACCGTAGGATTGGTTGGGCTAATTGTATTAGTTCTCATCGTAGTGTTCCTCAAATTGTGCTGGACGAATGAGTAAAATTTTAATTTCTATAATTGAATATTACTTTTAATTATTAACTTTACGTATTTGTATTTAGGAAATTCTTTCGTCAAAACCCACGTTTGGACGCAGAAGTAGTAAGTGGGAGACATATATCAAAATATGGAAAATATGGTAATTTTCGACGACAGTCGGACACAATTCCAATGGAATTTAATTATGTGAGAAGATTCTCAAAATCCAGCAATGAGAAAACTTGGTGTCAGAAACAAGTCAGTTGCGCATGCACCTTCAATGGCGGACCAACTACTTCCAGGCAAAAAGGTTGGAAACGAAACAAAGATAACGAACCGTACGGTCCCACTTGAAGATTACAACTACACTTTTAACAGTATTACTATACTATTAAGGTAACATTTAATGCCTTTGTGAACTGCAATTTACTTTAGTGCCATCCATAACTCCAACCCCGAAGCATTTACTCTATTACTCCGTCGATAACTTGCCCCTGTATATAACTCGCAAATTCTTTATTACAATCCGCAATCCGGCACCTAAATTTGTAATGACTTGAGCCGAAAAATATTTTAAAACTAATTCTATAATAATCAAAAGTGTGGGTAATTGAGTAAAAACTGCTTGCAAAAGTGTCACCCCTGAAATTATCAAACATGGTTTCGAGAAAGTTGGAATACGTTCTTTTGAAAATGACGCAAAACCTGTGTATATCACAACTACCAGAAAATGAATCTTCAGAATCTGAAATTGAAATTAACCACGAAGTGGAGGTTTTGTCTCAAGATATGGCGGAGATAAACATACCCTAAAGATGAATTCGGGTGTAATCAGTTCAGTGATTTGGGTAATGAGGAATAAGATTAGGTTAAATATATTAAATTTGAAATTCTTGATACTAGCTAACCCACCATTTATAACCCGCATTCTATTCCTCTACCATCCCCCCCCCACCAAAAAAAATTGAAATTGAAGACGCCTATCGACGAAGAAATAAGATACTTTCACATTTTTTAGTGAAATTTATATATACATATTTTTGTTATCATTATAAGCTTGGGCTGAGAATTTTTAATTCTATTAGTTTATAAAGAAATTCATTTCTTGTATTGTCCCCTCCACTAATTCGTCAAGCTGAATTCAGTCGATAAGTGTACAAACTATTTACACGTTTTTAATCAATATTCCCTTAGAAAATTTTTTTTTAACCATAAAACCGAGAAAGTACCGCACATTAATCACGATTAAACGTTTGAGAAAAATCAAATCACCGTAACTGTAGAAATATTGATTAAAAACGTGTAAATAGTTTGTACACTTATCGACTAAATTCAGCTTGACGAATTAGTGGAGGGGACAGTACCAGTTGGGGAAATACGACATGGTTCTTTTTGGAACTTACTTTTGAATCTCTCATTCTCACCAACCCCCCACTACATCAGAAGCATAAGAATGAGAAGTTCAAAAGTAAATTCCAAAAAGAACCATGTCGTATTTCCCCAACCGGTAGTACTCAGAATGGTTTCCTAATTCATATTTTAATACAGTGCAACTGCAAATAGCTAAGGCATTGGAAGAGACTTTTGGCCCATGCCCTTTTGCTGGGGGAAGCAGTGCCTTAGTAATTGATGGTCAACAGCATTTTGACTGGATTTTTTTTGGGGGAAAGTCTTAGTAGTTTCAAAAAGATCATCCAAAAGTAGTGCAACACTGTAGAAAAATCCAGACTCTACGATCACTAAAACAAAAGTTATGATTTTTTGAAAATTGAAATTATTTGATGTTATTTTGAGACAATGTACTAAGAGATGGAAGGGTTTCAAAAGAACATCCAAAAATTTCAATTGTCAAAAAATCATAACTTTTGTTTAGTGATCGTAGAGTCTTGATTTTTTTACCGTGTTTCACTACTTTTGGATGGTCTTTTTGAAACTGCTAAGACTTTCCCCCAAAAAAAATCCCGTCAAAATGCTGTTGACCATCAATTACTAAGGCACTGCTTCCTCAGCAAAAGGGCATGGGCCAAAAGTTTCTTCCAATGCCTTAGCTATTTGCAGTTGCACTGTATCTAACATTTATTTAAGTTAATCATAAACACTTTGGTGTAAAGCTTGAACAATAAACTGATGTAAATAAATGTTTCAGTTTAACTGATAGTTAAAATCTCTCCTGTCTGTGAGATACGGAGACTCATGGTCTAGTGTATGTAAAAAATACACCGGCT
Source organism: Holacanthella duospinosa (assembly GCA_002738285.1). Classification (NCBI taxonomy): domain Eukaryota; kingdom Metazoa; phylum Arthropoda; class Collembola; order Poduromorpha; family Neanuridae; genus Holacanthella; species Holacanthella duospinosa. The sequence goes on along the minus strand of NIPM01000126.1, from coordinate 501,920 downwards.
ACTCTACTTACTCTACTCGTAAAGGCCTAATGAACTTATTTCATATGCAAATCTAAGAATGTGACTTTTTGTCCCACCCTGACGGTTGATATATTTGAAACCGCCCGCTAGAGTGTCGAAGTAGAAAATTGCCAATTCCAAATATTGACATCGCTGAACAAATAAACCGTTGTATAAGTAGGTGATAATGTTGCAATGCATAAACTGTTAAGTTGTGAAAATTACAGAAAATTAACTTACAAATTTTACATATTTAATTACAATTGAAGAGTTGCCGCAACAACAATATATCCGGCATTCGAACTAAATTTACTGTTTTATTTACAAGCAGACAAAAATAAAAATCACAACAAGATAATAGAATGTGGATTTCCGTTCTGATCCGAACGATTTTAGACCTTTCGATTAGTTTAACTTGCAATCTCACTGATCGACTCCCATTCATCAAACTCGAGTCGTCGACGATGTCCACGACTCGACTGAACACCTATCCAGAGACAAAGGATAACATTGTTTTTATCGGAATGGCCAATTATGTCAGGAAAACCATGTTTCCTATTACATGAGTTTTTGCTTCTTTTTGTCGTCAATTCACACTGACTTCATGTCCTTATTCTTCGTAACTATCCTAAACCGGTTATTACCCATGACCCAAACCTATGGAAACCGATTTTCGCCACAATATATATAAATATAAAATTTGAACTTTTGTTATAAAGTGATAAATTGTAATTTAGTTTTTTATAATTCATAGAAACAATTTTTGTATTAGGATTGTGTTGTCATTATGTCATTTAACAACCAGCTGATTTTTCTTCACTTTCATTACAAAACATGATCACAACATACAGGGTCATTTGAAAGTTAGCTCCGGGCTTTTGAAAATCTGTACCTTTTTATTGAATTGACATACAGTTATCGTTTTGGACTCGTTGGAAAGCTGAATGTCAAGAAGGAATATTGGACACAATCGCAAAGTTCAAGGGTCACCATTATTAGGAGTAATTCATGATCAAACGGAAAATTTTTAATTTATCATTACCATTGACATGGAAAAGTTTTAGAAACAAATCTTGAATTATTTGATCAACATCGGTTTGGTTGCTATAAAAAGTGCTGAAACGCAGGGTGATTATAGGTTGTTTGTTGTCGCTTCGCTGTATAGGGTGGAGACATTCCCATCTCTATAACATAACGCGAAAAGTTCAAAGATACGGGACCTTTTCTGTACCTGAAGTTTGTTGACAAACAAATTCCAAACAACGGCGGGAGGTAATAACCATCAATTTACTTATTATAGAACAAAAGTTTTAAGATAAATCTACATTTCAAAATTTGCCTTGGAAACCTGTGAATCAGAGGTTTGAGAGTTTGCATTGTTGGTTTAACCTTTTCGAAGGTCAAAGGTATTTGTATGAAAATTACATTCACCCCAAGATCACATTTGTTCATAGTTTTATACTGTAAACCCCTTGCTACATTGTAATTTGGCGGGATCGGGGGTAATGAAGTTAAAAGGACTGNCATAGTTTTATACTGTAAACCCCTTGCTACATTGTAATTTGGCGGGATCGGGGGTAATGAAGTTAAAAGGACTGTAACAATAGCGCTGTTTCGCCTCTATTGAAATCTTTCAACATTATATAAACGATAAATGGTACACGAGTATGCCTTAATAGTTAACTGAGTATTTGATTCATCTCAGATTTTCTACGTAACCCTTTGAGGACGTTTGATCCCGGTGGTGACTGCTGGTAAACAAAATCTCTTGCGTTTCGCTCGAACAACAACATATCGCATTTTGTATTTCGGTTTGGCTAGTGAATGATCTCGTTTCAGGAGCCAGGAGATCGGGAGATTTTAGCCCGAATTAACAAATCGTTACAATATTTTCAATAATGGTGGAGGAATTGTAATAGGTGTTTTTAACTCTTTTCTCATTTGGAAGCGTATCGTTTATGAAATTGTTCGAATCGGGACAATTTCCCATACTACTTTCCTAACGGTTTGAACCTAAATGACCATAGAGATTTTGCCTTCAAGGAGACAGAATTTTGCATTGACAATCTTCATACGAGAAATTAATTCAATTCCATGATTCACTAGCTAAGTTAAGGAAGGGTGAGAAGAAACGCTTAAATCCAAAATCTACAGAATAAATTTTTGCTGTTGAAATAATTCGGATCTTTTATAACCACAATTTGGTGACAGAGGGTGTGGTAAGGTTGGAGATGCGGGTCAAAATTTCAAAGAACCNGATCTTTTATAACCACAATTTGGTGACAGAGGGTGTGGTAAGGTTGGAGATGCGGGTCAAAATTTCAAAGAACCCGATAACACTGACTTCAATGTAAAATATCACGAAATAATTGTTATTTATTTTCTAAAGGTAGGTGTACTGTACGCTAGAGGTAAGGATAGTCGATGAATTCATTGATTGTTGAGTTGAGTGAGGGAGCTGACAGATTGCAAGGACAGTGATTGTTGATTTAACCTTTTCAAAGGTTAAAGTTGTTTGTATGACTATTAAATACACACCGAGATCACCTGATGTCAGTCATTGATTTGATCCATTTCACAATTTGACGAAAATTAACAGGATTAATCTTACTCAACACCAAGTCACGAGGATCTAAAAGAAATTATACAAACTTATGTCATCCACTTCACCTAAAATTGAACTTGTGATGTCAAAATTTAGGATATCACCAGAAAATCAGAAACACACTCCGTGATCAGTAGTCTAGTCATAAGCTAATGGAATGACGTCAAAGAAGTGTGCCAGATTAGCAATAGTCAATGGGTATATGTAAACTTATTACTCAAAATTTGTAGAAACATACTTCAAGATATGCTAAAAAATGATATACAGTGAGTTTATTTGAAACCTCCCATTTTTTAAATAATGTTATTTTCTAAAATAAACAAATATGAAGTACAGTAAAATTCGGCGATAATTTATTTAATTTGCAAAGAATCTATTAGAAACATCACATGAGATAAACAATTTTTTACGGATGCAATGTTACTTGTTGGTAAAATTAATTTGCAAAAAACCTGTAAAATGTAAAATTTTAAATAATGNTCTAAAAGAAATTATACAAACTTATGTCATCCACTTCACCTAAAATTGAACTTGTGATGTCAAAATTTAGGATAATACCAGAAAATCAGAAACACACTCCGTGATCAGTAGTCTAGTCATAAGCTAATGGAATGACGTCAAAGAAGTGTGCCAGATTAGCATTAGTCAATGGGTATATGTAAACTTATTACTCAAAATTTGCAGAAACATACTTCAAGATATGCTAAAAAATGATATACAGTGAGTTTATTTGAAACCTCCCATTTTTTAAATTTGTTATTTTCTAAAATAAACAAATATGAAGTACAGAAAATTCGGCGATAATTTATTTAATTTGCAAAAAATCTATTAGAAACATCACATGAGATAAACAATTTATTACGGATGCAATGTTACTTGTTGGTAAAATTAATTTGCAAAAAACCTGTAAAATGTAAAATTTTAAATAATGNTTTACGGATGCAATGTTACTTGTTGGTAAAATTAATTTGCAAAAAACCTGTAAAATGTAAAATTTTAAATAATGTTCGAGTCAATTATGTAGAAGGAAGAAGAAAGAACAGAATGTAGAAAGAAATAAGGTTAATTTTCGGTCACCACTGTTGGAAACACAAACATTGGAATCGCCATGGTATCGACTGTTTGTTTAAGGGAGGTTTAAAATAGACTCACTGTCCCAGACCGGGTTATCTTTTCGAACTTTTGTGGGTCACAAAATATAGACTATTGATAGTCAGCAAATGCAGACATGTGAGGTGTATCAATGGAAAGATGTTGATGTCAGTAGATCAAAAAAAAATTGATGCATGACCTCTTTGACACTATTTTTACAAGCTGTGGGTCATCAAATGTCAATTATTGTCAATTTACAAGCAAGGGTATTTGTAACGGTAAAAATTAATAATCAAATTAAATTCAAATAATTCGATCAGCCACGAAATAATGATTACCTATATTTAACTATTTGAATGTGTAGTGATTGATTATTTTTACAATTACAAGCAACTTCGTTAGTAAAAATCCAATAATTGGTATTTTGTTACTAGTAGACCTTTGCAATGGTTAGATAGATGTCATACATCAATCTTTTGTAGAAGTGCAGTTATTCTTTATTCTCTAATATACCAGTTTATGTTATATTTGTCTTATTGTAAACCTGAGAAACTTGAAAAATTTTTGGTCACCTTTCCAGGGGTGGGATACAAAGGTTAGTAAGGTTAATCGAAGATTTAATTTAACTGTGAATTATTTAACATTACGATGGNAGGGGTGGGATACAAAGGTTAGTAAGGTTAATCGAAGATTTAATTTAACTGTGAATTATTTAACATTACGATGGCATAGAGGAAATGAGCGTCAAAAAACTGGGTTTAAATCACCGTTGTTTGTTTGGCCACATGGCGAAAAACTGAACCAAGGAAAATTTTTTTTTTTACTTTTTTTTGTTAGAAAAATTCCCATGCCATCGTAACGCTAAATTAACATTGTATTCCACCANAGGGGTGGGATACAAAGGTTAGTAAGGTTAATCGAAGATTTAATTTAACTGTGAATTATTTAACATTACGATGGAATAGAGGAAATGAGCGTCAAAAAACTGGGTTTAAATCACCGTTGTTTGTTTGGCCACATGGCGAAAAATTGAACCAAGGAAAAATTTTTTTTTTACTTTTTTTTGTTAGAAAAATTCCCATGCCATCGTAACGCTAAATTAACATTGTATTCCACCAAACACTTTCCGTTTGTTAACTGGTACAATTGAGTTCAATTTATGTTTAGTAGTTCATTCTTTCGACCTAATCTACAAATCACAGAATAATTACGCTTGAACTAATCAACTCTGCCTCTATTAAGAATTTAATTGAGTTAAATGATTGGAATTGGGATTTGGATAATCGAAATAATACATGCTTTAATTTTTTTTATTTACCAATAGTGAACAATGACTGTACTCAATAGCTGCGAGTTCTTCCAAATAGTCTAGCACAAGCGAAATTTATTGTACTTATGCATTTGTAATTACATTATCTCATGATTACTTCAAACTATAAGAGTTACTTCTAGGTGAGTCATTTCTTTAAATTATTCATCCAAATTCAACCAATCAGCTTTCAAGTGGACGTTGAATGGCCAATAGGAACATCATATGATTTCCATTACTATTCTTGTTTCCTAATCATAGAGTCTACGTTAGCTTTGAATATGAAAGTGATTTTAGATTTTAGTCTTGTCAAAATGAGTCCAAAAAGTATATAATATTTCTTGAAATGAATATTGTGAACAATAGTCTACTAAACTAAAAACTTTGGAATGTCCATATTACCAGCACTCAAAATTCCCTTTNTACTATTCTTGTTTCCTAATCATAGAGTCTACGTTAGCTTTGAATATGAAAGTGATTTTAGATTTTAGTCTTGTAAAAATGAGTCCAAAAAGTATATAATATTTCTTGAAATCAATATTGTGAACAATAGTCTACTAAACTAAAAACTTTGGAATGTCCATATTACCAGCACTCAAAATTCCCTTTNTAGCTTTGAATATGAAAGTGATTTTAGATTTTAGTCTTGTCAAAATGAGTCCAAAAAGTATATAATATTTCTTGAAATGAATATTGTGAACAATAGTCTACTAAACTAAAAACTTTGGAATGTCCATATTACCAGCACTCAAAATTCCCTTTTTGCTCTACACGTTAAGTCATCATGGGATTACTAATGAATCTGGGTATATCCAAAAAGAACACACGGCAAACAAAGAAACGCTGAGATTGGTCCAGATTGTAAGAAACTATTTCTATACAATTGAGATTTAAGAAACTTAATTCTCATAATTCTACTAAATCAGATAGTACGTCATGGAGCTCGAGCGCCAATGGGGCGATACCCGAATGATCCTTACAAAAATGAATCTCTCTACTGGCCAGAAGGATGGTCTGAACTCACAAAGGTAACAAAACAAATAANTGATCCTTACAAAAATGAATCTCTCTACTGGCCAGAAGGATGGTCTGAACTCACAAAGGTAACAAAACAAATAATAAATATGTTTAAGTTTATCTTCACTCAGTTCTTCACTAGTAATTTTTCGCTTTCCACAAAAAAAATTCTCANAATAAATATGTTTAAGTTTATCTTCACTCAGTTCTTCACTAGTAATTTTTCGCTTTCCACAAAAAAAATTCTCAATCAACTTTTCTGTAAGGTGAAGTTGTTTAAATTTTCTGTTCGCTCTTCTATTTAAGGTATTTGCAATCAGTTTCAAGAAACTGATTTGATCAAGAATGTTAATTATAAATTGAAATAAATAAGCTAAATGTTTCAATTCTGTGAATAAATGCAAGGAATTTGTAATAAATTTTGAGCTAACACTTTGTTTCATTTTAATTAACCCAGGCGGGTTTTCAGCAGCAATTTGAACTGGGGAAATACCTACGTAAACGGTATGATGGGTTTTTGCCAGAGAAATACTCGAGGTATGATTTACAGTGCGAAAGTTCGGATGCAGACAGATGTATCCAAAGCGCCGAAGCAAATATGGTAGGATTGTATCAAATTCCTCAAGTTGCAACAGATTCAGAAAGTATAGAACCCATCTGGCAAACTGTCCCTATTCACACAATTTCTGCTGCTGTCGACAATGTAGGTCCACGTTTAAGTTTTTCATACTTTGTATTCAAATATCTAATTTTCAATTTATAAATTTCAGTTTCTCAGTAATGGAGCAAATTGTCCACGATTCTTCAATTACTTGCGTGACGAATACCCCGTGGTTCTGGAGCAGTACGCAAAACAATATAAAGAATTTATCTATTTTGTGTCAGAAAATGGAGGGTTTGATGACAAAACAGACTTTGATAACTTGATACACGTACAAGATGCTCTCCGAACAGAGGTAAAAAACATACAATCACTTTCAAATATAGCTCTCATTTACCGAAAAATAATTTTTTTTTGCAAACTAAGCAGAAATTGACTGTTGCACGGAATATTAACTATACTCTATGTTTTCATGTCATTTAATAAGCGGTGCATAAGTCTATATATTTCATTGGTTTTTTCGGAGAATTTGTTTCTGTCAAATACTGTATTTAAATAGGAATCTGATCTTTCTGTACAACTTATTTTATTTACACGAACTAGAAATTTTATAACTTTACACTGCCTGATTGGGCTACGGATGAACTTATGGCAAGACTTGACCATTTGAAAGCACTCACTTTTGAATGGAAAATACAACCAGATGAAATGAAAAGACTTATANTGGCAAGACTTGACCATTTGAAAGCACTCACTTTTGAATGGAAAATACAACCAGATGAAATGAAAAGACTTATATCTGGTCCTTTGATAAAAAAGTTGATTGAAAATTTCAAAATAAAGGCGACTGCGCCTGAAAACTTGACAGCAAAGGACTCTGCATCTCAAGAGCTCGAGCCATTCCGAAAAGTGCGATTTTTTTCGGGGCATGATTCAACTATTACAAATTTGCTACTTCCCTGGGGAATAAATGACAGGAAAATCCCTCCATTTGCCGCTGCTCTTATGATTGAACTTCACAAGAAACCCACTCATCCAGACTTTATAATTGAGGTNATCCCTCCATTTGCCGCTGCTCTTATGATTGAACTTCACAAGAAACCCACTCATCCAGACTTTATAATTGAGGTAAGAATTTATTAAATGAACTCAATGGTTTTAATTATCTTTAATTTTTTTCATAAACTCAAGGTTTACTATAGGAATGAGACAACCAAAGTGCCATATGTTTTGGAAATTAAGAACTGTGGAACTCCTTGTTATCTGTCCAAGTTAGAAGAAGTTTCTAGTCAATACATACCAACGGATTGGGAGAGTGAATGCCAGGTCACATCCAATGTGCCAATTTTGTTAAAAGACGCAATTCCTTTTACGCAAGGAGAGTTGAATCAAGAGTTTCAAGGTTGGTGAATTTAGCTACAATTTTTTTTTGTTATATTTTGAATCGTAGTTGTACATAATATTCTGATTTTAAACATTGTAGGAGGATTGTCGATTGTATCCGCATTGATACTGCTGGTACTAGTGGGGGCTATGGTAGCAGCAATGTGGATTGTTTGGAAATGTAAAAAATTCGGAAGAAGTATTAACCAGGACCCAAGTCTCAGTAATAGATATGAAACTTTTCAACGAGATTCAATATAAGAATGTTTTCTAAACTAAAGTCGAATCGACTCAGAGATGAATAGCAGTTTCAGGCAGTCTCAATGTTCAAACGTCGGTAAAAGAAAGTTTACTACGCATTTCCGAAGAAAATGCATGTAAAACTTATTCCATATATGCTTTAGATAAGATGATTTGTATGAATTTAATAAAATTCAANACCCAAGTCTCAGTAATAGATATGAAACTTTTCAACGAGATTCAATATAAGAATGTTTTCTAAACTAAAGTCGAGTCGACTCGGAGATGAATAGCAGTTTCAGGCAGTCTCAATGTTCAAACGTCGGTAAAAGAAAGTTTACTACGCATTTCCGACAAAAAATTTTTTTAAGAAAATGCATGTAAAACTTATTCCATATATGCTTTAGATAAGATGATTTGTATGAATTTAATAAAATTCAANTAAGAAAATGCATGTAAAACTTATTCCATATATGCTTTAGATAAGATGATTTGTATGAATTTAATAAAATTCAATCTAACTATTTTTTTCACATTTTTTTACTAATCTGTAATCTATAATCAAACCCCTTTAAGTAATCTATAATCAACTGGGTTTGATTACGGATTTGCGGGCTTGTAATCAAAATCAAGTAATCAAAACCCTAAATTATTTTATATGATTACATGATTACATATTATTGTTATGATCAAGGACGCCGTTTCTATGCATTTGCATAATCGCAGCGAAGNAATGATTACATGATTACATATTATTGTTATGATCAAGGACGCCGTTTCTATGCATTTGCATAATCGCAGCGAAGCTACACTAATTGGTGATACTTAGGATCTTCACGATTTATGAAAAATGGAGCCGATTAGCGCAATGTTAATTCGCATAATAATCTCAACGTAAACGCATAGTTTATTTTGCGTCGCACATTACAGTTTTTAGTACATTTTGTACCNTCGCATAATAATCTCAACGTAAACGCATAGTTTATTTTGCGTCGCACATTACAGTTTTTAGTACATTTTGTACCGTCTTAAGAGCACATTGTTTACCAATAATTTGACAATTTTTATTTATCGAACACATTTAACAAATTTTTTTCAAAAAATTTGCTAAATCAAGCAATATCTGGAAGCGTTTCTTTGTCGGAGATACTAAATTTTTGAAATTCATGGTTCTATTTCAACTTGTTTTCAATATAGGAACGTCCATGGTGCTCGTATATACGCACACTGTTAGAATAAGTATAAAATTAATATATTTAACTTATGACTCATGCATGAGTAATAAATAATCTTAAGTTTAGGTTAATGGTTGCTTTCTCATCAACAGAGGCCGAGTATGTGGCTCTGGCTCAAGGAACGAAGGAGGCATTATGGATGAGAAGCTTCCTGAGTGAACTTGGGTACCCTCAAGAGGATCATACCCAAGTGTTCGTGGACAACCAAAGTTCGATTAGGTTCGCACATAACTCTGAATTTCACAACAGAACCAAACATATTGACGTCCGTTACCACTTTATAAGGTCGTTGATCGAAGCAAATGAGATTCAAGTATCTTATATACCCACAGCGGAGCAACGGGCTGACATCTTTACAAAACCCCTACAAAAAACAAAGCACAAAGAAATGGTAAAATTACTTGGAATGGAAGACAAGAGTGATGGAATACTAAGACAAAGGAAATACGGTAACAAATCCCTTCTATCATATGGATTAATTATACTTTTGTTCTTAGCAATCGGTACCTCTGGGATCTCAACTCAAAACTCTCAACTTGTACTTTGGCGTCAGAGTAAAACTCCGATTACAAAGGAACACAATCGAGTATATCTGCATATACTATTGATGAATCCCTGCGATATCTTGACCAAAGAAATTATGCATAAAGATGCCTCTTCTAATGCTCAGACTGTCTGCCAAGAAATGTATGAAACCTACTTTCTTAATGAACTTGGAAAAATGTGTCCAGATACAAGCCAGCGTGATGTACTTACTAAGATCAAAACGAGTGATCATCACTTTTCTAGTTGGAATTATTATAGCATCCGTAGCAGCATCGGCTGCCTTGGGAACCGCTGGAGTAGCTGTAGCAGCTACAAATAGCAACAAAATAGAAAATGTCCAAGATGTAGTCTCAGAATAGAATAGACTACGGTTAAGCTTTAAAAAAATCAATTTGTCGGCAGCTAGCATAAAACACCTTAAAAAACATAAATTTCATGATTGAAGATCATCAGACGTCAACAAAAACAAGTTGGAACAAATTTTGCTATCACCTACGTAACCACACGATTTATTGTCATAAAGCACATCATCCAAGAAGCTACTCGAAAATGGAAGCAAGGGAAAGTATATCCACCACTTCTGAATTACTTCAACTTTACTATGCCTTGCAGTGATGACTGTCCAATCTCTTTAGCGACCGCCAGAAAATGCTGTCTCACGTATGACCGTCGAAATCTTTATATTGATTTTGATACCCCTTTGATTAATAGGACTCTTGAGTTATTGGAGGCAGATCCCTTCGAACTCATGCAAAAAGTTAAAAACAAAACTTGTAGGATCAAGTACACCAGTCCGCAACAAGTCATTCTGTCGACATCNCTCATGCAAAAAGTTAAAAACAAAACTTGTAGGATCAAGTACACCAGTCCGCAACAAGTCATTCTGTCGACATCAGAGGAATGCGTTCATTCTATCAACGTGCAAACTCCTATTGCAAATAATTTGATTCTGGCGCCATCGAATGGATGTAAACCTCACACCGGACTTCCAAAAGGGAATAAGTATTTTGCCGTTGATCGTTGTGAAGTGCAACAACCCTTGGATGAATGGGACTTCATTCAGATCAAACCCTATCATGGATACAACCACATCTATTGTCCCAGTAGCACGTTAACTATTGATTTAAGGTCTAATTGATGTCCAGATGAGGTGTTTCTTCTTCCAATAGGAGCTACTTTCAAGATTAATAACTTGGAGTACAAAAGATCACAGGTTCACTTAGATCATCAGGAAGCTGTGAATTCGCTATTCACCTTGAGGACAAATTGGCACCTGATCCCCATCCTGAATATGAGCAGCTTGATGACCGATCTTGATCTTGTAGAAGAAGAAAATGAAGAAGAACAAAACTCCGACGCAGAAACTAATCTTTATCTACAGTCAATCATCGGATGTCTCATTCTGATCGTTTTGATAAATCTAACATGTATTGGAGTTTACTGCCTTCGCAAAAAGAGTGTCAAAATTTTGGTTATTGCTCAGCGTGTTACTTCTCAGCAGTCCANTGGAGTTTACTGCCTTCGCAAAAAGAGTGTCAAAATTTTGGTTATTGCTCAGCGTGTTACTTCTCAGCAGTCCACAGAAGAAACCATCGAAATGACCACTCAAGATTAAGGGGAGGTGTTAGAATAAGTATAAAATTAATATATTTAACTTATGACTCATGCATAAGTAATAAATAATCTTAAGTTTAGGTTAAGTGAATATTACTTTCAAAATATCTTTTATGATTAAGGTTCTAGTTTGAACCAGTTTTGTCACTAAGGACAAAGGGATAGACTCTAAAAGTTTCCTAGATTTTTGCATAAAAACCCAGTGTTTCCTCTCAAAACACAATAATAAAGGCCGTTACTTTGTCCGACTGGACATCGAAAATTCTCTTTAACTCTAGCAAGATCTTTATTAATTATCTCACACACAAACTCTTTTCAAGGTGATGTGTATCAGAAGATCAATAAACTTTTAAATCACCGCGCATAATATGGCATAATTTGTTTGTAAAGGGCACATAATATTTTTAAATTTTACGCATAAAATGGGCGTCCTTGGTTATGATGAACAACCGAAAACAATTAAGCGGCATTATAGGAATTTTTTATCCATTTTTATTCTTGCTGAAACAAATCAATCCAAATCATTTTAGACTAACACAAAACTTTTCTGTTGTTGATTTCTACTTCTCTTGACTTTTGTTTTTAGAACAGTGGAGTAACATGATACTTTTTAAATAAGAACCATTTACAATTGNCTACTTCTCTTGACTTTTGTTTTTAGAACAGTGGAGTAACATGATACTTTTTAAATAAGAACCATTTACAATTGAGAAACAAATTGTTTCGTATGCTACACCAGCTGACACTGCTAGTGTGGAATTTGGAAAATTGTTTAAAATATTAGACGGCAAGTATTTTAAAGTTGTTTCGGTAGTTTGAAATAAGGTTAGGGCAAAGTTAGGATAAGCGGCAGTCGCTGGAAGATGAAACANTAAAGTTGTTTCGGTAGTTTGAAATAAGGTTAGGGCAAAGTTAGGATAAGCGGCAGTCGCTGGAAGATGAAACATAATGGTAACTATATCTTTTTTTGTGCTCCAATCACATCATAAAGCTTCTTGCGCAAGATTTAATAAAAATTTTTATGAAAATAATTGAGTGAAGTACAATTTTAGCAAAACCAAAATTTTTTCTCAAAATAGCAGCTTCTAGGTATAACTTTGGTAATAGCACCAGTACATTAGCTGTTACATTAGCATTAACATGATAGTTCAAAATGCAACCATGTTGGGATGGAAGTATCTTGGGAAAGATGATCAATGATCATGAAATTTTTATACAGACACTCATACAAGGTAGGGCATAAGCAAGTACACATCGAGGAATTGAGTTCGATGTGAGTTAGCATGCAGTGAGATCGGGGGTTTCAACTCCCTAATTTTTTATACATGGCTTTTGCAGTTAACACTTCCTCTATGTGTACTTATTTATGCAGACCCCTTTATAAATAATGGACACACAATCGCGTCTACCCAAAAATTTCATCAATTCAATTCTTGTACAAGAANAGACCCCTTTATAAATAATGGACACACAATCGCGTCTACCCAAAAATTTCATCAATTCAATTCTTGTACAAGAAGTTGCACGATGTAGTTAAAGCAATAAGTACAACGGCGGTAGGTTGGAGAAATTTTATTAGACTCTCTCTGGTCAAATGTTTGGTAAAGGCTGGTCGAGGCTAACCTTCTTGACCAGAAATAATCATAATACATTAGAATAATTATTATATGATTATTCTGGTATTTATCGCGACTGTGATAGCTACACCATCCCAGTAGTCACATATCCCCGCAGTCACTCATATCCTCAGTTCGCTTGATCCGAGGGCACGATCTACAGTTACTCGTTTCCACAGAAAGCACAGAGAAACAGATGTTGGATTCTCGGTTCTGTAGATAAAATTCGTTAGAGTAGGTAGGTGATGAGTCTAAGACTGAATTAAGACTTATCAACCGATGCAGTCCCAACATAATACTCCTACCCCACATGTGAAATTATCATCGTTCCCATTGATCTTATTATTACAATTAGACATCTGCACCCCAATGATCTTAAATCTTTCCATAAATTACTCCGGAAAAACAAGTGGAAATTTGACACCGTGTCACAACTTGCGGTGGGAGTCCAATGTCCAATTTACGCCTGGCCGGATTCAGAAATCGTGTTGTTAGGTTAAGTGGCTGGGTTCAGCGAAAAATGGGTAAGTGGCTGGGTTCATTGTTAATAGGGTAGGGGAAGTGTTGGACACATTATCTTACGACAGCTGGAGTTACATCAGAAGTATCCAAAATCAAGCCGACTGCATCTCGGGTGATTTCAGCATCAGATTTGGCAAGTCATTCATTGAGGTGGAACGGATCTTTATGGCTTTAAGACCCATTAGCACTTTATTTCATTTCAGTTCCAGTAGTGAACGTGAACCTGCTAGAAGAAGGAAAACTGGTAAATGAGGTAGAGGTTCAGGTACTATCTGCCAAAATGCGATTGATTGATGAAATAGATTTAAATTGGATTTTAAAATTTTCTAATTTNGGTACTATCTGCCAAAATGCGATTGATTGATGAAATAGATTTAAATTGGATTTTAAAATTTTCTAATTTGGCTAAATTTAATTGNGCCAAAATGCGATTGATTGATGAAATAGATTTAAATTGGATTTTAAAATTTTCTAATTTGGCTAAATTTAATTGAGTATGTGCTTATGCTTTCAGATTTTTTTTTCAATAACCAAGGAAAGAACAACAGCACTCGAAAGGGTGGAGAGCTCAACGTTTCTGAACTGCAGAGTGCCCAAAGAATGGCATCAAATTNCGCAGTCACTCATATCCTCAGTTCGCTTGATCCGAGGGCACGATCTACAGTTACTCGTTTCCACAGAAAGCACAGAGAAACAGATGTTGGATTCTCGGTTCTGTGGATAAAATTCGTTAGAGTAGGTAGGTGATGAGTCTAAGACTGAATTAAGACTTATCAACCGATGCAGTCCCAANAACAGATGTTGGATTCTCGGTTCTGTAGATAAAATTCGTTAGAGTAGGTAGGTGATGAGTCTAAGACTGAATTAAGACTTATCAACCGATGCAGTCCCAACATAATACTCCTACCCCACATGTGAAATTATCATCGTTCCCATCGATCTTATTATTACAATTAGACATCTGCACCCCAATGATCTTAATTCTTTCCATAAATTACCCCGGAAAAACAAGTGGAAATTTGACACCGTGTCACAACTTGCTGTGGGAGTCCAATGTCCAATTTACGCCTGGCCGGATTCAGAAATCGTGTTGTTAGGTTAAGTGGCTGGGTTCAGCAAGAAATGGGTAAGTGGCTGGGTTCATTGTTAATATGGTAGGGGAAGTGTTGGACACATTATCTTACGACAGCTGGAGTTACATCAGAAGTATCGAAAATCAAGCCGACTGCATCTCGGGTGATTTCAGCATCAGATTTGGCAAGTCATTCATTGAGGTGGAACGGATCTTTATGGCTTTAAGACCCATTAGTACTTCCTTTCATTTCAGTTCCAGTAGTGAACGTGAACCTGCTAGAAGAAGGAAAACTGGTAAATGAGGTAGAGGTTCAGGTACTATCTGCCAAAATGCGATTGATTGATGAAATAGATTTAAATTGGATTTTAAAATTTTCTAATTTGGCTAAATTTAATTGTGTATGTGCTTATGCTTTCAGATTTTTTTTCAATAACCAAGGAAATAACAACAGCACTCGAAAGGGTGGAGAGCTCAACGTTTCTGAACTGCAGAGTGCCCAAAGAATGGCATCAAATTCGTGCAAAGTAAGGAATTTGCCGACAAAGCCTTGGAGAGAAAGTGAAGGGTCAGGAAAAAGAGCGCGTTGAAGTCTCTCAATCCATTCCTGGACGTAGTTGGAATTCTGAGGGTACAAGGGTGGTTAGGGAAGCTTGAGGCACCAGCATATACTGTGAGGAACTTACTTACCCTGGGATAAAGCAAGTAGATTCATCGCAGTTGTAATTATGAGATTGTAATTGAGATGAAATGAGTGGAGGACTTAAAATGATTGGATATGCGTTTTGGTCATAGTGACCTGAGATCTAGTGAAATGTCAGACTTGGTTTTATTTCGACATGAGCGTTGTCTATAATATCACTAATTATGTCTACCTTAACTAATTATGCGCTACACTATGGTCTCATGACCGCTAAGGCGCTATACGACCGATTAATAGCAAACGTTGCAGCCAATAGATGAGGAGAGCGATGTGCAGTGAAGGTGATGCTATTGAATTCACTGGTGAGGTAAGTGTCTACAGTTTGTACCCGTTGGTCGTCGATTGCAGTCAGGATTGCCAGTGGGTCCCAATTACTTTCGAATGAGCGGTTGGTAATTATCTAGAATTACCAAACAAACTATTAGGAGAAAGATAAAGGACAGGTCCGAGGCTTGCCATGTCCAAATTAGTTCTGGTGGTTTTGGTTTTCTTTTCTGCCTCTCGGCTTGGTGTTGCTCTGCTGTCTTCCTTTGGTTTCTTTTTCCCGGTAGTTTTGGATTCAAATTTTAGGTTGTAATAATAATAATTAGTTTTAATAATTTGTAGTCGGTCTCACTAAAGGTTACCTACATTCTTCACAATGCCAAGTTTCCAACAATCCTTCCTCTTTTTCCTCATCTGACAATCCTCATCCTGAGATCGCGTCACCTCCAGTTGTTGNTAGGTTGTAATAATAATAATTAGTTTTAATAATTTGTAGTCGGTCTCACTAAAGGTTACCTACATTCTTCACAATACCAAGTTTCCAACAATCCTTCCTCTTTTTCCTCATCTGACAATCCTCATCCTGAGATCGCGTCACCTCCAGTTGTTCCATGCAGGATTCCAATTGACTTGAGCAAGTTTACCACAAGAATTCTGGATTCTGAGGAGCATAAATGCTCTCAGACAGGTTATCCGGAAAAACCAACTCTGCCGATGGGCTCGAGCCAACACCATGAATCAACTAATGGGATCGCTTCCTACAGGAAGAATACATTCATTGCCATATTTTCAAACTGTGGAGCCGATTTTGAAGATCTTTTCACAATCCAAATGGTTAAGGGAAGGGGTAAATCCCCATTTAAATGTTGGTTGAGCTTATTTTTATGTATGGCAACAAAGGCCATTTATATGGAGGCAGTTAAGGAACTGTCCACGAAAGCATTTGTTGGCTGCTTGAAAAGGTTCGTATCTACTCATGGGTGTCCGTGTAGCATGGACTCCGACCAAGTTACCAATTTTGTAGGTGCAGACAATTTACTTAAACATTGGGTAAAAGCCTTGAATAATTTGACTAGTGAGTCTTTTTCCACCGATCCAATGGCACTTCAGCCCACATGCGGCACCATAACGTGAGGATTATAGGAAGGATTGAAGTCTGTGCAATTTCACCTTCGACGAGCAGTTGGTTATACGACACTGACGGAGGTGTTTGTGACAGTGTTGTAGCTGGTTGACAATTCACGACCATTGTATTCTGTCTCCAGACCCAGGGGAAATGGAGGCGCTCATTACATTTCATTTTTTATAGAACGGCCGTTGACCTCTATTGCAGAACTAGATGTAACATCGGTGAAGAAAAGTCGATTGACAAGATGGCATCGAATAAACCAAATTCTTCAGCACTTTTGGCATCGGTGGTCATATTCTTTCACTTCAGCAGACAGAAGTGAAGAGACAAAACAAAAAATTTAGTCATTTCAGATCTTGTGATAAAGCTAGACAATCTCCCCGATTTGACATGGAAGATGGATTGTGTCGCAAGTGTCAGCAGAAAGGACATGTTTCGAGCGAGTAGCTACAATAAAGTCTGCTACATCAAATTTCAATCAGATAACTAAGACGTGGGAGACAAATTTCAACATATACGAGCAACCGATTGTAAAGTTGGCAGCTATATACACAGAAGACGATGAGGAAAAAGACATGGCGCAACCACGCTAAAATAGTTTGTATAAATTTAGTCGGTTGGATGCAAAATTAACAAATCATACAATTTATTTAAGATAATTCAGTTAAAATTAGCAATTTAATTTAATTTATTTGTCATTATTGTTTTAGCGGGGCCACAGTAACAAGTCCACTCAAATACCTGTATACTTTGAAAGATAGTTGGTTCAGGTTTACTTTTGTCTTCAATCCATTGCATTAAACCAAAGTAAAGTGAGGTTTTGGGGTGGCTCCGACGAATGCGAACGAGCGAAGCTTGAGCAGCGACAGAAAGCAACTTTTATTCAAAGGGGATTGGCGTCTGAGTCTTCAGTTGCTGAAGAGACTCTACAGTGCGTTCGAATAAGAAAGCGAACTTCCCGCGCAATGAAATCACAAAAAATTCAAAATTTATAGACAGTTAGACATTTACACAGCTGCTGGACGGTTTATCATTCTGAATTTTTAGCTTTGATAGTTCTTTTATGTGAAAAGGGAAATCATCGAAAACATGTTTAGTCAGGTAAAATGTCGCGACTTTAGTATTTCGGATACAAATTTAAAATATTTTATCGAATGATGGTTGACAATTTCATTCTGCTGATGAATTGTTAGTCCGAAGTAAAGCACCGTCCGCTTATTGTATCAGTTCATTGTCTCCTAAAATATTAACTTAACCTTAACACTAGTGCAATGGGCTGATACACTGGGCTGATACTCGTACCAACGTTTACCGCCTTGAAAAGATGTCCAATTTCCATAAATCTAACTAAACTAAACTTGATAGAGGTGTTCGTCTGTTGAAACAAATAAAACCTATTTTTAAACAATTAATTTGATGATGAATGACATAAAAAATGACACCTAAAGCGTAACGACTTGGACACATATTATTTAACTTGCTCTGCTCACAATCTCAATTTACATTGTTGGGCATTGTTACCAAAATTTGAATTGATTTGATTATCAAAAAAATTATTTTGCAATTATGATATTGAGTTGAACCTAACCTAACTAACATGTTCCTTATTAAAATTTGATCAAAAGAGTTCAATAAATTTAAATTGTTATTGAAATTTATTGAACTCTTTCGATCAAAACTGAGTTTAGTTATTACATTAAATTCTGCATGTGGAAATATCTTAACCTAAATGAAACTGAAATGAAAAAAAAGTGTGTTCATTACGTTGGTAAGCAGGTCGTCAAATCGTAATTTCAATGATCCATAAACAAACATGATCCAAATGAAAAAATTAACAAAATTAGTCTATTTTGTTAATTTTTTCAGGTTCGGTTAGTCTCTTGTCTCTTTTAGTAATTTTTGTAATTTTTTTGGCAAATTGAGGTGCACAACTCTAAAATTTGTAAATTTCTAATATTTTTCTGAAATCATTTCGCGGGAAGTTTGCTTTCTTATTCGAACGCACTGTATAAGTAAAGATAACCTCAATGAGATCATCGGGAGTGGAGTGCTTCTAAACCCAAGGGTTACCTGAGATTGCAAGCGCGCCATAAGCCATGAGTAAGGAGCGGATTTTTACATATTCACAAATTTTTCTTGCTTGGGTCTATCTAGACGAATCTCAGGATCAAAACGCACAAGATTTCTGTAAACTCAAATATGCAGTTTAAGACCACATATTTTTACATATTATGCAGTTTAAGAACATATTCACATATTTTATACATTACATACATATTCCACATATAGCCCATTTTATCTCACNAATTTATTTAAGATAATTCAGTTAAAATTAGCAATTTAATTTAATTTATTTGTCATTATTGTTTTAGCGGGGCCGCAGTAACAAGTCCACTCAAATACCTGTATACTTTGAAAAATAGTTGGTTCAGATTTACTTTTGTCTTCAATCCATTGCATTAAACCAAAGTAAAGTGAGGTTTTGGGGTGGCTCCGACGAATGCGAACGAGCGAAGCTTGAGCAGCGACAGAAAGCAACTTTTATTCAAAGGGGATTGGCGTCTGAGTCTTCAGTTGCTGAAGAGACTCTACAGTGCGTTCGAATAAGAAAGCGAACTTCCCGCGCAATGAAATCACAAAAAATTCAAAATTTATAGACAGTTAGACATTTGCACAGCTGCTGGACGGTTTATCATTCTGAATTTTTTGCTTTGATAGTTCTTTTATGTGAAAAGGGAAATCATCGAAAACATGTTTAGTCAGGTAAAATGTCGCGACTTTAGTATTTCGGATACAAATTTAAAATATTTTATCGAATGATGGTTGACAATTTCATTCTGCTGATGAATTGTTAGTCCGAAGTAAAGCACCGTCCGCTTATTGTATCAGTTCATTGTCTCCTAAAATATTAACTTAACCTTAACACTAGTGCAATGGGCTGATACACTGGGCTGATACTCGTACCAAAGTTTACCGCCTTGAAAAGATGTCCAATTTCCATAAATCTAACTAAACTAAACTTGATAGAGGTGTTCGTCTGTTGAAACAAATAAAAACTATTTTTAAACAATTAATTTGATGATGAATGACATAAAAAATGACACCTAAAGCGTAACGACTTGGACGCATAATATTTAACTTGCTCTGCTCACAATCTCAATTTACATTGTTGGGCATTGTTACCAAAATTTGAATTGATTTGATTATCAAAAAAATTATTTTGCAATTATGATATTGAGTTGAACCTAACCTAACTAACATGTTCCTTCTTAAAATTTGATCAAAAGAGTTCAATAAATTTAAATTGTTATTGAAATTTATTGAACTCTTTCGATCAAAACTGAGTTTAGTTATTACATTAAATTCTGCATGTGGAAATATCTTAACCTAAATGAAACTGAAATGAAAAAAACAGTGTTTTCATTACGTTGGTAAGCAGGTCGTCAAATCGTAATTTCAATGATCCATAAACAAACATGATCCAAATGAAAAAATTAACAAAATTAGTCTAGTTTGTTAATTTTTTCAGGTTCGGTTAGTCTCTTGTCTCTTTTAGTAATTTTTGTAATTTTTAAGGCAAATTGAGGTGCACAACTCTAAAATTTGTAAATTTATAATATTTTTCTGAAATCATTTCGCGGGAAGTTTGCTTTCTTATTCGAACGCACTGTATAAGTAAAGATAACCTCAATGAGATCATCGGGAGTGGAGTGTTTCTAAACCCAAGGGTTACCTGAGATTGCAAGCGCGCCATAAGCCATGAGTAAGGAGCGGATTTTTACATATTCACATATTTTTCTTGCTTGGGTCTATCTAGGCGAATCTCAGGATCAAAACGCACAAGATTTCTGTAAACTCAAATATGCAGTTTAAGACCACATATTTTTACATAATGCAGTTTAAGAACATATTCACATATTTTATACATTACATACATATTCCACATATAGCCCATTTTATCTCACTAAAATGTTGAAAAATATTCCAGTCTACTGAGATAAGATTTAAATGTCAGCTAGCGCCACCTACAGGAGTTTCAGTGTAGCTCGACTATTGAAACAAAACAGCGGTAAACTAAACTTCCACTTTTTAATTGCAAGGAATTTGGTGATTTTTCCTCTTCTCACATTGCTGCTCATTTGGTTTACATTTTCAATTAGTTTATGATGCCAAAACCTGAGAAATCAAAAGCAGTTTTAATAAAATCCTGGATAAATTCTGCCGGAGAGCAAAGCAAATGTTTCAGTTTCGATGGAAAAATTATTTTCTGTCAGGTGAAAAAAGTTCCAATTGAGTAATATTTAATTGGTTCTAACCACAGTTGCAACACTGACCCATCGATCTCGATCTCGATCTTTTGATGTTGAGATCGATGGGAGCCGATCTCGATCTCGGTCTTCCTCTGAGATGATCGACTGGTGCCGATCTCGATCGCTTGGTAGAACAATCCACTGACATCGATCTCGATCTCGATCTTTCTCTGAGATGATCGACTGGTTCCGATCTCGATCTCGATTTTACGAAAGAAAGATCGACTACTACCGATCGCGATCTCGATCTTTTTGGCAAGAGATCGATCGATCTTGATCTCGATCTTTGGTTGGAAGAACAATTATGCCAATGTCTATCTCGATCTTTTGGGTTAAAATAATTCCTTGTCAATCTAATTCTTTCGATCTATACTGATCGCAAAAATTTGATGCAGTTAAATTTAAATTGATATGTTTCATTTCTCACGGCAGTGAATAGTAGTTTTATTTTAAATTTTTATTCAAATAAAATATGTGCCACTTGCTGTAATTTTTAGAACATTTGAGATCTTTGTTAACAATTTTATTAATCAGCGTTGAATAATCTTAAAAACAAATTATTCATCAGTATGTAGCACTGGTTTCGCATCAGAAATATATACTATTATTTTCATTGAATAATCTAGGCTAATTATAATAACTTTAGCTTAGAATTAACAATTCGATGGATTAATTCAAAACGGGATCCACACCGGTGTGGTATCTTTGATAATACTCTTGATGCTTTATTGTAATACTTTTTCGTTTCTTCTTGCCACGTTTCTTATACATTTAGGATATTTCATGAATAATACTGATAGGTTATTGATGAAATGTAGTCAAAATATAAGTAATTTTTTGCTGGTTAAATTATTTATTTATTTGAGAAAAAATACCTCCTTTCAGACGTGGAACTGAAAATGAAACACTCCGGAGTGTTTATACGTGAATTGAGTAGCTGAGAGCGTGGTGAAAATTGAGTAGCATGAGACATGATGTTTCATTAAGCACAAAGAAGTTAAATGAACACTAAATATGAAGAACCCATTCGTTGCCTCACGCTAGTAGTAACAAACGCAAAACTACTATGGTCAGCTGTTCTGTCTATCAACATACACCCATATAAAAAATAGAAAGGTTATTCATTATGGTATGAAGCATCGTTGAGCAAAATATATGTGAACGAATGGGTGAAAGGCGGTTGTGGTAGAGAATATTGAGTTTCTCTTGATAGTTTCTAATTAATTCTCACTCACTGGTTAATCAGATTAGCCGATCTCGATCTCGAACACCCTTTGAAAATATCGATCTCGATCTCGATCTCTTGGTTAAAAGATCGACGACTATCGACCTCGACCTCGATCTCTAGATCGAGAGATCGGTGGAAGTCGATCTCGATCCCGATCTTTCGACCAAAGATAAGGTAGCTTTCGATCTCGATCTCGATCTTCCTACCAACTGTAAAAAAAGTGCCGATTTCGATCTCGATCTTCTGTTCAACAAAGAAAGTCGATCTCGATCTTTGTCGATCTCGATCTGATCGAAGATCGAATAGTTGCAAGTGTGGTTCTAACAGCTAAACTATTCAAAATTTAGGTTTGGAATAAATCTGTCTCGACAAAACTGCGCTCTCAATTAACTCAACACATCCACACATCACTCTATCAAGGAAAAGCTACAAAGTCTGATGCACCACCGCGCATTAGGCAGCAACAGATTACATCTGAAAGTTTCACATCCCGAAGAAATGAATTTAACGAGGACTTGTGCAATGCGTTCCTAGCCGCTAATATTCCAGTTACGAAGCTGAGCAACCCGGTTCTTAGACTGTTTTTAGAAAAATACATAAACCATAGCATACCCGATGAGTCAACCCTTCAAAAGAATTATTTCCAGTCATGCTATACAACGGTAATAGAAATAATACTTCTGTCTTACTCTGGAGTTATTAACTTAGTTAATCAATATTTTTTTGATTAGGTTATTGGTAAAATTTGAAACTCTATTGGAGCAAAAGCAATTTGGGTGGCTGTTGATGAGACGACAGACGCACGTGGACTTTACATAGGAAATGTAGTAATTGGTGTATTAGGCGAGGCATCACGAGGATATCTGGCATTTTGCAAGCAATTAAAAGCTGCCAATCACTCTACAATAATTGGATTAGTCAATGATACTTTACGTAAGTTCTTAGGTAAACGTAGAATAAGTATCAAATTAATTTAAAGAATTATCTAATTCAGGATTACTTTTCCCCTTGGAGACATCAGAACAATTGAATGCGCGGTTCCTACTTTTCCTCACCGACGGTGCTGCATATATGAAGAAGTCTGCAAAACGTTTGAAGCTAGTCTATCCATCTTTGACGCATGTCACCTGCTTAGCATATGCGCTCAATTTAGTAGCAGAGGAAGTACGAAACCAGTATCCTGACATCGATGCTTTGATTTCTAATGTTAAAAAAGTGTTTTTGAAGGCACCGTCTCGAGTTCAGAAATATAAGGAGATGTTCCCGGCATTTGTTCTACCTCCAAAGCCAGTGTTGACTCGATGGGGAACGTGACTTGAAACGGCCGAATTTCATTGCAAGAGTATTGCTGAAGTGAAGCAAGTGTTAGAGAGGTTCGACGAAGCAGAAACAAATTCTATAAAATTGGCTACAGATATCATTTGCAAGCCCGACATTGCATCACAATTGACGTGCATTTCAGCCAATTATGTGCCATTGGCGTTGGCTATTTGAAAACTTGACGACCCATCAATTAGCCTGAAGCATGCCCTAAGTGTTGTGGAGAAAACAGTAAATCGGCTCAAAAACGTGGAGACTTTGACGGGTAATAAAATTACCACCAAACTATTGAAAGTATTTAGAGAAGAACATCGGATACCAGACACTGAAAATGGTGAGTCTTGTTATACAAGCAGAACCTTCAGGCGTATCAAGCAATTTGGTTATGAAACCAGAACAATTAATACTTTTTGAATTTACCCCGATTACGTCCTGTGACGTGGAGCAATCCTTTAGCTGTTATAAGCGGACACTTGGGGATCAAAAGCACAATCTGACAGCGAAACATTTGGAATGGATGGTGCTTGTCCAAGCTTCCTACTCTAGAGATCGATCACTTAATTGGCCTTCAAGGTTATTAAACAATTTGGGTGTTGAATTAATTATTAAATGTTTTGCTTATTTGGGAGGAAAAAACGTTATCAAGCTAACATATTTTGTCATTTTTTATGTTAGGCTACATATTTTGTCACATATTTCGCCAATTTAGGCACATATATATGTACATATTTCGTCAGTTTTTAAGCACATATAATCCGCTCCTTAGCCATGAGTTTAGAATTTGAGACTCACAACCAGGGTACGAAGTAAAAAATTACAAAATTACAAAATTGATTACACAATGATTACAAATTACAAAAATTTTCACTTGCCAAAATCAAAAAAAATTATAAAATAGAATAGGTTTTCCCCATCAACGATTTATGCTGGAAATTTACTTATTTGAAGCTCCAAAACTGAAATTCCCATTTCCGGCAATAATTTCAGAGTTAAAAAATTAATAATTTGATATCATCCAACCAAGTCAATCGATTAATCAAAATTAAATTTTGCAGCCCTAAGGGTGTGACAACAAGGCTTTTTAAATTAACCGCTCTCCGTTAGCTAAATTTCGTGTGACGTCGTGGAAAATTTTTTGGGGAAAATAACCTTAGTGAAAAATGTAACAAATTATAATGCAAATCGAAAGCATGTAAAGTGGAGATTTGAAAGAAAAAATAATTATTCTCATTTCATTTTTAGTTCCCTTCAAGTCATTCTTACAAAATTAGTTGACTTGCTAGAGTTTTAATTACCAGGTTATAGGGTTAGTCTTTAAGTAAAAAATATGGCAAGTTCTTTATTTTGTACAATTTTATTTTTTAATTTGTAATTTTGTACACAATTACAAAAAAAATTTAGGAATTTTTTGGAAAATTTTGAACACTGCTAATAACTCAACCGGAGTTTTTTCCCTTTAGTATTATTCAAAAGGTTTAGTTGAAATAATTAAAGAAAACACTCAATTTTCGGCAATCGACCTTAAAGATTTAAAAAAAAAGAAATGTCTTCGATTAAGAGAGGTTTTTCAGATTCACAACCTAGAACAATTTAAATTTAACAAAATTTGAACTTTATAGTAGTATGTGTTGTTTAGGCATTCTAACCGATAACTTTTCGCTTAGTTTTGGTCTTTCCAAGTGAATTGCTATATTATCAACAGGACAAGTTAACCGTTCATTGTTAGTATTTATGCAATGTGTCTTAAATTATTTCTTGTGTCTGCAATGATTGCCAGTCTCAGGATACCTTAACAAATAAGATTCACTCGCACGACAACATCCTTCAGACGGCTTGCACTATTCAGATAGACGAACAGGTGCTACTATATTCCCATTCTCATTGGAAACTGTGGACTCTACTATAGTATAATAGAAAATTTAAAAAGATTTTAAATCTGAAAATTTTGGAATACTGTAATGTATTCCTGACTCATAACCATGACAAGAATGCAGTACAGGTGTTTTAGTTTCCATACTGCTAAATATTTGATAATCACCAACGCATTCACTTGGTTTGAGAGAATGTCAGTATGGTTGTCATCGGTTAAAGCAAATGAGAGTAAAGAACACGGTATGTTCAAAATTAAAATCACTGAGAAAACTTAAGCAACTCGTATTAAAGTTAATATACGTTGTAATAGTCTAACCATATCGGTAAAATCACTCTCCATCTTGGTCCTCCAAGTGTAGTTGAAGATGGCAACTTTGTAGTTGAACTAGAAGGAGCCGGATCATTATATTCTGGTTTGAGCTGTGAAGTTTTCAAAGTGAAAGGTAAATTATCAATTTCAAAATTAGGTGCAGAAGGCTGNTATTCTGGTTTGAGCTGTGAAGTTTTCAAAGTGAAAGGTAAATTATCAATTTCAAAATTAGGTGCAGAAGGCTGAGTGCAATCACTGTTGAACCAGGTGAAGAGTTAATTTCACATGTTGAGATATCGGATGGGTCATTTGAGGTACTATGAATTTCGGATTCGTTTTGAGAATGATTTGGAGAGCTTATGTCAAACGAGAATGTAGTCACGATTCCTAAAGGTGTTTGAGGTAATTTTAATGGTACCCCTTGCCCTTATCGAAGTCGATGATTGGACGGGTAAGTTCCGGGATAACCAGAAATAGTACGACGTTTCATTAAATTTGATTGGTTTTTCTGGCTAGAATTACTCCTAAGTATCATTCTTGACTTATCTGGAGATTCATGATAGTGGGATGTCAACTGAGATTGGTTACTTGATTTGTTAGGACCAATAAGATTAGGTTTAAATCCATCCTCATTATCATCATGAGATTCTACATCTAATTGCTTAAGCTGTTTAATAGCACAAGGAATTATGTGCATGAAAATTATCAAGCGTTGCTTTCTTATCATTGGCATGATGTAGTATTAGAGTAAGATGTTACTGAAAGATATAACCTATTAGATATATACTATTTATAAAGCTTAGGTAAATTATGAAAAGAAAAATAAACGACGCCCAAATATCATCACAAATAAGAAATTTGATGCGGTACTAGTTAATGTGGTTATATCTTCTATATTGAGTTTGTCCCTTATATAGTATATGTATAAGTTTATTGGTGTTTTTATTTTAACTTGTTTACGATTGTAAAGGACGTGCTCCAATGGCACGGACAACTAATTCATTATTAGGCCAAGTATTCATAAAAATTATTCTATTAGTTTGTATAGTCTCAATAAGACTAAGAAGTAACTCCAAGTGTACTTTTTTGAGTATTACATATGTTTGGAAGTCATATGCTTGTAAGTTAGGGTTAACTAATTCATCCGACTTAGTTCGTAAAGCAATGCTTCACGGGACTGGTACGATATTCTACAAGTCACATATAAAGTTTTTATTACCAATGGGTTGTATTGATGAATCTCTAATAGTTAGCTAAGAGCAATACACTGAATGGTGAAATGTTGCTCTCTTCACACACGCAGTTAAGGTACATAAGTAAGGCCGGACTCAATTATGCGATTTTTCACTTAGAATTATGCGCTTAGAATTTGAAATTATGTGCTAGATATTTTAATTTATGCGATAAGATTCAGTAACAAATTACCGATTTGTTTTTAACCTAATTTTAAGCAGGTTTTCAGACCCACTGTCATTATCCTACTATTTCAAATTAGAAGCTAATTTTAAATCAATTTCTAAATTTTCATTTGTAAAGCTTGTTCTCAAGCGCGTGAAAATTCTTCTCAAAGATGAAAAATTTCTTTAAGCGAAGCACTGCTAGCTGAAATGCTTAAACATTTTAAGGCTAGCGCGCTAAGAATAACCATTTCTGTGCTATGATATTCCCAAAATTTGAACAAGTGCTTTCCATCACTTTCAACTACCTAAATTTGATTCAATAATGACTTCATATTTAACTATTTCATGAAGCGGAATTTCCATATATGAGGAAGTATTTGACTGAGAATAGAATACAATGGCCAGTAATTAATTTTTTGAATAATGAGTATCAAAACCCTTTACTTCCTCTCAAAAATTTAACGAGGCGTGTCCGATCATGTAAAACTTCAATTATTCGGCAAGAAGCCGAAAAGTTGGACAACGCAATGCAACGTTCCCTATTTTTCCATAGAATTATGCAATATTATGCAAAATTATGCGCTACGNTTAAGGCTAGCGCGCTAAGAATAACCATTTCTGTGCTATGATATTCCCAAAATTTGAACAAGTGCTTTCCATCAGTTTCAACTACCTAAATTTGATTCAATAATGACTTCATATTTAACTATTTCATGAAGCGGAATTTCCATATATGAGGAAGTATTTGACTGAGAATGGAATACAATGGCCAGTAATTAATTTTTTGAATAATGAGTATCAAAACCCTTTACTTCCTCTCAAAAATTTAACGAGGCGTGTCCGAGCATGTAAAACTTCAATTATTCGGCAAGAAGCCGAAACGTTGGACAACGCAATGCAACGTTCCCTATTTTTCCATAGAATTATGCAATATNAGCATGTAAAACTTCAATTATTCGGCAAGAAGCCGAAACGTTGGACAACGCAATGCAACGTTCCCTATTTTTCCATAGAATTATGCAATATTATGCAAAATTATGCGCTACGNCGTTGGACAACGCAATGCAACGTTCCCTATTTTTCCATAGAATTATGCAATATTATGCAAAATTATGCGCTACGTTGAAATTATGAAATTTATACATTTTATGCGGGATAACTTGGTGTCAATCGTCATTTTTCTGAATTCGATGACACTCGATTTGTGAAGTAGACGATCAGGGCTAATGACGATTATGCAATTCTATGCGAATTATGCATTTGGTCGGCCTTGTACATAACTAACTACCAGTTTAAAATTTAATCAAACAGACTTTATCGTAACAGTTGAACAAGGTATTGTCAATTCATATTGATTAAATGATAATCAGCACAAAGCTAATTCAGACGTTGATAAGTTGATAATTTTTAAACAAACCCTTTTCAATTCTCACCTAAAGTTATTGCAAAAAAAAAAGTTCCANTTCTCACCTAAAGTTATTGCAAAAAAAAAAGTTCCAAAGTTAATATTTTTCTTTTCGAAAAATGTGGAAATGGAAAAACAGCAAAAATGCTTCGGATCCTTGTTTTAATTTCGGTATAGTTTGTACATTTGTTTGTTTATCGCTACTATTTGTCGAATATATGGATAGTAGATTACCGATACCATTGACAAAAGAGGACTCTAAATTAAATCCGAGCAGGTTTGTAAATTACATCTATTGAATAAAATAAAGAGATCAAAAGTATAAGAGGACTCTAAATTAAATCCGAGCAGGTTTGTAAATTACATCTATTGAATAAAATAAAGAGATCAAAAGTATGGTATGCAGAAAAGCATACTTCATTTTGGTCGCTCNATAAAGAGATCAAAAGTATGGTATGCAGAAAAGCATACTTCATTTTGGTCGCTCGCATATTAGGATCAATTATTTCAAATAGTGCATCTCCTAATGCTATATTACCCCGTAAAAGGAATTTTCGAAATAAAAAATTTTTCGCTGAGTTATGTCATTTTCTCCAAAAAACTTTAACTCCAAAAAAACTTTAAAAAACTCCATGGGGAGAATATGTGCAAATAATTTTAATTTTGGTCATGTTCCAATCTAGCTAATTTTTTTAGATTTTGCACATGACAAGTCTACTAACAGGGCGTGTTCTCCAATAACGAAATTTAGCTGGACTCTTCTACATTCCAAGCGAGCATCAACCTAGAGTATGAAATTCCCCATATGCAAGGTTAAGGAGTTGACTATGGTTAGGCTTGTGTTAAGGTAATTCAATGCGACGAGGGCAAATTCCTTTCTGCACCTGGAAAGCCGCTGAGAGTTACACTAAAATACTCCAATAGACTAAAAAGTCACTACTTTTAAATTTTTTATCACAACTTCCTCTCAATAGTAAACTTACTTTAAGGTTGGTGAAACGTTAGGCCAGTGGATATAAATCTGTTTATAACGGTGAAATTTTGCTAGATGGCATTTCGCTAAAAATTTCTCAGTGGTGGAAAGTTATATTTCGGATTTAAATAAATAATTATTAAAAATTATATAATGGAACCCAATATGCTAGTTGAATAACTAGATGATTAACGTGGTAAATTTTTATAAAAAAGTGATTCAATAAAATCCAGTCATTTATGGAGTTCCATTTGGTTCTAATCAATTTGAAATAAGTACTTAAAAATGCAAAACACTTAATACTGATCTAAATGAGTAAATAGTTCAAACCTTTATTAGGTTGTTAAGTAACAACCTAACAACCTGTGAACACAAGTTTAACACAAGCCTAACCATAATCAACTCTTTAACCTTGCGTATGGGGAATTTCATAGTCTAAGTTCTGCGCATGCGCGCTTGGAATGTAGAAGAGCCCCGCTAAATTTCTTTATTGCAAAAACATGCCCTGTTAGTAGACTTGTCACATGCAAAATGTAAAAGAACTATCTAGATGGGAACAACCAAAATTAAAATTATTTGCACATAGTCGCCCCATGTCCCCTGTGTTAGAATTTTTTGAAAAAAATGACAAATGAACGAAAAAAAAAATTCGTTTTTTCGAAAATTCCTTTTACAAGGTATGTAGCATTAGGCGATGCACTATTTGAAATAATTGAACCAAATATCCTAGCGAAAAAAATGAAGTATGTTTTTCTGCATACACGCTTTTGCAACACTATGATGAAATTAGTACAAACAAATTGATTAAGTTTTTCGCTGCAATAATATCCAACTAACTATTTTTTTAGTTTCATTGAAGAAAGAGCAAGAGATGACTTGCACCAACTAACATCTTATGGTCCACGATATGTAGGCAGTTTTGAAAATGAAAATATTACAATCGAATTGCTAATGAGAAAGCTACAAAGCATAATTAATAATAAAGCAGAAACTCAGAATATAATGGTTGACCTACAACGAACATCTGGTAGTCATATGTATCCACAAGTCGGTACATTTCAGGCATATTCAGAGGTACACAAGCTTTTGCATTTTGCGTTACAATTTTCGAAAGTATTTTTCATCATAATTTTATGATTAATGTTGTTAGATTTCTAACATCATTGCTAAGTTTGAACCTTCGGATCCATCCAAACGGAGTAACTACTCTGTCCTTTTGAATTGTCACTATGACACAAAAGATGGTTCTCCTGGTGCCACTGATAATATGATAAGTTGTACCACAATGCTGGAAATATTGAGAGTTCTCTCACGTCAAGATACGGTATATAAAAATACATTTGTATTTCTATTCAATGGAGCCGAAGAAATGGGACTTTTAGGAGCTCACGGTTTCATTCAAGGCTCGAGAAACGATAGCAAAGAAATTGGACACCCTTGGTCAAAAAATTTAAAATGCTTTATAAATTTGGAAGGCGCGGGCTCTGGAGGACGTCCTATTTTATTTCAAACTGGTCCAGGTAACTACCAATTGTGAAAGTCTTCCTCCATGCAACTGCTTTTACTACCTCTGCTGGAAATATTAAAAAGGATGGTATGCAAAAATCCATACCTCGTTTTTTTTTCGCTCGGATGCTTGGTTCAACAATTTGAACTAGTGTGTCTCCTAATGTTACAATGAGCCATAAAAGGAGTTTTCAAAAAACAATAAGTTTTACAAAATCCTTAGCCCAAGAAGTATGGGGCAACTACGTACAGATAATGTACATTCTGGTCATGTTCCTATCAACTTAATTGTTTCAAATTTTGCACATGACAAGCCAACTAAATGAGTATGGTTTTCTAATAAAAAATTTTAATGGGGCGCGTCACCATTTAATATGCGCAGAAGCAAACCATGTGTATGAAATTCTTGATTTGCAAGTTTGGGCAGTTGTCACTAAGGATTGACGGAACACAGTCCCACTGGCATAATTCACTTCATCTAGCTTCTTAAGCTAATTTAAAAAAAATGTGAAAGAATTGGTAAAGTGTCATAGATCAAATATTTTCCATAGATCAAATAAACGTAGATCTTNCAAACCATGTGTATGAAATTCTTGATTTGCAAGTTTGGGCAGTTGTCACTAAGGATTGACGGAACACAGTCCCAATGGCATAATTCACTTCAACTAGCTTCTTAAGCTAATTTAAAAAAAAATGTGAAAGAATTGGTAAAGTGTCATAGATCAAATATTTTCCATAGATCAAATAAACGTAGATCTTNAAAAAAAAATGTGAAAGAATTGGTAAAGTGTCATAGATCAAATATTTTCCATAGATCAAATAAACGTAGATCTTCTGACATAAAATAGTTCATCCCAAAAATTCGGAAATGAACCATCCAAAAAACCAAAAAACAAACCGAAGTGCTAATGTCTGATTTAAAAATGAGTGTACTTGTAACTATCCAAAATAACACTTTCAAATTTGCTGCACAGGAAGGTTAGAAAATTAAAAAACATTTCCTGAGGAAGATTCATGCGTCTGCGCATTCTCGTCGCAGAGTTCATTGCTCCCAGAAATGTGCAAATAAACAAACCTGTTCTGATTAATTTTTTTTTTGGAATACAAATAATAGTTTGATAATATTTCTCATATTCTACGTTCTAAGAATGTTAAGTAAACAATGAAGCCTAAAATTGAAGAGGAGAAAAGAACTATTCTAAATGTGAAAAAGTATTTTGAAGACGAAAAATTTTTAATCGAAGGATCAATTGAAGGACTTTTGGATTTTATTTTTCACAGCAACCTTGGTATTGCATTTGCTTTGCATCTCTAAAATGTTGTTGTCAAATTTGAGTAATTTGTTGTACTTACTAATTTTTGAAGCTAGCAAGGTCATGACCCGAACTCAGTAAATTGTTAAGTTCAATTATCTAACAATTTCAATTAGATGATTTTTCCCAAATTGCGAAACTTATAAAATCATATATCCCTGGATTTTTCTAGTTGCAATTTTTTTATGAAGTATTGCCAAGAAATATAATATAGACATCACTATTTTTCAGTATGACAACTGGTTGTATAAAAATGACCAGGTGAGTTAATTCAGGCGCAATCCAAGAATCAAATGTACCAATTCCTTTCCAAAGAGTTGCTGAAAGAACTGCAGCTGCTTTGAAAGTATGAAAAATTTAAAAATGGTTAATATAATAATTAGTATAATTAATATAATTAATTAATTAATAACGTAAAGTCAAGTTCTGAAGATACGGATTAAGTTGAATATTATTATTTTAGTTATCTAGAAACAGGGCTTATCAATCCCTATTCCTACGAAATTGAACAAAAAAAAATTTTATAAAAAAGAAAATGTAATTAATACGCATAAATTTCCGCGGTCGTTACTCAGTTGCGTAAAATAAAGTGAAATTTTGGATAGATACAAGTACACTGGTTACTGAATCAGACATTAGTACCACTCAAAACAACTAAATAGGTCTATTAGGTTAATTAGGTTAATTAGGTTAATTAGGTTAATTAGGTTAATTAAATTAACAATAAGGATTACACTCTAATCTTACAGCTACATATGTAGGCGTAGGGATTGCAATTGGCGGGGAAATTGCCCCGACAACGGGGACGGGGAAAAACCCGTTTCCCCGACGGTCCCNACAGGAGAGTTTTTAACTCATACTTATTGACCCTGGGAATTGGAGCCTAGCTTGGCTACAGTGAGATTACGAGTTTCCTCACATCTACACACCTGACGATACAGAACTCCCACAGAACCCCCCTTCCCAATAACACTGGACCTCTAGTGTCCACTATCAAGAGTCCACTGTATCCTCTAACTCAGTACAACTAACCTTAATTAAACTAGTTCGGCAGATGGCGGAAATTCAACGCCCAGGATTATTTACAATTACAGAGATTATTTACAACTAAAGAGATAACTTAACTAACGGAGTGAGAACCCTGGAAGACCTTGAAAAAGTCTTGGGGTTGGGGAGACTCGAACCGGGATTCTGCTCGCCATCTTATGTGGGAAATGAGTCAAAAAGTAGAGTAGCCGGTGTATTTCTACACTGGACCATGGGTCTCCTTATCTCACAGGAGAGTTTTTAACTCATACTTATTGACCCTGGGAATTAGAGCCTAGCTTGGCTACAGTGAGATTACGAGTCTCCTCACATCTACACACCTGACGATANCACATCAAGACTATTTCTATTCTTCAAGGGTATTTTCCAGTATTTTTTCATTGTCATCATCTTCATCGAGTGCAAGGAATAATTGAAGTGCTTCCCCACAGACGAAGTTGATTAATTTTAATCGTTTTAGCTTAGACATTTCAAAAATAAAAATAAAAATGAAATGTGAAAGTTTTTTTTTGCAAATTGAAATCAATCAATTTGAACTTTGCAAAGTTCAAAATTGGACTGCGCATGCTCCAAAATTTCAAAAGTTCAATATTTTAAAAGCCACCTTGGTTTGCCCTAATGTTTGAATAAAATAATTTCAAATTTGACAAATATTATCAAATTAATAATTATGAAAAAAAAATTTATAGAAATAATAACAAAAAGAAGAAACACAATTTAATTCTATTGTATTGATGTTATTTTCCCCGATCGGGGATCCCCGGCGTTTCCAGGGAACCTATTTCCCCGAAATCCCCGATTCCCTGATCGGGGACGGTCTTCAATTGCAATCCCTATGTCGGCGTCTTTTCATATTACCATTTTCTTGTAAAATGATGTTACTGACACTTAAATAAATTATTAAACAAAAGAAAGAAAATAGAAAAGAAAAAAAGAAAAAGCCCTCCCTACTGCTCGCCGCCTTTCCTACTACCCGCAGCCCTCCCTACTGCCCGCAGCCCTTAATACTGCCAGCAGCCCTGCCAACTACCCGCCGTCTTCTCTACCGCCCGCAGCCCTCCCTACTGCTCCCCGCCCTCGCTGCTGCCCGCTGCCCTCCCAACTACCCGTAGCCCTCCATGTAAAAGATTTTGGTTACACAATATCGCAACTATGTACTATTAATTTAAGTATCCATGCCTATGGGCAAAGTTAGTTTGAACTTTATGGTGTCCACAGATATGGACAAAGTTGGTCTGAATATTTTCCCGTGCCTAGGATAATGGTTGGGAAATAAAAAAAGTTGTATCTAAAATGCATGTTGCCAGCAACCTGCTGTGTATTTATTTCACAGTAACTAAGAAAAACGTAAGCGTAAACGTAATTATTATAACAATTGTTCAGTGCTGAGTTGGCCTGATTCTCGAGGAATCGATATGGGTCATCAAAATTTACTGAAAAGTGTCAATGTGCATGGACAAAGATGGGGACTCTAGGGTTCAGTGTTCCAGTAGAATTTTGCATTATTTAAATTCTTATTTCACAATAATCAAGACGCAATTGGAACTGCAAACATGGTGATGATGGTGAGAACACTCTCTGTGAAAACTTACTAAGATATTCATCTAATTATTCAAAAAATTTACCGGCTTACACTAGATAGGTTTAACTCTTCTCACCCTACTGAAAAAAATTGCCTTGAATTCGTGAGTGATCGGCATCCTTGCCGATCAAAAATTGTAAGGGTCCAATGACCTGTATGATCTCCAATAATGCCGGACGAGCTTGCAATGTTGCTAGTACACACGCGAGGGTTGGAGTTAGGCAGTGTTTCTGATTGTAACACGCCATTGTAACGCCGTTGTGACGCAACTACGTACTGCTATTGCGAAAAGCTATTGTGGTTAAAGTAAGGCAGTGGGCTCGGTTTGTACCACATCACATTAACATGCGATTGTTAAGTTGTTACGTTAGTTAAGGTTGTTAGGTTTGTTTGATTATGTTAGTGAGGTTGTTAGGTTTGTATTAGTATTATTGTTAAGGTGCTAGGTNCTGAATCAGACATTAGTACCACTCAAAACAACTAAATAGGTCTATTAGGTTAATTAGGTTAATTAGGTTAATTAAATAGCTATTGTGGTTAAAGTAAGGCAGTGGGCTCGGTTTGTACCACATCACATTAACATGCGATTGTTAAGTTGTTACGTTAGTTAGGGTTGTTAGGTTTGTTTGATTATGTTAGTGAGGTTGTTAGGTTTGTATTAGTATTATTGTTAAGGTGCTAGGTCCAGCCAACTATAACTCTATCTGGCTGAAGTAAACACTGGACGCTCGTTGTTACACATAGTTGTTAGGTTGTTAGGTAGCACATCTTCAGTGTAGCACATCTGCGTGTTAAAATGAAACTGATTCTAACAACCTAACAATCGTGTGTTACAAAATCTAAAATTGTCCAACTACCTAAGAACAGTGTGTTACAATGGCGTGTTACAATGGTGTGTTACGGTGGCGTTACTTTTGCGTGTTACAATCAGCACCCATTGCTTTATTCTAACCGTCTACCTAGTTGTTAGGTTAGGCAATATAAGAAGCTCCATTTTAACAGGCAGATGTGTTACAATGCCGTGCTACAACTAGCGCCCACTGTCCTGCTTTAGCAAATTTATCCAATTCTGATGTAAAAATCGAAATTGGCAACATGTGAACTTTCTGGCAAGGACGCCGATCCATACATGGGCATGTCAACTGCCCTCAAGAACCAAACCTGCCCTCAGGGCTGCTCTCANAAATGAAACTGATTCTAACAACCTAACAATCGTGTGTTACAAAATCTAAAATTGTCCAACTACCTAAGAACAGTATGTTACAATGGCGTGTTACAATGGTGTGTTACGGTGGCGTTACTTTAGCGTGTTACAATCAGCACCCATTGCTTTACTCTAACCGTCTACCTAGTTGTTAGGTTAGGCAATATAAGAAGCTCCATTTTAACAGGCAGATGTTTTACAATGCCGTGCTACAACTAGCGCCCACTGTCCTGCTTTAGCAAATTTATCCAATTCTGATGTAAAAATCGAAATTGGCAACATGTGAACTTTCTGGCAAGGACGCCGATCCATACATGGGCATGTCAACTGCCCTCAAGAACCAAACCTGCCCTCAGGGCTGCTCTCACCGAGAAAGCACGATGGAACTTTGCCCATGCAAGAATTAAAACGGAAGAACGATGCAAATAAAGCGAATAATTTAGAAATTTGTGTCGGAACAAGGCCTTGTCCCGACCCCTGCGAGGGTCCAAACCTAGAGACAAAGAAGGCGACATGAGAAACNACAAGGCCTTGTCCCGACCCCTGCGAGGGTCCAAACCTAGAGACAAAGAAGGCGACATGAGAAACAAAAAAATGATGACAACGTACTTTCAAATTGTGATGTTGCATTTGTAAATATTATTACCGTGTTTATTGTCAACTTAGAATTTTTTGATAAAGAAACACAAGCGCTTTTGTTTATAATTACTTGCTGGTTTAATTATTTCCAAAAAAATTAAAATCAAGCCCGATCATTAAGTTTACATTTTACACTAGGTTTCACATCAAATTGCACAGAAATAGGGTATAATAGAAATCAAATGTTTATGTGCGGGCAAGTTAACTGGCCTAGTGCCCTCACGGTCAAAATCTACACTCCTGACCTCATGCTCTCACAAAACANTTTCACATCAAATTACACAGAAATAGGGTATAATAGAAATCAAATGTTTATATGCGGGCAAGTTAACTGGCCTAGTGCCCTCACGGTCAAAATCTACACTCCTGACCTCATGCTCTCACAAAACAAGCCTGCCCTAATGGCATCAATATCCAAAACTGTTACTCGTGCCCTCCTGCCCTCGTGGTCTCATGCCCGCAATCTAAGTTCGTAATGCTATTTTTTGCGATAGAAAAAACGTCCAGCAACAGTGTCGATCACCCAGAGGAGAGGTGTTAAACTTGCGAACTTTGCANTTTTGCGATAGAAAAAACGTCCAGCAACAGTGTCGATCACCCAGAGGAGAGGTGTTAAACTTGCGAACTTTGCATGTATGAAACCTAAGACATGTTGTATGGGATAGTGAGACGTAGCTCTTATACCCACTGAATATTGAGTATAGATTCCTATACATAATAATAGTCTTCTCCATCTCTGCCAAGAGATGAGAAGATGCACAGATGATGAATTTCCCACCAGGAAAAGACTTGCTGGTGATAACTGGTGGATCACCATCACATAGAGTTTGAAACNTTTTGCGATAGAAAAAACGTCCAGCAACAGTGTCGATCACCCAGAGGAGAGGTGTTAAACTTGCGAACTTTGCAGGTATGAAACCTAAGACATGTTGTATGGGATAGTGAGACGTAGCTCCTATACCCTCTGAATATTGAGTATAGATTCCTATACCTAATAATAGTCTTCTCCATCTCTGCCAAGAGATGAGAAGATGCACTGATGATGAATTTCCCACCAGGAAAAGACTTGCTGGTGATAACTGGTGGATCACCATCACATAGAGTTTGAAACNTGATGATGAATTTCCCACCAGGAAAAGACTTGCTGGTGATAACTGGTGGATCACCATCACATAGAGTTTGAAACAGTATTTTCTCAATCGGATCTGTAGCACAATTGGTAGTGCATTGGGCTTGTCGGGTTGTCACGTGCAAAATTTGAAAAAATTAAGTTGATGGGAACATGAACAAAATGGTCATTACTTGCACATTGCTGCCTCATACGCTCTGGGTTTAAAAAAATGGCATAACTCTGCGAAAAAAAAATTTTTTTAATTGCTTTTATGGGTAAATGAAACATTAGGAGATTCACTAGTTCAAATAGCTCACCCTAGCATCCGACTAAAAAAAAACGAAGTATNGGTAAATGAAACATTAGGAGATTCACTAGTTCAAATAGCTCACCCTAGCATCCGACTAAAAAAAAACGAAGTATGTTTTTTGAATATACCATCCTTTACTATATTTTTCATATTTTTAGGAAACGAATGGATTACACGACTCTATTCTTCATCTGTTCNGGTAAATGAAACATTAGGAGATTCACTAGTTCAAATAGCTCACCCTAGCATCCGACTAAAAAAAAACGAAGTATATTTTTTGAATACCATCCTTTACTATATTTTTCATATTTTTAGGAAACGAATGGATTACACGACTCTATTCTTCATCTGTTCCNATACCATCCTTTACTATATTTTTCATATTTTTAGGAAACGAATGGATTACACGACTCTATTCTTCATCTGTTCCATATCCATTTGCTACAGTGTTAGCCGAAGAAGCCTTTCAACGAAGACTTATACCTTCCGACACAGATTTCCGTATATTTCGTGATTATTCTCATATACCTGGATTGGATTTTGCATTCGTGAAGAATGGTTGGCTATACCATACTATGTGGGATTCAGTACAAAATATCCCTGGAGGATGTATTCAACAACATGGGTCGAACACTTTAGCATTAGTAGAAAAATTTGGAAATCTAGACTTTGATTCTTTGAAATTTTCTGATACGGAAAATGTAGTATTTTTTGATTTATTCGGACTATTCATGGTTGTGTACTCTGAGACCGTGGGAATAATAATCAACGTCATCTTGGCTTTGGGATCAATTGGGATTATACTATGGGTTCACGGTAATTACATCACTACATTGATAGATACATGTATAGTAGAAAGCTAATAATATCTAAATATTACCAATTTTAGTTATCAAACCAAAGAAGTATATTGTTATACTCAAGTTTGTTATAAGTGCGATAGTAGCTTGGGGTTCGGGAATCGTGACAGCCGTCATCATNTATATTGTTATACTCAAGTTTGTTATAAGTGCGATAGTAGCTTGGGGTTCGGGAATCGTGACAGCCGTCATCATCGCAGTATGGTTGAATGGGATGGGATATTACACACCTTTCCATTCATATCCAACTTTGTTGTTGCTAATCTACGGAGTACCAGCGGTGTTGACAAATATTCTTATCTACTCCTTGATGCNTATATTGTTATACTCAAGTTTGTTATAAGTGCGATAGTAGCTTGGGGTTCGGGAATCGTGACAGCCGTCATCATAGCAGTATGGTTGAATGGGATGGGATATTACACACCTTTCCATTCGTATCCAACTTTGTTGTTGCTAATCTACGGAGTACCAGCGGTGTTGACAAATATTCTTATCTACTCCTTGATGCNATATCCAACTTTGTTGTTGCTAATCTACGGAGTACCAGCGGTGTTGACAAATATTCTTATCTACTCCTTGATGCTCAGAGGAAATGAAGAACATGTTTGGGCTGCTGGGAAGTTGGTACTTTCAATTATACTTCTCGTTGGAACATTTATAACTCGTGCAGTTTACCTACTGACTGTAATTGTGCTATTTGGTGTTACCGCATGGTACTCAACACGTTTCTTATTTAAAGGTAAACTCAATCTCATGTACAGTGTGTTCAAATAAGATGGCGAAATTTGATTTTGCGAAAAATTAAAAATTAATTGTACGTCAAACACATTCAGATATTCTGGACTGCTCAAGTTACTGAAAATCCTTGCTTATGAAAATTTAGTGCACTTTTCTTACATCAAAAAGTCGCAAGAGTCTAATTTGTGAGACTTTATGAAACTTTATAACCAGAATTTCGCCTTCTTATTTGAACACACTGTATAATTTCAACAAGTATAAGATTCATTAGAATTAATTATCTTCGAAGATTGGAAGGTTCGGTAGTTAGAAACACATGAATTGATTTTTCCGAGTTAATCACGATTAACGATGGACATCCTACTTGGATGATTAAATTGCACTCCTTTGTCCTACTGTCTGCTCGCCCGTCTGTTTTTACGGTGCCAATTTGAGATACTTGATGCATGGAAACAGTGATTTCACATTGATCA
Source organism: Holacanthella duospinosa (assembly GCA_002738285.1). Lineage (NCBI taxonomy): Eukaryota > Metazoa > Arthropoda > Collembola > Poduromorpha > Neanuridae > Holacanthella > Holacanthella duospinosa. The sequence continues at coordinate 461,371 of NIPM01000126.1, read as the reverse complement.
CCACTTTGGAATCCTATTTCCAATATAGTTTACATTTACTTTTAGTTGCCACTCATGAAAGCTATTTATATGATCAATTTTTTGGGTTGAATTAACTGAGTAAGCAAATACAAAACTAGACCTTAAATTATGAACTTAGATTACTTTAATATTAGAGTTGCTCAAAAAGTGTTCGATTTATAGGAGCTCTAGCGTGTTCTGTTATTTTTTGAGTTCAAATTTACGAAACTATGCTAAAACGAGCGAGTTAGTCAAATTTTTAGAATCTATATTTACCTCAACTATGGTCAACCTGGGATCAATATAGGGTAGGGCTGAGAAAGTGAAAAAGCGGTTGCTGTTTATTGAGACAGGTAATGAAATTAGGGAATCCTCATGATCATTTGGAAATTGTATGCACAAGTGTTAGAGTGATAAGAACTCCGTTTCAAGATGTTTGGAGCAGTTTCAATAAACCGTAGTTTGATTTATTTCTAAAGTGTCGTTAGCTGTTTGGAGATTCTGGTGACTGGAACTGCTAATTTGGGCAAACAGAATTTTCAAAAGTCCATTTTAATGCAATATATTAACCTTATTTGATACAGCAGAAACCTCATAAATGAATTTTAATTCAAATTATTGCTTCGTTCTGCAAAAAAAAAGATTTGTTATTTTCTATTCCACGTCATTTGTAAAGATCAAATTTCTAGATTAGACAAGCGATGGTAAAAAGTGAAAGTGAAAAAAAGTGCTCTTGGTTGTCCGTGGTCATAATGAACGATCGGGCGTACTAATAATTAACCTATCCTCGGTGNGTCATAATGAACGATCGGGCGTACTAATAATTAACCTATCCTCGGTGATAAGCCTTTCACTTCTTCGTGAGAGTTCAAGTTACTAGAACTTATTTTGTTGAAAAATTGATTCAATGAAATTTGTGAAATCTTGAATGATTGAAAGGACTGATTAAGGTGTTACGCTTAATGATAATTTGACCCAGAAATTTTGAAACAGAACATTTGCCATATTAGTTTGTCACACAAATTTCGTCAAACGAAAAGTTCGTCACAGAGAATATTCGTCACCNAAGCGATGGTAAAAAGTGAAAGTGAAAAAAAGTGCTCTTGGTTGTCCGTGGTCATAATGAACGATCGGGCGTACTAATAATTAACCTATCCTCGGTGATAAGCCTTTCACTTCTTCGTGAGAGTTCAAGTTACTAGAACTTATTTTGTTGAAAAATTGATTCAATGAAATGTGTGAAATCTTGAATGATTGAAAGGACTCCATGGTGTTACGCTTAATGATAATTTGACCCAGAAATTTTGAAACAGAACATTTGCCATATTAGTTTGTCACATAAATTTCGTCAAACGAAAAGTTCGTCACAGAGAATATTCGTCACAGAGAATGTTCGTCACATGGAAACTTCGCTAGGCCTGGCTTTTTAAAAATGACAATTTTTTTGGTAAGTAGAGAGAGGGATGGGAAAAAGGCAGCAGAGTAGAACAGCTGTTGAAGAGACAGAAATTTTTTGACATTTTTTAAAAGGACGTACACATTGAGCCTAAAACATAAAAAGTTTTCTAATGCTGTCGAAACACGCTTAACACAACACTCAGCACAAGTTTGCCTGCAAGAGTGGATTTCCGAACTCTCCTTTTGGGACGTCATTACCTATTCTCATTCATCGCACACACCCAGTCCCAATAAACAATGGTTGGATCGGCGGCTTGTACGTGGAAACAAGCCGTTGATCCTTATAACAACATGTTCGATGAACAACTTACGGAGAAGATGGAATGCTTTTTTGAGTTTACAACCATTCATTAAAGAAAACAAAAGCGAAATCTTAATTTGTAAGAAAAAAATTAAACTTTCTACCATTTCTTAGCATTATATCCGATTTATGCGAAGGCATGCTGAAAATCCTTTTTGCCCTTGCTCATTTCTGGAGAAAGCAAGTTTTTTATCATTTTGGAGCGATAGACTCTCATAGAATAATTTTTTCTTTGTTAAGTTTTAATCGTTTCAGAAAATGTATTGAAATTTTACGTAGTCCGTAAAATCAAATTTGTAGGATCACTGAAACCAAATTTATGATTATTTGAAAACTGAGATTTTTGTAGAGTTGTTGCGAAGGGCATTTTTTCCCTTCGATTGAAGATCGAAGGGAACAAAAAAAACAAAACCGAAAATCGAAGCTTCGATCGAAGATTCGAAGGATTTGCATTTGGGGTGTCAATCGAATAGTAATAACAAGCGGAAGCCATTTTAACGTTCCATTACGTTTTAAATTGAGAAATTAGAATTTTATTTCATTACAACAAATAAAATTAAACGCGAAGAAGTTTTTAGTATGTGTAATTGTAACCAGTTCGTTTTAAATTATGATGGAGAAAAGTAAGGATTTTTCCGTTTACTGGAGGTAAGTTTAATTAAATTTTGAAATAAAGAAAAACTAGTGATATCATTTTATAAAATGAATGAAAACGTGTGTAAGTCGACTCGCTCGAATTGAGAAATTTAACCTTCGAAACTTCGATCGAAGATTGCCAAGAAGATTCGAAGACCGAAACTTCGATATTTCGAAGACTTCGGTCGAAGTCTTCGAATTTTCGAAGCTCCGTAAAACCTCTAGATTTCTGGATGCTTTTTTGAAACAGTATACTAAGATGTATCTTGTCAAAGGAACATCTAAAAATCACAATTTTCAAACAATCATAACTCTTGTTCTAGTAATCGAACAGTCTTATATTTTTTCATGGGATTCACTACTTTTCAATCTTTCTAAAACTGTTAACACTTAACTGTTAGTCAATCAGTCCATTTATTGTCCTGTGTTGTGTCATCGGTCGTGTCGGGTCCATCCGTCCGTAAGGTCAGTAATTTAGATTAATGGGATTATTTGATGGGTGTTGGTGTTGGTTTGGATTGACTGAGGATTGGTGGCAAAGCTGTCTCTGTCTTTCCGTGTCCATAGTCCTGTCAGGAGACAGGACAGGCAGATTTTATGGCCACAAAGCAATCATTGTTCCAAATTACTTATATAATCTAAGTTAGTTATGCTGAGTTTGATGGAAATTTGCTTCAAACTCAATAATGCTTCACGTATTCAGATATTGTTTTTTTTTACAGGATTTGTGAAGTTACGACTGATTACGTACATAGTTGTTGGTGAATTACTTCCTTTTAACCTGCTGATATATACTACAAATGTTCTGAACGCTGTTCTGGTACCTTCAATGGCGCGCTCAGGTCCAGGTGTCAAACCAGACATACTACTAGCACTCTCAACCGGATTTATCCTGCCTGCTTTTGCGTTCAACGGTTTAGCTGCCTTTCTCGTGGCAGTGAAGAAGAGGCACTTGACTTTTTTTCTAGGATTTAGTGTAATTATTTTGAATAGCTTAATTGTATTCGGATTCATCGGTAAAATTCCGTACCAACAGAAGGCACCTATGAGGATTTCCATGGTTGTACGTTGACATATTTTTTTAAACTTATTCATCCACTAACTCAATGATCACTACCTGGAGAAGAGTATATTGTTTTAGGAAACAGAAAGAATATGGTACAATCTAGATGGCGTTACACCTAACAAAACAGATGCAGGAGTTATTTTATGGCCCGTGGATCCAAACACGCAAAATTATGTGGAAATACTATCACCAACTATAGTTAGATTAAAAGAAGCGAAGAAATTTGAATTAGACATAGAAACATGCGAGGATTTGAACTGTGCAATAGCAACAGCACGCGGTTTTTACAGGTTGAAAAGAAAACAGTTTGAATCAGTAATCATTTTTGACAGTTTTTTTAAATGTTTTCTTTAGTAATATGTTCTGGATAAAAGGCGAATCCTATTTTCCTATACGTAACACAAAAATGGAAGTTATTAAGAAAGAGCGTGTCAAAAAATCTACAAATTGGGAAATTGTTCTGAGATTTCATGGACCGACTCAAACCTCAATAATAATGAGTCCAAATTTCGGTTTTGATTTGATTAGCTGGAGTACAAATTTGGATTCTACACCAACTCAGAGCCAATGGAACGGAAGAAAAGCATACCACATTTCTCATAACAGTGGGAAAAATGATGCACCATTTGAAATATCACTAATCCTAAATGATGTAAATACTGTTGAAAGAAATGCTAGAGTTATGCTCGACATACTTTTCGGTTCGTACTTTTTCTATGGAGAGGAGAAAGTAAGTCCATCAATTAGAACGTTTACTGACAGATTTCCATTATGGACATATGTGAACCACTATCGAAGTGTTGGACAATTGTACAAAATTACAACCGATGAGAATTAAAAATTAATCTTGTTAACCGATTCAGTAGCGAGATATACAGTGCGCTCAATAAAACACCCGCCAAAAATATGCTTCTTCACTATTGCCACTATTGTAATAATCTTTGGCACTATTGCTATTAACTTTTTGCTTTCTTTGGCGGGGTATATAATGAACGCTGTGTATATGAAAGGAAATGAATACGTGCCCTAATTTTTTCCTTCACAAATGGGCAGCACTCCAATGCCGGAGTGCAGAGTGGTGGAGTGTTCCAATACTGTTGGAGTGCTGGAGGGACGAAGTGCTATACTCTGGCCAGAATGATAGAGTGCTGGAGTGCTTGAATTTTGTTGGAGTGGCAGAGTGCATCACTTAGGCCAGGATAGTGCTAGACGTTGCCGGTGTGATCAACTGATCTTGTATTTTAGTCAAACTCTTGCTGCAGATGGTCAGCACTTCCAATAAGTACAATCCGTCGGCCGATTTGTTATATTTTACAGGATTGCTCATCATTTCTCAGAGTGATGGAGTGCTAATTATTCCCTGGAGTGATGCAGTGCTGGGTGCTCGACTTTTGCCCATTTATGTTTCCCTTTGACTATTTTAGTGGTGGCAGTGTAATACTTGTCTGTCTGTCCACAAATTTTTGAACTATTTTCTGTTAGTTTTGGCATTTGAGTTTGGTGAGTTTGGTCGGAGATTCAATTCCTGGTGGCCTGATGTTACTTTTTTTTTCAATTTTTTCAAAAATGATATAAACAAAATTGTCCTGATGCAGAAATTAGGCTGTTTAATTAATTCTCCTTCACCAAAATGATTAAAAAAACATGAATTATTAATTGATATCATTTACTTAAATCAAACCATCTTGTTAATTTGTGTGCAAATTTTTAGAAAATTAAAACATATATAGGAATACCTATAATACACTTTGATTAGATTGATTTTAGAAATTTATTGGAGTTATTTTCATTAAGGTCAGAGGTCACCCGACTGACCTTTCATAATAAAGTGAAGTTTGCTACACAGTTGCATGGGTTAACTTAAAAGGTTTTAAAATCCTGTTCATCTCTAAAAAATCAGTTGGTTGGTGATTATGGAGTAGAAGTTTCGGTAAATAAGTCCGAGGTTCGATTCATAGCAAGGGTACTATTTTTTGTCCAATATTTATTTGGTAAACTTGGCATACGACCCCAATGAATTTCTGGCGAGCTTGGCATATGACTAGAATATTTTTGGTTGAATTTGGTATTCGATCAGAAATATATTTTGGGTAAGCTTGACATAAAATCCAAATATTGTTTTTGGTGAACTCGTCATACGATTCCAACGTTGTAGGATAACTTAGCAAACGACACCAATAGTTTACGGGTAAACTTGGCATACGACTCCCAATATTTTTTGGATGGACTTGGCTTACGAAACACAATATTTTTTGGATGAACTTGACATACGACCCCAACAAATTTTGGGTAAACTCGGCATGCGACCCCAATATATTTTAGTGAATTTGGCATAATCCACCCTATATTTTTTGGCTTAACCTAACGTGTACCCCAAATTTTTAGGGTGAATTTTCCATACGACCGAAATATTTTTGGGTGAAGCTGACATACGACCCTAATTTTTTAGGGTAAACGTAATACTATAATTAATGAAGGGACATGGCATACATGCCAAATATATTATGGGTGAACTTGGTATACGATGTCGAGAAATTGGGGAAACGCTTGCAAGTATATTTTGGTACAAATTAGCATACGAACCTAATATTTGAGTGAACTTGGCAAACAACCCTAATATACTCTGAATGAAGACCGTACACGCCCACAATATACTTTGTTTAATTGGGATACGACCTATACTTTTTGCGTGAACATTCCACAATTTTTAGAGTGAATTTGACATATCACACCTGTTCACAGTACCTTCACAATTTATCTAAATCGGATAAGTTGTATTTTGAGAAGAAACTTCCAAACTAATATGTTCATGTTAATAAGTTTTTTTTTGTACAATTATGATAAATTTGAATTTTATTTTTGTCTCATATCTGTCATTTTTTTTGTTAATGTCATTTTTTGTGTAAGTATATAACTTCATTTTTGGACTTGATAAATATTATTATTTAATTGACCTTCAGTCAAAGTAGAGTCCAAGCCTTGTCCTAGCCTCTCTGCATTTTTGTGATTAATAAAGTAATTTTTGACTCAATTACTGTTTCAAACCTTTGTTCCTTGCTTTTGAATAGCATCAATTTAACAGAATCATTATCAATAATCCGCCATTTAAAAAACAGCACATCGAGTCCCTTAATGTTGGTGTCCTTATAAGAAGACAAGCCATCATTTGATCCACTTCGAACCGGATTTGAAAGCCTATCGCGATTACGTGCTGTTTATAAGTGCTCAAGTAGAATACTAATCACTTTATTCTGTGCGGAGGTGTCCAGAGTCGGCCGGCTCATCAGCAGTAGGTGCGGACTGAACTCAACAACAATGGCTCTCACAATCGACCTTCCTGTAAAGGACAGGAGCACCTTGGAAATCACTCTCAAATGCTTGGACAATCAAATAAGAAGTCATTCTTGAAAGCCCCTGTCTGAAGTCAAGGTGGATACTCTACTGAAAAAGCTCGAAACCTGTGATGCAGACAACTTGGATATTTTTAATCGCATCAACCATATGAACCCTGACCCTGTTGACCTTAGTGGTCACGAGAGTAAGTACCAGAAACTATTCACAAATATTATGGAAAAGTTTGATTCATTACTTCAGATTAAAAAGTCATATCAAGTTCCAAATCCTACATCGTCTACTCCCACTTTCTCTTCCTCCACATCACAAGGAATTCACCTTCCTCCATTTACTCTCCCATCATTTGACGGGAACCTTCATGAGTGGATCTCATTCAGGGACATGTTCACCAATGCAGTGGTCAACAACGACCGGTTGAGTAAGTCTCAGCAATTGACATATCTTAAGGGACAGCTAAAGGGAGAGCTGCTCGTCAGAAACAATCTATAGCAATTACAGATTCTAATTTTGAAATCGCGTGGACTCAATTAAGTCACAGATATCAAAATGACAGAGAAATCTTCTTTGTTGTTACATCTCATTTGTTTGATCAGCCATCAGTATCCGCATACTCATCACAATTCATTCGTCATCTCATTGACACCACGCAAGAGTGTATCAGGTCACTCCAAGTCCTGAAGGTGGAAACCACACAAATGGACTCTACCCTCCTGTTCATTGTCACAAGGAAAATGGACAAGGAATCAAAGCAGATGTGGGAGCAGAGTCTCACCGACAGCTCCGTCCCAAAGGTGCAGTCATTTTTTGACTTTCTTGAGCAGCGAGCACGGGCGCTAACAGCAAGTGGGATCTCTATCCCTGGAAGAAATCAAAATACCAATTCAACTCAATCACATTCGTCCATCCAACCACAGAAGTCATCTCGTCATAACACTGGTCAGGTTCGAAATACACCTCATTCGTATCATGTTCAAAATGATAAATATCATTCACAAATCCAAGAGTGCAAAATATGTCAGTCTCACCCTTATTCCCTCTTCAAGTGCAAGAAATTTACAGACTGGTCCGTGCAAGAGCGCTCGGACGCAGTCAAGAAAGCCAGGTTGTGCTTCAATTATTTGCAAGAAGGTCATCCAGTGTCGTCCTGCCCAAGCCAGAAGACCTGTCAGACTTGTCAGCGGAAGCACCATACCCTGCTCCATAAGCAAGATGATGGTCCAAGCAGCAAGGCAATTTCAAATCCAGTCCCACTNAAATATGTCAGTCTCACCCTTATTCCCTCTTCAAGTGCAAGAAATTTACAGACTGGTCCGTGCAAGAGCGCTCGGACGCAGTCAAGAAAGCCAGGTTGTGCTTCAATTATTTGCAAGAAGGTCATCCAGTGTCGTCCTGCCCAAGCCAGAAGACCTGTCAGACTTGTCAGCGCAAGCACCATACCCTGCTCCATAAGCAACATGATGGTCCAAGCAGCAAGGCAATTTCAAATCCAGTCCCACTGGTTCACCATGTGTCTGGGCCATCCAAAGTTGATGCATTAGAGTACGAAACTATTCTCACAACTGCAATAGTCCTCATTGCTGATCGAAATAGTCTATAAGAAATTGCACACGTCTCTAGTTTCTTTGTTATTTTAATTTTATAGTTAAGATTTTATGTATAATTAGTATTATTTTTATAATGTTAGTTTTATTTATTCATAATTAGTTATGAAACAGAAGATTCTATTATTGTTTTTTCCTTAGTGATGGTTACTTTGTGGTTCGCCCTTATCTATGATTCCTAGTATAAATATGGGTCTCTATGTGTTAAGATATCAGTGATCAGTCACCACTTGTCCAGTATTCCTTCCCAGCTTGACTGGGATGGAACGCCGATCAGTCCGGGCTGAAAAGAGTTTTATTTTAATTAACAATAACGTTAATTGTGTATTAAAATAAATTAAAAATATTGCACCAAGCAATTTGAATTGAGTTTAAGTTTATTTTTGTTGAAAAATTTTTGGTCGGTTGTTGGTTAGTAGTCGGCCAAATAGGTGGGAGGGATTGGAGCGGAAGAAGCTCCAATTCGAAAGTTAGTTTTCAGTTTTTTTTAACTTAAAGTTTTTAAGTTAAAGTTTTTTTGTTTGATTATTTTTAATTATTTTAAAAATAAGAGTTTTTGATAAATTTAAGGACTGATAGGCTGGTGAGCGATTTAGAGGCTAAGGTAAGCCAAACCGTTACAACTAGTGGTAGATTTTTTGCAAATCTTTGTGATCTCAAATAAGCCAAGCATCCCAGATAGACGATGTGTCTTTCAGTGAAGAACTTAGCGTTCTAAGAACTTAATGTTCAAAGAACTTAGTGTTCTAGGAACTTAGTGTTCCAGAAACTTTGTGTTTTGTTTAGAGAAAAAACTGAGTGTTTTAACTGAACTTACTATAACGCTTACTTTGTAAGTCGCTACTAGATAAGTACATCGACACGGTAATATCCCTCTCGTGTCAACACTAAGAGGTAGATCCAAGCCAGAACAAGAAAAAGTTCCTTCTGAACGGAGATTGAAATTTCTATTTGGGGTAGGGCGTTCGCTAACCAGGCACAATGGTTCTATAAAAAAGGGGAGATGTACTAAACGAGTAGGGTATTAGGTCTCTAGAGTATAGCACCAAAAAGTATGACTGCTAAAGACGCTGTTTCTGTCATAGTACAGGTTGATCAGAAGTCTTTGCTCAAGTCCATTCCAAAATTTGATGTGGAAATGAAATTTTGTGCACGGTGTGATGCCGTTTGCGCAGCGTCTTCAATTGACGCAGGTTGGTTGATTTTAAACTCGCCAGCTAATTGAAAGAGAGTCCTCGATTGGTGGAGGTTTAATCAAATAAAATTTATTTGGCAGTTAACAACTGCGAATAAACAAGCCAAATGGTTAGAGCTCAAGAATTAGCTCACACAATTTATTTGATCCTGCGTTCGTAAGCAAGCAACCGAAACAAGCGGCAAGCAAAATTCTGTTCGTAGAATGCAAATCTGCCAAGAAATATGTTTCATAGAAGTTTGGATATTTTGGGATTATCGACCCAAATATACCCCAAAAAAACAAGTCAATATATTGATCAAAGGTTTACCGCTTTCACTTCGGAACATTATGCATTGTTCCAAAATTAGCACTGCAAATGAGTTTTTGCAGAAGCTAAGAATGATGGAGAAACCTGAGCCGTGTAAACGAACAGCTCCAAAGGTTAAACCTGACGACAAACGTCAGGAAAACTCTCAGCAGGTTGTAAGTCCACGTAGCTCTACNACAGCTCCAAAGGTTAAACCTGACGACAAACGTCAGGAAAACTCTCAGCAGGTTGTAAGTCCACGTAGCTCTACTCAGACTGGGTATAATCAGCCTCAGGGCTCTCAAAAACCCATGCCTGAGCTTAGATGCTACCGTTGTAGGGAGATAGGACATTTCATTAGAGATTGTCCTAAGGCTTCACAAGGAGTAGTAAAGAGCTCCACAGGTTTCTCTCGGGACTCACAATGGAAAATCCAAGTTTCCAAAAAACTGAGATGGGCAAGGGGAAAGTCCAGAACCCCAAAAGCTTTTTGTTATGTACAAATAGCTAACAAATCTACAGATAGAAATAATTGCCATACGAGTGTAGGGGGTGAGCGTATGCCTGTTCCGTTTCGGCATCGGCACCTTGAACCTAAAATAATAATAAGTTTATTGTTTGGAAAAATCACATATGTTATGAGGATCGACGAANCGGCATCGGCACCTTGAACCTAAAATAATAATAAGTTTATTGTTTGGAAAAATCACATATGTTATGAGGATCGACGAATGGTCTAACATTTCTGTAGTTAGTCCTAAGTTCTTACAGAAAGGAGGTCACTGTGTACATGAAACGTATACAGTACCCCCACTGTCAGTAAGAACTGCGTCAGAGAGAGTTATACTCTCAAATTATGTGGAATTAATTTTCACATGTGAGGGGAAGAAGTCAATTTGGGGCTTNATCGGCACCTTGAACCTAAAATAATAATAAGTTTATTGTTTGGAAAAATCACATATGTTATGAGGATCGACGAAGGGTCTAACATTTCTGTAGTTAGTCCTAAGTTCTTACAGAAAGGAGGTCACTGTGTACATGAAACGTATACAGTACCCCCACTGTCAGTAAGAACTGCGCCAGAGAGAGTTATACTCTCAAATTATGTGGAATTAATTTTCACATGTGAGGGGAAGAAGTCAATTTGGGGCTTNTCAGAGAGAGTTATACTCTCAAATTATGTGGAATTAATTTTCACATGTGAGGGGAAGAAGTCAATTTGGGGCTTTTAGGTAATACCCAAGTTGCCAGAGTCTCTACTGTTATTGACCGATTGGACTAGGCGTCCTTCATCACTATCTTTAGATGAAAAAATGCTTGAGCAATTAGGAGCACCAAAGCTACGTAATAGCCAAATTAAAGTAATTTTGAATTTGAAAAATCTAAGTGAAACCAGTAAACTACTCTCGAAAACCAATCTTTGTGGGTCAGAAATTCTTCAGTTGACTATGTTTGCGACCGTGAGAAAGAGAGTAAGCTTTATAAATGTTCATTATGTAACACTATGTGAGCATTCCACCGAGAAATTCTGTGAAAATTCAGATCAAGACACCTGATATTTCCTCGGGATCAGTGATGATGTGTCCAAATCGGAGTTTACAGTTCGAAAAGAACATAGTTCAACCGTTTGTGTATGCTATAGTAGCAAACCATGTGACTGAGGTATGGATCACAAATGTGGGTCGTACTCCAGTAACGTTTGGAAAGAACACGACAATTGCGATCATAGAACTTTGTGAAAATGGTGCAAATGTGTTTATTTTCAACGAGAAAAATTCAGTCTCTGAGCAAAGAAGTAGTCAGGCGAAAAGCAAAATGACTATAGAGAGAGCTGGAATTGTACTTGGTGATAATTTGAATTATGTTGAGCAGATTGAAATCCTCAAAATCGTGGATGAATTTTCGGACGTTTTTGTAACGAACGAAATAGATGTAGGAAAATNTGTACTTGGTGATAATTTGAATTATGTTGAGCAGATTGAAATCCTCAAAATCGTGGATGAATTTTCGGACGTTTTTGTAACGAACGAAATAGATGTAGGAAAATCAAATCTGTTTAAACATAAGATAGAGACATGGTAACATCAGCCGATCAGGTTCCACCCCTACCGCGCGTCATTTGTTGAGCGCGGAAAAATTAAAAAAAAAAGTAAATGAGCTATTGGAAGCTGGGATTATCGAAGAATCGATTTCCTCATGTGCTGCGCCAGTAGTTTTAGTGCCGAAGAAGGGAGGCGGTTCTCGATTATGTATCGATTATCGTAAATTAAATTCGGTGACTAAAAAAAATGCGTACCTCCTTCCAAGAATGGAAGACGCTCTAGATCGCCTGGGTGGTGCCAAAGGATTTTACTATACTTGATTTGATCTCAGACTTCTATCAAATAGAAGTCAACGAAAAAGATCAAGAGAAAACGGCTTTTGTAACGCTGGATGGTCTAAATAAGGTTAGAAGACTACCGATATGCCTTTGTAATGCGCCATCTAATTATCAATACCTGATGGACATGGTTTTGTCTGGTCTTAAGTGGATCATGGTTCTAGTATACTTAGACGACCTGATAGCGTTTGCGAAAACATTTAAAGACAAAAACACATTTAGGGCTGTTCTGCAATGTCTTCAAAATGCAAACCTAAGGTTAAAACNAACGGCTTTTGTAACGCTGGATGGTCTAAATAAGGTTAGAAGACTACCGATATGCCTTTGTAATGCGCCATCTAGTTATCAATACCTGATGGACATGGTTTTGTCTGGTCTTAAGTGGATCATGGTTCTAGTTTACTTAGACGACCTGATAGCTTTTGCAAAAACATTTAAAGACAAAAACACATTTAGGGCTGTTCTGCAATGTCTTCAAAATGCAAACCTAAGGTTAAAACNAAAAACATTTAAAGACAAAAACACATTTAGGGCTGTTCTGCAATGTCTTCAAAATGCAAACCTAAGGTTAAAACAAGTAAATGTCGCTTTAAAACAGGCAAACTTGAGTATCTAGGTCATATAATATCCAGTGGAGGAGTTGAGATAAATTCGGGAAAAATAACGGCGATTACTAAGTTTCCGATACCTTCAACTCAAACACATATTAGATCCTTTGTGAATATGTGCGGTTATTATATACGCTATGTGAAAATTTTTGGGAAGATTGCAATGCCCCTTAATTTATTGTTAAAGAAGGATCATCCTTTTGTTTGGGGGGAAAACCAGCAAGAGGTCTTCGATAAGTTAAACCTTGCCTTAGTGACAAGTCCAATTTTGGGATATTCCATTTAAAATAGTGAAAGAGAAATTCACTGTGACAGTTGTGGTCATGGCTTAGTTTCTACTCTGGTACAAATTCAGGACGGAAAGCNTGAAAGAGAAATTCACTGTGACAGTTGTGGTCATGGCTTAGTTTCTACTCTGGTACAAATTCAGGACGGAAAGCCTCGTCTAATCGCTTATGCGAGTAGAGCTATGACGGACACTGAAAGCCGCTACACAGCGAGCGAATAAGAATGCTTGACTGTTGTGTAAGCTGTTCAGAAATTTAGACCATATATTTATGGTATCCATTACACTGTGCTAACGGATAACAGTATNATCCATTACACTGTGCTAACGGATAACAGTATGTTAAAATGGTTAGTCTCAGTGAGAGACCCCCATAAGCAATTAGCTCGTTGGTTTTTTGCACTAAAGACCCAGGACATGACTATAAAGCATTGTCCAGGGAGAGTAGCAAATGACGTGGATCCTTTGTATAGGTTTCCAGTAGGGTCACAAAAGTCTATGGGCTCAGAAATTGTCGTTTTAGAAGGCATAGACCTCAGAACTAAGCAATTGGAAGATCCATGGCTTAGAAAAGTTCTTAGGTTTATAGAAAACGCAGAACAGAGTAAATCAGACAGACAGTCTGAAAAAAAGCTCCTGTACTTCATATAGAAAGCTACAGTATACAAAACAAAATTTTGTATTTTGCTAGTTATAAGCCAAAGGCAGAGCTTGGAGATTAGTTTTGCAGAAAAGGCTCAGAAAGGAAGTTCTGACTTCAATTAATGTAGTGAGTTTGGCGGTCACTTAGGTATGACTAAGATATGGGCAACAATAAAATCTAGAGTTTATTGGGAAATTGCGTATAAAGATACTAGGCGCTTTGTACTCAGTTGCTCAGTGTTTCAAATTCATAGAGTCCGTCGTGGACCAAAGCATGGACTCATGGAAAATTTTGAAGAAGTTAGTCTTCCTTTTGAAAGGGTAGGCATAAACTTCATAGGTACTTATGTTCCTTCTAAAAATAATAGCAATAAGTATGCTCTAACCTTTGTGGATCATTTTAGCCGCTATGTAGAGTCATTAGAGGTGGTCGCGGCAACTCCGGAAAATGTTGATGCGGGAATACGGGATAAAATTCTGTTAAAACATTCGCTGCCTAAAGAGTTTGTGAGTGACCAATGGCGTCAGTTTATTTCAAAACTTGCCAAAGAAGCGAGCGAGAAATCGAAATATAGACTGCGTTTTACAGCCCCTTATCACCCCCAAAGTAAGGGGATTACAGAAAGATGTGATCAAAGTCTGAAAAGGATAGTTGCCAAAAGTTTGCAAGCCCAGATCAAACTGATTGGGACCAATGCTTGACAGCAGCAACGTTTGCATATAATGCAAACTGTAATGAGTCTACGAAATTCTCTTCGTTCTACTTAGTGTACGGACGAGAAAGACGTACACTAAGTAATTCCGATAGATTTGGAATTAACAGTAAAGTCTGAGCTGGAATTGGATAGACTATTCCCGAGAGACCTGGAAGTATATAGATATACTGCCCAGAGAAACTGTCGGAAAGCTCATAAAAAATCAGAAAAATGATTTGTCACAAAAAACCAATGTGCAAATTTTTGTGTAGGAGATAAAGTTCTTCGATGTGTACCTGTTAGAAGAAAAGGGCTTACTCAAGTCTTTCTTGCTGAAAAAGTTGGTCCATATGAGGTGATTGGACAAGCCGGTGNTTGACAGCAGCAACGTTTGCATATAATGCAAACTGTAATGAGTCTACGAAATTCTCTTCGTTCTACTTAGTGTATGGACGAGAAACAAGAATTTCGATAGATTTGGAATTAACAGTAAAGTCTGAGCTGGAATTGGATAGACTATTCCCGAGAGACCTGGAAGTATATAGATATACTGCCCAGAGAAACTGTCGGAAAGCTCATAAAAAATCAGAAAAATGATTTGTCACAAAAAAGCAATGTGCAAATTTTTGTGCAGGAGATAAAGTTCTTCGATGTGTACCTGTGAGAAGAAAAGGGCTTACTCAAGTCTTTCTTGCTGAAAAAGTTGGTCCATATGAGGTGATTGGACAAGCCGGTGAGGTTGACTATAAAATTAGACTCCTCACTGGAAAAAGACAAAGGTACATAGTTGTNGAGGTTGACTATAAAATTAGACTCCTCACTGGAAAAAGACAAAGGTACATAGTTGTCCATGTAAATGGTTTGGTTCATTTCCATAGCGAGTTTGAAAGTACTCGCAAAGTGATGTTTGATAGTAAAAATTGCAGAATGTCTTGAAGCCTAGAAATGCTTCTCCTACAGATACAGCCGGGATCAGTTCTCGAGAATACATTAAAGGATATGTTGCTTTACGTAGTTCTACTTGTCTTTGTCGTCCAGCACGACGTCTGGACCTGTGATCTGTGTGATCGATGCCAATTTCTTTGTGAAAACATTGAAGAGTAAGTCCATTCATAATTGTTTTGATAATTTAATAATTTGTTTGTTGATTATCATGAGAAATGTTTTCTGAAAACATAAAAATTGTTCTGTCATTTTTATTATTGTATTGTTTTGTTTCAGATTCATTTTTATTGGATTTTTCTTCAATTGGAGATGACATGTTGTTTGCTCTGGTTTTCTATCATAACTAGTGTTGTGCCATCTCTGGGTGAGAAGATGGTCTTGGGGCAAAGAAGTTGCTTCATCCAGAAGAAAATGACTCAGCAATAGGGATATTGCCTTAAGTTAGAAAGGGGAAATGTGACCAATGAAAAAAACAGTCTATAAGAAATTGTACATGTCTCTAGTTTCTTTGTTATTTTTATTTTATAATTAAGATTTTATGTATAATTATTTTTATTTTTATAATGTTAGTTTTATTTATTCAGAATTAGTTATGAAACAGAAGTTTCTATTACCTAAAGATTCAACATGAGTTACCAGAAATAATTGTCTCAAGTTTTCACTTGGACTCATCCTTGGCGCGAATGGGTAAATTAAGCAACTTTGCTCAGTAGCAACCTAGGCTACCCGCCGTAGTTAAGCATGTAATATATTAAATAATACTGGAAACAATTACATAACCAATCTAAAAATTTACCAATAGATAGAAAGTATCAATTNTAATATATTAAATAATACTGGAAACAATTACATAACCAATCTAAAAATTTACCAATAGATAGAAAGTATCAATTATTACACTAGGTTTAATCTAAAAAAACACAGAAGAATTAGAATTTTTTGAATTGATTTTTAAGAGGTCTACTTCTTCCTTATATTTTCTTACATTTGAATACAAAAGGTACTCTGATGAAATCCATCCACAAAAAATACTAAAAACACAAGAAAATATTAATAATTTAACAAATCNTAATATATTAAATAATACTGGAAACAATTACATAACCAATCTAAAAATTTACCAATAGATAGAAAGTATCAATTGTTACACTAGGTTTAATCTAAAAAAACACAGAAGAATTAGAATTTTTTGAATTGATTTTTTAAGAGGTCTACTTCTTCCTTATATTTTCTTACATTTGAATAAAAAAGGTACTCTGATGAAATCCATCCACAAAAAATACTAAAAACACAAGAAAATATTAATAATTTAACAAATCNCAAAAGGTACTCTGATGAAATCCATCCACAAAAAATACTAAAAACACAAGAAAATATTAATAATTTAACAAATCACTAAAAATTAATAAGAAAAATTAGAATAAAAATTACTAAAAATCGTGGTACCGTCGGAATGTACCCATCTACCATCTGCTTAATCCACTTACGTCTGACGGAAAAATATAACTCGACCACACCTTTGTTATTTTCTTCATTAATTATAAAAGTAAATATGATTTTATAAAATGAACAAATTTATTCTAATTTATGCTTCACTTGGTTTTACCTTAATCGCAATCACTTCCGTACTAATTTCACTGGATGGAACCTAGTGTAGCACCATTTACAATTCGTAGTTCAGCTTGTAAAATTGAAATTACTCTATTTACTAAACAAAAATGAAGAAGATTTACAAAAATTTAACTTTCTGCAATTTACAATAAAAAAAATTAGAATGAAATGAAATGCCAGCAGTTGGTAAACTTGAGACAGTTGAGCAGTTGTTAAACTTTTTGGTAAGCAAAACTTGAGACAATTATTTTTGGTAACTCGTATTGAATCTTTAGGTATTATGTTTTTTCCATAGTGATGGTTACTTTGTGGTTGGCCATTATGTATGATCCCTAGTATAAATAGAGGTGTCTGTGGTAAGATGGCAGTGATCAGTCACCAGTTGTCCAGTATTGCTTCCCAGCTTGACTGGGATCAACCGGAGAACTTCCACCAGAGCAGGTTACCGGGAATGATACCAACAGGAGAACATTCCACCAAAGAGTTGGTTGCCGGGAGAGTTGGTTGCAGGTTGGTTATTGGTGAACATACATCTGCAAGTATGTATACACAATTTCCTAGGTATATTTGAAATTTTGTAAATGACTGAAATACCGTTTTCTTCACTGTTTTCTACTGTTTTTAGATTTCATACCAATTTCTCTGATATCTTCCCTGGTATCCAACTGACCGGTGGAAGTTCTCCGGTTGGTATCTTCCCTGGTAACCAAATCTCCGATTGAAGTTCTTTTGTTGGTATTATTCCCGATAACCAACTTCTCGGGGGAAGTTCTCCGGTTGATTTCTTCTCCGGTGGAAGTCGTCCTGTACCCCATGCCCTGGAGCAGCGTTACTGACAACCGTTGACCCATACATTGTTCTAATCTTATGTCCAACGGTTTCGTTTGAGACCGATGGTAATTTCAATGATATTTCTGGTAAAAGTTATCTGGGACTAGCATTCCCGTGTTGAAGTGGGGTTGTTAGGTCCATGCTCGCCACTTTAGATGGATGATATCACGTGTTGCTTCTAATGATTGACACGAGCATGGAACCCCGTTTGCACCTTGGTCTTGACCTTCAATTCGATGTAATAATCCCACTTCACTATTGAAACTCTACAGTCCTAAGTCACAATCACCCCTTAAACTGTTCCTTAAGNGATGTAATAATCCCACTTCACTATTGAAACTCTACAGTCCTAAGTCACAATCACCCCTTAAACTGTTCCTTAAGCCCACCACTAAATAAAATGCGCATATTACCAACAAGTCCATCACTTTTTATTGTTAATTTTATTGCCAATTAATTTAATTGAGGCCGAATAAATTGGCTAAGAAACTGCGCTTTNGTCCACCACTAAATAAAATGCGCATATTACCAACAAGTCCGTCACTTTTTATTGTTAATTTTATTGCCAATTAATTTAATTGAGGCCGAATAAATTGACTAAGAAACTGCGCTTTACTAATTTAGCCTTTTTACTACTTATTCACCCAAGAATTAGCGACAATAGCCACCCCGACTCCTTCATGTTTTGGCTTTCAGGTGCAAGGCATGGAGACTCTATTTTCTAAAAATAGCAAAAGGAGACAAAAGACAAAAAGAGCCCACAAAAGAAAAGACAAAAAAGGCCACAAAAACAAAAAATACCAAAAGAGTACTTTAAATTATTCATGCATTACTACTATTAGTAATTAATCTGAACACCTTTTGCTAAAATAATTAAGTAGACCTTTCATTCAGTAACATTAGCAGTGTTTCCAGAGTAGAAATCTCCACTTTTTCCTATTCTGCTTACATCGCGGTTTTTTGCACTTCTGTGCAGTAAAACTGTATTCTGCCCCCCTTAAACCAGTCGAGCAAGGATTCCCATAGGTTTTCAATATGGTTCATGTCTGACAAGTAAGCTGAAAATTGTGTAGTATGAATATATTGAACCCTGAACCACACTAACGAATTAGCTGGATTGTGAGTAAGTGCGTTGTTAATGATAAGAATACGCTAACAGTAGATTGTACAGCATGCTGCTTCCCCCCCCCCCCCNTGGAAGCATGCTTCCTGTTTTTACAACACTTATTCAACAAATTAGAAAGCGGTACGAGGATGGTTTGAAGAAAAGAACGCAAAACTTGGTAACAAAAAAAGAAGCTTGAAGACATACAAGTCCCAAATGCTGTTACAAAAAATATCAAAAAGAAACGTGAAAAAGGTTTTTTCACCGGGGATGATTTATTTGGGAAATTTGGATCAAGTAAAACGCACCAATGGGGTGGTTGATAATGAAGAGCTGGCTGTAGAATAACTAAACAAAATGAAGAGTGAAGATGAATGTGAAAGGAAATGGTGGCAAGATAAAGAAATCAAAGAAGTTAAAGCAGTAAAAAGAGGGAGGATGAAAAAGGATGGCAGGANACAAAAAAAGAAGCTTGAAGACATACAAGTCCCAAATGCTGTTACAAAAAATATCAAAAAGAAACGTGAAAAAGATTTTTTCACCGGGGATGATTTATTTGGAAAATTTGGATCAAGTAAAACGCACCAATGGGGTGGTTGATAATGAAGAGCTGGCTGTAGAATTACTAAACAAAATGAAGAGTGAAGATGAATGTGAAAGAAAATGGTGGCAAGATAAAGAAATCAAAGAAGTTAAAGCAGTAAAAAGAGGGAGGATGAAAAAGGATGGCAGGATTCCATGCTATGGTGATGACAAAGAAAAAGCACCTAAATCACACTCGAGTAATTTCAAACCATCACAAGGATATCCATTTATATCGCTTGTGCTCCCAGTTGAGAATGAAGCTAATGATGGATTTAAAAGTTCGAAACAGAGGGAGCTATTTCACAAATTTCACATCGATGATTGTGTCATTTTTGTAAATAAAACATTCCATGAGAGACATGGAATGGAAGGAGTAAGTGTGACTAAGTGTGGGGTATAGCAGAACCATGCAACCATCAGCAATGGATAGATGTGTTAATAATATCTCATCGACACCTACCCACTATGTTGGTTATCCTGTTATTGATCCAGAATTTATGATTTTAGCTACAAATAATCCCAAACTTGTTAAAAATTCAAAATATACAGCTATTTCTACAAAAATTTGTCTTCAAAAATATGAGTTTTTGTTTATACCAGGTGTTGCACGGTGGTATGCATCTGTTCTTAGAATTAAATCATTAGAATGCAAAATATATATAGCATGTAAATTATAGACAAATCATACAAAAAATGAAACCTAAAAAGCATTGAAACGCAATTTTGTCGTCTTAACCACTTCTTATAAAATTTATTTTATTTTTTTAACGAATCCATTTTCCATAGTTCGACGGCAGTTAAAAATTTACAAGTTCAAATGTATTTCTCGCTTCACGAATTTAACCGCACGACCTTGAGTATGTTTNCGGCAGTTAAAAATTTACAAGTTCAAATGTATTTCTCGCTTCACGAATTTAACCGCACGACCTTGAGTATGTTTTAAACGGTGACAGAAATTTTTTTTTAATTTTCCAACTTTCGTACCGATTTTCCATTGAAAATCATTACAGCAAAGTGCTTTTCTACTTTTTCATAGAAACCCATAATAAACCGTCACTAAATTTATTTCAAGTAAGTTATTTAATACATTTAATACATGTTTATTNTAATAAACCGTCACTAAATTTATTTCAAGTAAGTTATTTAATACATTTAATACATGTTTATGCAACTCCTTGTCCGAATAACTCCTTTCTATTTGAAAAATTCTGACGCAGACAAGTTGAAGCACGAATAGGCAATGTGTCCATTCTAATTTTCCCAATGTAGAGTTTATAACGGGCTACTCAGTCAATCTAAATCATTATTTCTGCTTAAAAATTTTTGTTTTTGATACATCCACTATTTAGACATAATCGAGAATGAAAATCTCGGAAGAATCCATCAAAATCTTAATAAGATACGCTACATCAATTGAATTTAGCAAAAGACCGCTGCAATGTCCCGGAGTTTACGTCACACTTCTCAGCGAGATACAGCATTTGCCTGAATTTTGAGCTCATTTCAATCAAGAGAGCCGGGAACCAATTAGCAAATTGTGAACTCATGAACGTTGTAACTTCGATAGAGTACGACTACATCATATTTAAACTGTACTGGTGTTTTTGCTCTTGANAACTCATGAACGTTGTAACTTCGATAGAGTACGACTACATCATATTTAAACTGTACTGGTGTTTTTGCTCTTGAAAATTTAGTACAAGTATTGACAGAAGTACGGCGCCTTACTAAGTGGTGAAGCTATACATGTGAAACCAAAGGTTGTCTCGGATTTAAATTAATAGAAGGACCATCCAGGACTAACAAAAGGAAAGAGTATTTATTCTGGATGAGATTTTAGCATTACAGCAAAACGTCCATATACTGATATTTGTAATGGGGTGCAGTGTGATCCGACTACGTGGATGGGCCAAGACATTCAATGAAACTCGCCCTTAAAGCCACATCCGCAAGTTTCTGAAGCCCTTCGTTTGGTCATCAAACGGATGGCGTTCTTTCTGGCGTTCTGATGAAATCAGCGACTAGACTGTTATAATAAGAGATGTGAGAAACTTTATAAAATGTCTATACACGCTATATGAAATTAAATTTTAGCTATATACTAATTATTTACTGCTTCAGGTAAAATTTGCTCTTATATTTTTTTATACGTCCATAAAACTCAACCTATTGTAGTTATTTACTACTCATTCAGCACCACCACAATAAATTTAGTAAACACCACCACCACCACGACTACAATAAATATTGTCAACATCACCATNCCACCACGACTACAATAAATATTGTCAACATCACCATCACCACCACCACTGCAATGAATATCGTCAACACCACCACCTCCACCACAATGAATATCGTCAACACCACCACCACCACCATTTCATCCTTCTCCTCCTGCACCACCATAATGAATATCGTCAACAACCAAAATAATTTCCACAATGTAAAAAAATTTTTGTTTTGAATTTTGAGTTTATTAATCAAGTAAAGGATTAATTTTATGTCCAAAAGTTAAAGTNTCACCACCACCACTGCAATGAATATCGTCAACACCACCACCTCCACCACAATGAATATCGTCAACACCACCACCTCCACCACAATGAATATCGTCAACACCACCACCACCACCATTTCATCCTTCTCCTCCTCCACCACCATAATGAATATCGTCAACAACCAAAATAATTTCAACAATGTAAAAAAAATTTTTGTTTTGAATTTTGAGTTTATTAATCAAGTAAAGGATTAATTTTATGTCCAAAAGTTAAAGTATTAATATTATCTACAGCAAATCGTTTTGTATCTANTATTAATATTATCTACAGCAAATCGTTTTGTATCTAGACCGTTTAAAGCTTTATTGGTTTGTATCTCCATATAGAGCTAATGAGCTTCGGAATCCTTTTGTCACAGCATAAGTTTGTGCATTTGTTTCCATAACTCGATCAAATTTTTTAAATGTAATTAGATTCCTTACGGCAGTCTTTGTAATTCCCTTCACTTTCTTGGTATCTGCTTCTGCCATAATACAGTTTCCTTCATCATCCAATTCAAATTCATTGTCCGTGTGTGACACAGCCTTTACTGTGACTTTACGGTGTACATCTTTGATTTTCGACTTATCACTTGGGTGATGACCCGGTTGGAAAACTCGTCTTTGAATTTTCCCAGCACTTTCTTGTTGGTATTGTCATGGAACTTCCCAAACAATAGATGGTGTGGATTGTATTCGGACATGTCATACAAGTCTTTATTTTTCAGTATGTTTCCAAAAATGTCGGGGGTCTGAATTTTGTAAATCAACAAGTCCATATGTGTGTAGAGTAACTAGGCTCCATTTCCGTACTGCTGCTGAATTACATTATAATGCATTCCATGCACGATAGACTTTGCAAGATTCAAAATGCTAACTCCAACAGTTATTGGCTTGGCTAGTGTAACTGCTTGTCTCTTCATCATAAAAATACATGTTATCTCATTGATGGGAATCACACTATGAACAGTTGGCTTCTTGTTATAATATAAGGTTCGTTCTGATGTGATTATAAGACGTACGTTTTGACGTTTTCTGATTTGCTCTATGGCTAAACCGAATGCTGATCTGCTAAGTAACTTCCGAAAATCCTTTTCAAAGTTACTCGTTGCATTTTTTCTCATCTCGGTGTTGAAGTCGATATGCTTTTTCATCCATCGTGACTGTGTGAATTGAAGTACTCGGTGCAATTTAGTTACTTGAATTCCCAGCTCAATGTACTGCTTTAGTGCTAAGTAATGCAGTATATAATTTTTCTTATGATGTAGATCGGCAACCAACTTCTCGACTAGATAGATTCCATTCTTGATTCTCAAATCTTCTTTCAAGGAAATCTGATAAGTTTTCGATAACTCATCCGGAGTGCAATTCTTTTCAATTGAGCTGGCGTGTATTCATTGAATTTTTCATGTAGACTAGAATCAATTTTCATGTCTACTTCCAGCAGACATCCGATATCTTCAGAGAGAGAATGGATGAAAGCTAAGACATCTTGTTCAATCAATTCCATGTTAACAAGCCACTTGAAGTTTCCGACTGGGCGCGNATGGATGAAAGCTAAGACATCTTGTTCAATCAATTCCATGTTAACAAGCCACTTGAAGTTTCCGACTGGGCGCGTTTTACTAATTAATTTCCTGTGCAGGTTGTTTGAATCAATGTAAATGATGTATGACACGGGTTCAAGCTGGTTGAATTTTGATCCCATGTACTTGTTGGCTTTGGCAAATCGTATACCCCCGACGCTTACATAACCTCCACAAATTGCGTTCTCGATCCATAGATACATTGTTGAATATGCTGTCAAGTCCAGTTGACTTTTGTTTGTTTCAAAAGACAGTCACGCCTAAAGTAATGTCCAATCTCCAATTTGTAACTGTTCATGAGGATGTCATGGATAAATTCTATAACATCCTCCAGAAAGTAGACGTCCAGTCTCACATACAAATCGTGCCAGTCACCCATATTCTTAATTTTGAAACTCTTCCACACCTTCTTAGCATGCTCATTTACTTCTTCAATTGGTTTCTTTGTCAAATCGTTGTACAAATCATGCTTGGATGGGAGTTCTGTTCTATCAAAATTTTTACAAGTTTTTATCAGCAAATATGGATATGATCCTTTTTTGAATAGTAAACTGATGTCAGGTCCGCTCGCTACTTTCACCGAAAATTCTTGTCTTTTAACTGTGAACTCGGTGTTTGAATTTCTGCTCATCGTATTAACCACACTGTCTAGAGACACTCTGAACGTAAATCCCAGACTGTCAATAAACTACAACGCCAGTTTATGCTTAATNCTTGAACGTAAATCCCAGACTGTCAATAAACTACAACGCCAGTCTATGCTTAATAGTTGTATTGCTCGATGTTGTTGTTTGGGCGAAAGCTTTGTTTGAATCATCACAGAAAGAAATTTTTCTGATGACTTGGAAATGACATCAACCTTCTCAATGTCTTGCAATTTTCCGACAGATTGAANAAAATTCTTGTCTTTTAACTGTGAACTCGGTGTTTGAATTTCTGCTCATCGTATTAACCACACTGTCTAGAGACACTCTGAACGTAAATCCCAGACTGTCAATAAACTACAACGCCAGTTTATGCTTAATAGTTGTATTGCTCGATGTTGTTGTTTGGGCGAAAGCTTTGTTTGAATCATCACGNCTCGATGTTGTTGTTTGGGCGAAAGCTTTGTTTGAATCATCACAGAAAGAAATTTTTCTGATGACTTGGAAATGACATCAACCTTCTCAATGTCTTGCAATTTTCCGACAGATTGAACGATTTAATGAACATCGTTTGATTCAAAGTTGTAAACAAATATAGAAAATTCTTTCTTTACCTGAGCATCAATGTTGCATTTCTGATAGGCGAGATCGATAAATTCAAATCCTGGAGGTAAATGAGAATGATGACGTAAGATTGTGTCTTCTCGAGTCTGTCTTGTGAAAAAAACTTTTTCGCTAAACAGCAAATTTGTTCAGCATTGCGTACAACATTATCATTTGTGACTTCTTTCCACATTTCCACACATTTGATTGATCTTCATAAGTATCAACAAGTTTCTCACACGTTCGAGCACACTCAATAATTTCACTGACACATTGCGCTGCTACATTATTGCTTCGTTGTCACTTTCACAATAATAGTAGTTACCAGCATGTCTGTTTCCTTGATGGTCGACACAAATCCACAAATATCCACAAGGTTTGTGGAGATTTAAACGTTCTGATTTAATTCGATCTTTATCTTCCTTATGTTTTGGTAAAAAGCTTCAAAGCCATATAGAAGNGTCTGTCTTGTGAAAAAAACTTTTTCGCTAAACAGCAAATTTGTTCAGCATTGCGTACAACATTATCATTTGTGGCTTCTTTCCACATTTCCACACATTTGATTGATCTTCATAAGTATCAACAAGTCTCTCACACGTTCGAGCACACTCAATAATTTCACTGACACATTGGGCTGCTACATTATTGCTTCGTTATCACTTTCACAATAATAGTAGTTACCAGCATGTCTGTTTCCTTGATGGTCGACACAAATCCACAAATATCCACAAGGTTTGTGGAGGTTTAAACGTTCTGATTTAATTCGATCTTTATCTTCCTTATGTTTTGGTAAAAAGCTTCAAAGCCATATAGAAGNGTTTAAACGTTCTGATTTAATTCGATCTTTATCTTCCTTATGTTTTGGTAAAAAGCTTCAAAGCCATATAGAAGCGGAACGGGACAGGTTGTGTAAGTTTCCATTTGTCAAAAGTAAATTTAGCTCCTTCTGTTGCATATTTTGTTTTTTGCTGATAAACATACGAAGATAACTTTTCGTGTTCTGCAAGAGTTCGATCCAACTTGAAAGTTTGGAGACAGTTTCTACAAACTCGAAAGGTGTCTTTATTTTTGGGATGTTCCATGTATCCTTCAAGGGTTCTGATTTCAATGAAGTGGTTCTTATGGCCTTGCATCAACATCATAAAGCCACATGAATTTCTTTCTTTTGCTTGATGTTGTAGAGGATTCCAGTATTGTCTTGCATCAGATAGAACTTGTCCAACTTTTGATTGTCTGATTGTTACTTCGACATTTTTTTTGTGCTTGCGACCTGATCATCAAACATGGATTGATCGTTCTTCCTGCCATGTTGTAACCAAGCACAATTAATGAAAAATTGTTTTGAGATTCAACTTTCTCGAGTTGATCAAGGGTGATTGGGAATGTGATCCTATCAATGTTCACTTTGTTCGCATGTTTGCTGTAAGTACCAACTTCCTTGTCAATCTTGTTTCGATTCATATTTGTGGTGGGAACACTCTCAATCTTTTNTTTGCTGTAAGTACCAACTTCCTTGTCAATCTTGTTTCGATTCATATTTGTGGTGGGAACACTCTCAATCTTTTCATGCGCGAGGATACTGAAAAGGAAACATTTGTTATGTGAATTATCCACAGAGTGATCACTTTTGTCGATATTTAAGAAAAGTTTGGGATGTTGATCAAGTGAAAACGGGGCCGCTATGTGTGTTCCGACTTTTGTTACACAGTATTTACATGTCACAATTGTATAATCTTGAATTTCTTCCAAGATCCAGCACGAACCTTCACAGGTGAATTCTTCGATTTTCTTGTTAAAGTAACTTGTCACAATGATCCAAATGTTGGGAATCATATATTCAGCCAGAACAAGAGGTGAGAATGATTAAAGACAACCAAAATATGTTTTAATTTCTGAAAAAAATATGGTTTTATGACTTATATTTTTAAACTTTGTTCGGCAAGTTACCAGCATTATTCAATGATTCGCAAGTTATATTTTGCAAAAATAAGATTAAGTGCAAAATCTTGCCAACCAATCAATAGTACAATGGATTTAAACATTCCATCAACTGTCGTCTTCATCGTTTTGTGGCTCGATTTCTAACTGCAGGATGAGACTCAGAATTGTAGACTCAGAATGTACAAAGATAAATGTCCGAATTTTTGTCTATCAAATTTGTACGTATCGCAGTGTAAATGCAATTTAGAACTGAGACTGAGCACTAAACGTCCGGGCTGCTGCATGGAAACGAGAGAAGTTGTAAAGTTAATCTAGAAAGTTGGGGCATTTGTCTCTTCTAGTTATTCCAAAATTGGATGGGAATTTTTTGTTCAGAATTTTTAATTCATCGGCAACCAGTAATCTGTATTTGAGTTTTTCATCCATCAGGAGTGGCTTTCTGACAAACTTCAGAAAGGTCAAAGGAAGTATTACCTCTTGATTATCAAATACTGCTTGTCGGTGGCCCAAAATTTTAATATTTTTTCAAAATGCAACTGCCAGATGCTTGAACGTCAGATATTCCTTTAGTTTAGCTGATTCTACATCTACTTCCTCCAATAGTCCATCAGCAGTTTTTAGTTTGATCCAAACTTCGGTCGCAAGCTGATTCTGTAATTCTAGTGAGGAGAAAGCAGATAAAATTCTAGGATAAATATCTTCCATTATATTCAACTCATTTTCAAAGGAAGAGTTACCAATCAGTATTTTTAATTTGGACACAGAAATGCTACTTTCAGTATTGCCAATCCAAGTTTTGACAGGACGAAATATCCTTGAGTGATAGTACACTGCATTGTTAAGATCTTTATCCTAATTAATCATTATTATTGATGATTAAATAATTGAAAATTAGCTGATGTGTTTCATAGTTGAGGAAGAGTTTTTATTATCCACATAAAATGTGATTCTCATGTTGTTATGGAACTTGATCTCGGAGTGAGATGCTTCCGGCCTTATGGGCTTCTTTACTTATACTTTCTTGAATGATTCTAAACCCATTCAAAACTACTGCCATCGACCTTAACATACTGTGCATGCTAATGTCGATATCATTATTTCTTTGATTGAATTACGTCATCCTAAAAGCATATAGCCAAGTAGTCCAGCGAATAATTACAGGTGTCGGTGGAATAGCTTTATCTATTCCAATCAATTTAAGTATTTTGAGTAACTTTTGTTTTCCTGAAGGCCGTTTGATCAGAGCAGCTTTCACTGTAGAAATGAACTCGTCTGCTGCAGTGAATATCTGACCCCGTCAGCTACTAAATGCAGTATGTGGGCCTAGCAAATAGAATGAGCCAACATAGTTGTATCATATTTCAAGCTTTAAAGTTTGGGAAATTTATATTGGCTCATGTGAAAAACGTTAATATATGCGCATGTATGAACACTTGTACAATTTAACCCACCCCTTTGCAAATTCGAGTAAGTCGTGTATAAATCGATCGAAAATGTACCATGGATAAATGTGCCACATGGCTGTTGCTCAATCGCCATTGAGTTTCTATCTGGGCAGTATACTTTCATCAAATAATTGACTTGGGATCGTTAAAAATCCGTAGAATTATTTTTTATACTTTTATGCTTTTTATTTTCAAAATTATGCTTTTAAGCTTTTCATGCTTTTAAATTATTAATATATGACCTCTGATTTCATGTGTCGTACTCACCAAAAGGTGTTATATAGACAAGCAGGGTTAATTACAGTGTTATGCTTTAACGCTTTTTATGTTTTTGGTTGTCCCTATAAATCATTGTTAGTACATACATCATAGTACATAGATACAGCCTTTTCCTCTTCTCGTCCATCAGGATAGGATTTATTGAACTTGCACTGAATTCCAAAAAATGGAGTCTTGTTGAGCACATTTGAAGAAATCTTCGGGTTTTATCTTATTGGTACATTTGAACACATCAAACTCCCCTATGTATTTCTTAACAACACCCATACTAGTCATTTCATGTACAAAGGGAATTGAATCGTGAATTCCATCGCCAACTTGCTGAATGTCACTGTAGAATTCTTGATGACTCGACACAAAATGCTCTTCTAGTTCCTGTCAACTCGGCAAAGTAATGGAAGCGACATGTGCAGATGTCACTAAAAGACCAATGAATTCTGGTTTCTGGTAGAAAGCGCATACCGTGTCTTCCCAAAAAGCTAAAATCACCTCAAACAATCAAAGAACCTCCAAAAGATGACGTTTGGAAAATGTGTCCCTCTTTACCCAATTTGTGCACGTATTGAGCTTGAACGTCGTTACATCGCTCAAGGCTATGTTGCGCAACTCAATTTCCCTACCAATCTTGCCTTTGGTAAATTGCAGTCTAACTTGTTTTTGCGATAATTTGAAAGGAGGTTTTCAAATTTTGTTCACAAAGTAAGACTATCAGCGTCATCTATACGTTTGCCTGTCACATCACTTCGTCAATTTGGGTCACGGATAGGATATTTTATCATAAACAATGCCCTTAGTCACAAGTCAGCCAGTTCTTTAACTTGGCTCACGGCTAAAAACATCCCACAATATGCAATTTTCAGGTTACTTGTCAGACTTGAACCGTATCGAAAACCCATGGGAATCTTTGGTTGACTGGTTTAAGCCAGCAGAAGAGTCAAAAATCCACGGTGAAAGCAGAATGTGACAAAGTTGAGACTTCTACACTGGAAACGCTGTTAAAGTTGATGAATGAAAGGATCAACCAAACAACTATTTCAAAAGAAGTTCAAGTTTATTATCATTACTAATATGAGTAATAAATTGCAATTTAAGGTTTAACGCGCTTTAGTTCTGATAAAATCAACGTTGCGCTTAACCATTTGAAACAACTTTCACCATAAACATTTTTTCTTTTGCTGCTACTCTAACGCTAATTTCGATTAATGCGGCTTCCAAAATTTCTTACTAAATAAGTTGAACAACTTGAAATAGATTTTGAGCGTTTGAATTCTTAATTTAAAAAAAATTGATAATATTGATTTCGCTTAACATCTTGCAACAAACTGTATTCTTGCATATAAGGATCAACAAGACAATAGAGGCCCCGTGTCGTTCGATGTAAAAAAAACTTGTGAGAATTAACACTCATTTTCTTTTACCGTAGCGACCAATACGAAAAGCTGGGTTATGGAATTTCGCTTATAACTAATTAGACTAGTAATAGAAACAATGAGGTTAAAATCAGGGTTAGGTTTAATACGTAGTTTTCCGAAAAATACTGTTACACTGCTAACCAAATAGCAGGATTTTTCAAACAAATCGTAACATTAAACTTTCAGATTTCTATTAAAAAAAAATGCTTTTAATATCAAATGACTTATTTCTCAAGAAAAGCTTTCGGTGTTGCGCTCAGCTGAGCTCTGTAAGAGCTTTACCAAAATAGTAAATACCTTGGTCAAAATTGTTGCACAGTATAAGTCATAGTGCGGACTTTTAGCAACACAACTTGTGTTAAATTTAACTTCTAGGAATAAATGTAAATGAATAAGAGAAACTTTTCTTTGAAAAGTTAAAAATACAACTATAAACAAAATAAAGATAAAAATAATTCCTTTCCAAGATAATCCTATTGGTTAACATAATTATCTATTATTGGATGAACTCAGATAAAAAAATAATAAATGCAAACTAGCAATTATAAAGGTCCCTTTCGGATTGCGGGCCCAACTATTGTTGGGCCCGCAAAAAAATACAACTTCGCATTCGTTTTGGGAAGCAAAAATTTTTTCTGGTATTGAAGAACTAAAATAGAAACTAATAGAAACGCTTCCACAACAATGCCACACGCAGAGCGAAGTATTTAATTTTTAGTGTTTGAAAATCTTAGCAGGTGATATAAATGGAGAATATTTTATAACCAAATTATTTCATATTTTGCATTGGCCTAGGAAATTCCACTAAAGTTGAGTTGAATCTTCATTCGTCTCTCGTTAAATCCCACTTTTCTGTAGAACAATGCCACACCTATTTGAATTTTCGTAATCGTTGTCTTTTAATCCTCTGGGAATGAGAAACTTTTATACAGTAAGAGTTGGTTATAAGATATACCTTATTGGTATAGATCTTGAAAGTAGAAGAGAGAGAGAAAGCTTGGCAACAGTGCATAGTGACGTTATCATCAGGGGGAAATGGTGGGAACATGCACGTTAGCGGAGCGGTACTTTTATTACAGTGTTTACTAGAATTATGTTCTTACCTTGAAGAGAAGTATGGTGTCGTACATAAACTTTCTTCGAACCCACGTCATTTTGACAAATGGTATTTTTGTGTGCAGATTGTTAAGCACGAAGTTACTCCTAAGTCTGAATTTAATTCAATAAGAGTCATAAATTTACAGGTTAGTGACTTATTTTACCATTTTGTCAGACACAAATTTTAAAGTGACCAAAGCATGACTCGGAGATTCACGCGGTCACCTAGGCCATGAGTTATAATTGAGTGACTCAAACGCCGAGACAGTGACAGTGACTCAGAGTCACATATAGCACGGAGAGTCACGAGGCACTTACCTCAGAGTCACGACGCGTCACTCTATAATTTTAAATGCATTAGTCCGTGAGTTTTGCTAGTGTTTTGCTCATAAAATTCAGAATAGTGCAAAAAGATTTATAAGTAAACTTTATTGTATTTGTATTATTGGACATGCACCATTAATTTTGGTAGAAAGTATTGGATGTGCACAATTATTTTTGTTGGATTTTTGGATGGGTACGACATTTATTTGCGGACGGTAGGGATGACNTGTTTGAATTTTTGGATGGGTACGACATTTATTTGCGGACGGTAGGGATGACAAGATTTATAAAAATTTTCGTCCGTCAGCAGTTGATAAGTTCAAATCGTGATTCTTGCGAAACCGTGCACAATATTAATTTATTTTCTTTTTGGAGGAAACAATTAACCAATAAATCAAAATGAATTATCANGTCCAGTAAGTAAGATGACACAAGAAATAATTCAAAATTGAAGGAGCAAAAAAAGAAGTTCAAAAACACGACTTTCCAATACTCACCCATATAAATGAATTATCATATATTTTTTTTTTTTTTTTTAGGTTTATATATTTTTTATATAAATTCTGGTAAAATGTAAAATGTTCATATAATTATCTCGGAGTCAATAGGAATTGGTGTATGTTTAAAGCGTCATTTTCTTACATTTGTTATATATCCACTATAAAATAGCAAGTTCGTTAGCAAGTAGTTTCGTTCTAATTTTTGTTAAATTATTTTCACATTAATTGATAAAAAAAAACATTATGACTGTTGCTCTGGCAACAAGACAAACGTGATTGAATATGTAGATTTAACTCAACAAAGCTCTGTAATAACGCGAGCGCTGTAATCAGCCAAATACGGTAAAAACTGTGCAACTCGAAAATAAGAGTCAGTGGCAAAGTTCAAAAACAAGTTTATGAGAGTTTCTACGTTCAATTATTTCTAAGTCCAATTGTTTTCGTTTTGGTGTAAAGTATGTATCAAACAAAAAGGGACAGCGATATCTCTACTTTTTTTTAAGTGCCAAAGGTATTGAATTGAGCGACTTAAAAAAATGGGATCCTTAGCTAACGTACGCCAAATCAACATCCTTCAACCCTTTTTTTTGTACCCTGGGCTGGTGTATTAGCTCCTTTTTGAAAAATGAGTGCTAAGCACAACTGAATTTACAAGGACAGGCAATAACAACTGACAAGGGATACCCCACACTCCTACTCCTATCCTCAACCATAAATGGGCAAGAATATCCCACTTTATAGATAATTTAATATCAATTAACATTTCATGTTGATTGATTTTTAGTGTAAAAAAGGGTGTGTGAATAACTTAAGCTCATTAATGGTTGGCGGAAGGGTGATGAGTGTGACATCGGAATAATCGATGCTGTAAAAGATAATTGAATTAAAACTATTCGCAATATTAACAATTTGGTGTTTTGTTTTTCTGTACATTCGTCCATTGTTTATCCGTCATGCGAATACCACCAAACCTGTGACTCATTGTAATCCAATACCACATCCGGACGGCTCTCGCTCACTACGCAAATCTGACTAGAAACCTTTTGGATTCAATTTGGGCAAACAAGTGGATCGGAAGGCGAGGGCCTGCNCAAATACCACATCCGGACGGCTCTCGCGCACTACGCAAATCTGACTAGAAACCTTTTGGATTCAATTTGGGCAAACAAGTGGATCGGAAGGCGAGGGCCTGCGGAGTGGCCAGTTCGATCCCCGGACTTAAATCCACTCGATTACTTTTATTAGGGGTATATGAAGTCGACAATTTTTAATCCTCCTCGCGCAATTAATATTCCTCAACCGAAGCATCGGATCCAAAACTTTGTTGATACTTTAAATAACAATCCGCAGATGCTACAGAACGTTAGAAGGGCATTTTATGACCGCCTTGGCCATTGCATTGAAAAGGATAGTGGTCATTTCAAGCATATGATAAACTAATTTAGTGTACCGTCCTATCTTTAAAATTAACTCTAAATTCCAAAGGAAATTAATAAATTGTTTGCCCATTTGTGTAAGTTTGAGAGGATGCTTGGTTGGAGTGGGGGTATCCCCTGTCAGTTGTTATTGCCTGTCTCTGTATATTAGAGTATACTAAACGATTTGTCCGCGGTATTGTAAGGAATTCAAAGTACTGAAAATGTTGGATTTGTACATTTTCATGTGAAAAANTGAAAATGTTGGATTTGTACATTTTCATGTGAAAAGATTTTGTATCTATACAGTTTTCACTTTTTCCGGTTGCATAATTGCATAATTACTGGGCGCAGCAAAACTGCATAGTTTGGCATGTAATTGGGCCCAAAAACAGGCCTTATTCGAAAGGGTTCTTTACATAATTACGAACTAAATAAAAATACAAAAACCTTAACTTACGACAAAATACAAATTACTTTGTCTAAGTTACAATACGTATTATACAGTGCATCTTTTCCAAAACGCCTCAGTCGATCAAATGGTTGCCAAGATATTTTTCAAAAACACTGACGACCATGATGGGAGAGACGGAAAATTTTTTTTTCAATTGAAGAAAATTAATTTTGTTACGTAAATCGAATTAGAGTATTTCTTGTAGATATGGCGTCTACATAAGATTAATTAAATTGCATAGAAACCCCCCACATAGTTTTTGTTGATTTCAATTGTTTTTTGAAAAAATATTTTATAGTTGAGGCGTTTTGGAAAAGACGCACTGTACTTATTATACGTGTTATACGTATTATACGTATTATATCGTATCGTATTATACCCTCGAACCAAATAGCATTGAGTCCACGAAGTCTTGCCGCGAGATTTTTTATTTTTTATTTAGAGATGTGCGCGTCTTCTCATTTAAACTGTTAGGCGTTGAAGTTAAAAAGTTTAATTTGTGATTCAGATAAGTCTTTATTCTTTGATTTACTTTTAGCTAGCCACTAAAAATTCAAATAGACAGTGTACCAAAGGTGAAAAGTTTCTAATTATGTTGAAGGAGAATGTATACAACNGCGTTGAAGTTAAAAAGTTTAATTTGTGATTCAGATAAGTCTTTATTCTTTGATTTACTTTTAGCTAGCCACTAAAAATTCAAATAGACAGTGTACCAAAGATGAAAAGTTTCTAATTATGTTGAAGGAGAATGTATACAACGAATTGGGCGGGAGACACAAGAAATTTCTGGAAAAAATTGGAATTAGAATTGTGACTCAGGCACTGCTACAGCATGTGCTGTTAACGTATCTACTGTAAAAAGGTCATTCATAGTTCTACCACCAAAAACGGAAAACGATACACCTGATAATCACACAAAATAAATTGATTCGTTTACAATTTCTGTAATCAAACAAATCTCTCATCACTTTTATGAAAGTCATGCGTATTCTACAATGAAAACTTGCACCAAATGTTTTTAGGTGACAACATTCCAAGAGTTGGTAAAAAGACATTCAGAAAATCATATCGTAAATTATTCAGTAAACCTGTATTCCTGGAATGGAATGACAACAACACAACGTGAGTACTACTGTCCCCTCCAATAATTCGTCAAGCTGAATTCAGTCGATAAGTGTACAATCTGTTTACACGTTTTTAATCAATATTTCCTTGGAAACAATGTTTTAACCATAAAACCGAGAAAATACCGCGCTTTTAACACAATTAACCATAAATACCAAGGTTGCTATGAGAAATTTACGAAAAGCGACTTTGATAAGGTTAGTCCATAACTCCTTTTTTTTTAATTTTTTTTTGAAGCTGGATGTCGGACCGACATCTAACTCTGTTCCTAAGGTTACAATTATAATTTATTTTTCAATTCGAAAAAATGGTGAACTATACGCTGGGTACATAAATTCTATTAGTGTTTGTCTTATCTTCTTTTTGAAATCTAAATATATTTGGAAGTTTATATAAATGTCTACGGATGAACACGAAACAAAATTTTAGAAAAACTAATAAATTTTTGAAGCTAAAAAGCTGTTTAATTTTGGTGAAGTTTGTTGATTTACTTGTTTGGTTATTTTTTGTTAATTTAAAAAAAAATGGAGTTATGGACTAACCTTATCAAAGTCGCTTTTTGTAAATTTCTCATAGCAACCTTGATAAATACTATGTTTTTTTGCTAAGTAACCTTCAACTTTACTATTTCTAAAAAATTTGTTAAGTGATTTTAATTTATTTGTTATAAATACTTAATGCTTGCATACAATAAATGTTTAATTCTCTGTCACATGGCGATAGAAAAGTGGAATCCATTCACCACTTTCCATGACCGCTTGTCTACTTCTGCGCTTTTTCCAGCGCCAAATTTTGAAAAGAGCGATGGCAGTAAGTATTAATAGGAGCAAACATGGTTCGGACTTTATTTTGTCGTTCAAAAGTATNTGTCACATGGCGATAGAAAAGTGGAATCCATTCACCACTTTCCATGACCGCTTGTCTACTTCTGCGCTTTTTCCATCGCCAAATTTTGAANCGCTTTTTCCAGCGCCAAATTTTGAAAAGAGCGATGGCAGTAAGTATTAATAGGAGCAAACATGGTTCGGACTTTATTTTGTCGTTCAAAAGTATCACTTCGTCATTGTCATTGTCATTGTCAGTTTACAAAGTTTTATAATAAATCTGAACTTTAGGCTCTGAAGACATGCCCCAAATCAAATGAAAATAATAACATACTTAATTTATGATTATTGAAAACTTGATGCCCATGATTGGTTAAATGATATGAAAAATTATATGGAAACCTTATAATTACTATTAGCATTAGTATAAGTTTCGACATTATAACCAGTGTATCGTCGGATCTAATTGTTAGATTTGATTATTCGGTCGAATTAGAGTAATGAAGTATTTCAATCAGGCAGACATGAAATTGTGTACTTAACCACTATTTGAGAAAAAGTGAAATCGCCATAACTATAGAAATATTGATTAAAAACGTGTGAACAGATTGTACACTTATCGACTGAATTCAACTTGACGAATTATTGGAAGGGACAGTACTTGCGCCACATTAATCATTTCCGGGACACAGGGTACGACATATTTTACTGTGATGGAATCTGGACTCTCCAAATCAAAAACGAAATAAATGCAGCCAACTTGTTCTAAATGATACATGAGTCAAAAAGAAATATTGGATTCGCGATAGACTAATTGAAAGAAACATGGAATTAATCATAGCTACCAAACATCCTGTTCTAAGATTAGAAAATTATATAGATAGCAGTATCTGTGTAAAATTTTTCGAAATTTCTTAGGTCTCCCACCCAATTCCTTATATACACTCTCCTTCAACATAATTAGAAACTGTTTCACCTTTAAAACACTATTTTTTTATTTTTGTGGTAAGCTAAAAGTAAATCTTAACTTCACCGCTAAACATTTAAATGAGAAGACGCGCACATCTCGAAATAAAAAATAAAAAATCTCGCGGCGAGAACTTCGTGGGCTCAATTCTATTTGGTTCGAGAGTACGTATTATATCGTATTATACATAATGTATGATACGTATAAAACAGTATTTCCCTCCAAAATCTTCAGTTTGTTTATACGTGAATATTTTTCAACACAAAAAAAATTATCATTTTAACAGATCATAATGTTAAAATGAATTTAAATAAGTCACTTACACGGTACATACCGCTATAAATTGGTCCATTACCCTTCCTCGTGTACGATTTTCATTTCGGTTGGATTTTTCTCATACTATGTCTATCGGTAACATTGAGTGCAATGGCATTCAACTTTGCGTTAGCTTACAGCATGTCATGACTTAGATTGGGTTGTGGAGCCTCTATTATGACTGAGAATTCGATTGAGAACATAATTGAGGAGGCTAAAAAAATTTAAAACTTTGAAAAGTTATTTGGTATAGAATGACCTATTTGAATAGAAATTTTTCCACTTGCGGGGAAAGTGCCGTGATATGAATTGCTCCTAAGTTAAGTCGCTGTCACTGTCTTCAACTTCTTACCTCGACAATACTCTCCTTGCTTTGTTTCCAAACTCATCCAACGATTTGCAATTTGCCCAATGAATTCTAATGTCGGGATTGGTTTCGTCTAGGAAGTCATCTCAAATTGGACACTTATTACGTGGCATACGAAGTAATATCCTTTACTTTATAACTGTAACTAACGATTCAGTAAAACTTTAACAGAATAGGACTGCAAAAAACATTTAATTGTGGTGGAATCGAATTTTGGATTATAACAATAACTAGTGATTATGAGCATTTTGTTTGAAATATACTAAAAGTTAACAAAAAAGTAATAAAAATACGCTAAAGGCCACTCAGAGTAAGTAGAGGAGTAGCGAGTTTTCTGTTTTTTTTGAAAAATAAAAAAAAAAATGAAAAAAGCAAAAGATTTTTCATCGATGTATAATAACATGTATAATACGTATTATNAATGTATAATAACATGTATAATACGTATTATACAGAAACGTATTATACATTGAGTCAATCCTGTTTGAAATATGTATTATTATAATTAAGGGTGTTCGTTATGTCGATCAATTTGACTTTGTTACTGTCATAATATAAGACATTATTTAGCAAAGCAATGTATTAAGTTGTCTGGTTGGACTATTAAAGTATTTTTATTAATTACTTTCAAATGTCAATATGGTAATTCTAAACGAGACATGAGTTGAATTATGTCAGGAAAATTACACAAAATTATTGTACTTTAGTGAATAATTTCATGGATTATGATTTGGACAATAGCAAATTTAAAATTTTAGTCCCTCATTCCAATTAGCATATGACGTCTATATTCTTTCGAATATTAAACTAANATAGCAAATTTAAAATTTTAGTCCCTCATTCCAATTAGCATATGACGTCTATATTCTTTCGAATATTAAACTAAACTAAAAATTCAATATAAATATCAATTATAAGTAGGTCATTTTTAGTTCAACTTGCCAAATAGCCCACATGAANAACTAAAAATTCAATATAAATATCAATTATAAGTAGGTCATTTTTAGTTCAACTTGCCAAATAGCCCACATGAAAAGTATGCCAAAGTATGCATTGAATTCGATCTGAATTTGAGTCAATTTAAAAGAGTTGCACCGTTTTAGTCAACTGTATTTCAGGTAATTTTTATCAAATTATGTTGAGTAGAGGGGAACTAGCTATCTACAAAAAAGTTATCAAATATGCGACGAAAATTCATATATTTCCGTTTCAGTACTCCAATGGCTATGTCGTCCAATACATTACCAAATATAACAGGATTTTTAACTATGTCCTAATTATAATGCATTTGTTCCAATTCTGTTTTCTGGTAGCTCGGATAGGCGCAACTATTGTACAAAGTAATCCATTTATGATAATACTCCACGGAATGTACATGTTTGCGGTAATGAACTGTAGTTTAGCTAAAGTGAATTGTTATGTGCGTGTGGAGGAACAAGTGAACCTTATCAATTGGGCATTAGAACTAAACTTGTTTGCAGGTGAATGTGTACCCACTCTTGTAAGCAAATCAAAGTCAACGACTCTATCTCCTTGCTGTTTCAGGTGTAAAGTATGGCTACAGTAAATACGCCAATGGGAATCACAAATGGCGTGAAGCCGGATTCAAAATTGGATTGTTTTCTATGATGACCAGTTCAGCTATTGCAATAATTATTATGATTTTTTTCAATGATCAATCGTTTTCGGTTTACCCATTTTTACCAATTAACGAATTTTCTGTAACTTTCTTTTTTTATACTGCAGTTATACTCCTATTATATACAGACTTATTCGCCCACTGCATTTTCGCCTTTACCAGCATCTACATAATTTATCGAATTTTGCAATTTTGGAGCAAAGAAGCTTGGTGAGTCTAATTCGTAAAATTCTAAAATAGTCTCAACTTTTACAGTATCAAATCCCGTGTAAAGTTTATATTTAGAATTATATAAGAAATTGTTAAGGTTATACGATCCTATAGATCCAAATTCCTACAATTTCCAAAAAAAGGATTCAAAATATTTTTCAAATTCTTCTCAAATTTTCCAAAANATAGATCCAAATTCCTACAATTTCCAAAAAAAGGATTCAAAATATTTTTCAAATTCTTCTCAAATTTTCCAAAATGAAAAATATCATTGGAAAAAAATTAATAAAATATTATATCAGGAAATGTTTTTTTACAATATCTGGTCAGAACAAAAAAAAAGTGAACAATTGTTGGTAAATATTCTATTTGCAATTTGATGNTTTTTTTACAATATCTGGTCAGAACAAAAAAAAAGTGAACAATTGTTGGTAAATATTCTATTTGCAATTTGATGTATTGAGGTGTTCATTTATAAATTATGTAACTAGAGAAACTTATTTCTGTTTTTCTCCATTACATATGCTGATGCCACTTTGAGCATATCTCCACACATTCCCAAATTGGGCTGATGCTTTCCTTCTAGAATCTGCTCAGCATAGATTTCCCTAATATTTATTTCGACGAATTTTGGAGCACATTTCCCTATAGTCTCAGCCATTGAAACTAAACTCAAGTTTCGCTTATGATTCATCCGGTGCGATTATACTTCATCCATACGTCATCCTCTACGTCCGTGTTATGAAAGCAACTGATGAGCCAAACTACAGTGAAACTTGGTTATAAAAATTATGATATAATGAAGCAGCGTTGTAACACAAGACGACTGTCGAGAATCTGAATAATGAACGAAGCTATAAATCCCCCAACTACAATCTTTAACGCTACACTGATTGAACAACCACCTCCTTGAAGTAGTATTTTGGCCTCCTGTTAGAGAAGGGTTATAAAAGGATTATCCGGTAGGCAACGGTTAAAGATTATATTACGGAAGTGAATTTTCTTGGGCCTATGCATTCGTAATAAAAACGGATGAATGAGTATTAGCAAATTAACTGAATTAAAGGAAATTGGCACTCCTTTGTTGCGAGAGGCGATAGGATAGATAGAGGTTTNGAATTAAAGGAAATTGGCACTCCTTTGTTGCGAGAGGCGATAGGATAGATAGAGGTTTTCGCTGGCCATTCGGGAGGGGAGGGTGTCATTTTATGTTTGTGCTTGTAGATGTAAAGAATCAGTGAAGTATTGTTTCTCCTAGTTGTTAGACATTTTGTCTTTTCTGTGTCAATAGTCAATATTATTATAGTATCAAATTCTATTACCCACCTAGATTTAGGACAATAATAATCGAAAATAAAGAGCAAGTTTCTCAGAACTTCGAGTTGAATACTGGTTATGTGGTTAAATTACATTAGATGGCCGGTAAAGAGACAGGCATCTAATAAACCCATTGCTAGTGTGTTGTTTCCGACAATTCCTTACCAACAGAAGACCGTGGACTCGGCGGGGCTTCAATCCTGCTTCGGGTCAGAAGTCTTGAGTGGCAAACTCCGTCAACTGAAAGCAACACTCGTTCTTCAGGTTCCCTCCGACACAGCACTCCCGTTCTACATGTATCTCGGTCTC
Organism: Holacanthella duospinosa; assembly: GCA_002738285.1. NCBI lineage: Eukaryota > Metazoa > Arthropoda > Collembola > Poduromorpha > Neanuridae > Holacanthella > Holacanthella duospinosa. The sequence continues at coordinate 420,470 of NIPM01000126.1, read as the reverse complement.
CGATACCTCCGGTGTCGCTGGGCAAAACGGGGCGCCTGGTAATAGAAAACAAATGCCCCGAGTGCTCCGGTGACGCCCTAAACATCGGTACCAAGTACAACTTTAGATCCCCACGGAATCTTCCCGGAACGGTAGAGTACAATCCGACCTCATAGTATCGGCAAGGTGTGGATTGCGGTCCACCGGTAAGTTTGTTAGTCCTTGTTTAGTTTAACAATAGCTCAGTGAGCACTCCCTGAAAGTCGGAAGAGAACCCAGTTCACCCGCGGAACCAGTCGTCCGGAGAGCCCAAAGAGAGTGACTCCCGGGTTTCTCGCAGAACGGGATGTCTAGAGTTTTCAGACATGAGCAGACGTTTTACTCCCCAGGAAGCAAGAAGGGAGCTCTCCCAGGCCGGACAACAGATTCGTGAGTATCCTCATCAGGTTTATTAGATTCCCCACCGGACAGTCCGGATTCCACTAGCAGACCTCAAGGTAGTACAGTTCCAGTCCCAAGTTCGCGACTAGTCCTGTAACTAGTACCAGACTCGGACCCGGTACGGTATTCAGAGTCCTACTCAGTACAGTAAAGTAACCATTCCGTCCTGGCAGAGCACCCCGACGGAACGCTTCTGGCAGAATGTGCAGAAAGGACACACAGGCGGAACTTCCCGACGGAACGCTCCGGTAGGGAGTCCCAAAATAGGGAGTCGCAAAATAGAAAAGTCCCAAAATAGGAGACCAGTCAGAGCGTCCCGCAGAACGGGTGGAGTAGTCTGTTTCATAGAACCACTAGAACAGGTCACCCCAGATAAATCCGACGCAGGGAACTCCGTTCCGTAGTTCAGGCAGAGCTGGTAATCAGAACTAGACTTAGTCAGAGCCTTACTGGTACTTTTCAAAATGAGGCAGGATCCGTTTCAGAACATTACCAGATAAGTTAATACTTAGGCAGAATCCGGTACCTATTACCTCAGAGAAATATAGCACCAGCACCAGACGCAGGCTCTCCCACACTTAACACTGAGATTCTTTATCTATCACCTAAGACTACCCGAGATATAGTAACCCAACTTGTCATCCTAACAAACCTAATTCCACTTCAAATCATTTTTAAGTTTAACCATTATGACCCATTCGTAACACAAGTTATGCCTTACCCCAAGACTTCAGGTCGGACCCTGGAAGTCTAGATAATCAATTAAAAGGGTAAGAATTATCACCACGCCACAATGTGTAACAAAGTTGAGCAATTTAATGTTGCTCTACAGTGTGATTGTGAAAAAGATGGTCAGGTCATCTCGGTTCTTCTCATCAACGCGCCCACCGATGAAGTTTATTAGTTCATAACAAATGCTGCTCGCTCCGATACAGACAACAATTTAATCACAGTAGTAGTCTGAATTCGTTGAGGAACTTAGGTTTTTAGGAATGTTAACAATTGTGCACCCTTGGGTTGAACTTGGTGCTGATCTTATGCTCGACAATTGTCTTACACAACAATGTTACTGTGGAGGGAAGGTGTGGAGAGCACTTCTTTCCTTCTCCTCCATGGGTACTTCATAAAGTTGTCATACCTCGGAGCAAATATTCTATCGTGTCGAAGTGTGAGTGGGCATAAAGTGTGGCACGGCTATTCAGAAGAAATTAGTTAATTAATCTTAAGTGTACATCAGGTTAAATGTTGTTATTCAGGGGGAATTAGTTAAATAATGGCCCAATTCCCGGAATTGTATACAGCGCCTGATAGTATTAAGGCTCATAGTACTATCAGGTTATAGAAAATTTACGGGAACGGAAAACTTGTCAAATGATAGAAAAGTTGTGATAGAATTAACTGCTTTGTCTATTCCTAAACCGAAATGTTTAGAAAGATATCAAGGATAAACCTACACTGTGTCCATAAGGTCACTCCACAATTGAGAAAATGAGTTCCCATCCCCATAACTCTTCTCCAAGAGAATTTGTATGTGTTGAACTTGAGTGGAGAGGATTGTATTGATTGACTATAAGACATTTTGATTGATTGATTGATAATAATTTATTAAAGTGTCAGTAGTATCATTTTACAATAAAATGGTATAATTACTAAGACACTCCCAAAGTGGATAACTATTCAATTAATTGATTTAATCAAGAATGTTAAGTTTCTAATATTTAATGAATAATTAATGAAATTTTTATGAAGGTCATAGATAGAGAATTGACATTTAGTCAAAATGTTCAGCAACCCATGATGAGATTCGTCAATAAGTCGCTGTAATAATGTTCGGTTTGTTAAGTTACAAAATCATTAAACCTTTGTCTCATAACAAAAAGTACAGAGTGTACTTTTACTTTGAACTTTTTGAATGTTGTTAGATCAACATGTGGAGATCTGATAAACAAATTCCATCATTTTATAGCTCTGTAGACAAAAGATTTTTTTAAACTTTCGGTCAAATGAGTAATTGGGTTCAAGGTGTTGGATGAAATACACTCTCTCTCGATCTTTTTGAAGGAAAGAAATTTACAGATCGGTTCATATTGAAGCTGAATTTATTTTTTAGACCTAAATTAGTGTTGTAAACTGTTCTTGAGTAAGGTTTTTTTTTAGATTTAAATAATGTAGGATAAAAGAAGCTGATGAGTAATCTATTTATCTTATTCTCCAATTTTTCAAGTTTCTCTGGAGTCTGAACTGCCCATACAGTAATCAATATGTTACAGAACTAGTGCATTAAGTAAAATTAAAAAGATCGGCTTAGTAAATGATCTCCTTAGTCTGTGAATCCTGGAGCAGTTTGCTGAAACCTTGTCACCAACAACTTCAAATTGTTCATTAAATACAATGTGACTGTCCAGAACCACTACTAGGTACTTAAAGGAGTTTGTCTTGCTAATAAATGTATCTTTGATCTTGACCGCTTCAGCAAATTTAGTAATATCTAAATTACAATACACGTCTTTGAGGTGATTAGATCTATCGGGAGGCATTAGTTTTTCAACCAATCAGAGACCCCCAAAATGACTCACATTTCATAGTTATATTAATCCGATAGTCTGATAGTCTCATAGTACCTACTATGAAGCGTNCCCAAAATGACTCACATTTCATAGTTATATTAATCCGATAGTCTGATAGTCTCATAGTACCTACTATGAAGCGTCCTATACAATGACGGGTATTGGGCCAATGTTAAGGTAATAACACAAACATACAGAATCCTAACGCAGCATTTTGGTTGACGAGTTCTTTCTATCAACAGTATCTTTTTTTGTATAAATCTTCTCATCCTTTACATTCATGTTTCAATCNCCCAAAATGACTCACATTTCATAGTTATATTAATCCGATAGTCTGATAGTCTCATAGTACCTACTATGAAGCGTTCTATACAATGACGGGTATTGGGCCAATGTTAAGGTAATAACACAAACATACAGAATCCTAACGCAGCATTTTGCTTGACGAGTTCTTTCTATCAACAGTATCTTTTTTTGTATAAATCTTCTCATCCTTTACATTCATGTTTCAATCACATTAGGCCAAGTCTTATTATAATTTCTTCCAAGTTTGTCCAACCTTTATTCCAGTTTCACCCATACATCATTTTTTGTTTTTGTTTTATTCGTATTCGATTCATACCTCTTCCATGTTCTTATCATTTCCTCCGATGTATATTTGCATGCGCAGTTTCCAAGGGCTAACTGCCCAAGTAAATGAATTTAATGCAACTTAAGGTTAACCAGACACTCTGAACCCGGTGCTTCATGGAACGGTGTCTATTCGTGTGCAAAGCATATGACAATATTTGGCTTCTAGATTACCGGTTATTCTAAGGCATTACATTGGAATGTAATATTAGTAATTACTAATTTTAGCATTGAATGGCCGAAGCAAGCTGGAGACGGATGCATCAGCACCATCAAAAAATCTTTTTTAATGCACCGCTGTTTATTTATGCTGAATTTTCTCTGCAACACCGTATTTGGGCAACTGGTGATACCAACTTTTAAATACTTCATATGTTTGGTCCTAATGGGAAGTATTTTTGCTTTGATACGATTAACTGAGAAGCTGGACTTGATGTCAAATTTGTTTGTTGGTAGTTTGTGTATATTAATGCCAATGTTGCTTACTCCTACAGCATTACTTATGTCTAGTGTATATAACAGCTCTGTGAGTTTCAAAGAAAACATTATTAATCTTATCGTTTGCCTTACTGATGCAACAGAAGAAAAATTTTACGACAAAAGTCTTCAGTCGTTCCAAGTAATTCGATGTCAAATCGGTAATTTTTATCATATGGAAGGTAAAGCTAAATTGACTCTTCTTCACAAGATCATTGAAGGCAGTGTATTTTTGCTTGTTCTAAAAATTTAAGTTTTAAGTCAAACGAATCAATCGATTAACTTTATAATTTCGACCCAGTAAATGTTATTATACAACATATGGCATTGTTCCACGTCAATAATTTTTGCTTCTTCATTTTAGTGATATATCTTTACTATTAAATAAGTATAATTCATTCTAAGTAACCAGAAACCTGAGGTTGACATTTTTTATTTTCTTGTATAGCTATTTTATTAGTTTTACATTAGTCGTCGATGAATTCACTTAATTAAAGCGTATTGTATTAGAACATCCTTAGGTTGTAACAACGTCCTTAGGTTATTACAATAATATTCTCTTTAACTAATTCCAATATTCGGCATTAAATATCAATATGTTTATAACTTGCAATTATAAACACCATACCATTCGACAGAAGGGTTGTGCGGACGCACAATACGATTTTAATATTTCCCTGCTAATAATTATAACTTTTGTGACAAATTAAATTATGCAAATAGATTTGGAAGAGTATCAGAATTTCAATCAAATGAAAATCTTTCTATTGTTGGAATGGGTTTATTTGTAGAATAACCCCCCCTTTTGGGAATTCAGGTAAGTGATACGTTAATCGACTGGAAATTTATCGTATATTACGAATCTGACANGCACAATACGATTTTAATATTTCCCTGCTAATAATTATAACTTTTGTGACAAATTAAATTATGCAAATAGATTTTGAAGAGTATCAGAATTTCAATCAAATGAAAATCTTTCTATTGTTGGAATGGGTTTATTTGTAGAATAACCCCCCCCCCCTTTTGGGAATTCAGGTAAGTGATACGTTAATCGACTGGAAATTTATCGTATATTACGAATCTGACANACCCCCCCTTTTGGGAATTCAGGTAAGTGATACGTTAATCGACTGGAAATTTATCGTATATTACGAATCTGACATCCATTGTTGACGGTCAAGTCAAATTTTGTTTAATATTTGCAAATTTGTGACAAAAAATTTCTTTTTCTTTTTTTTTTCTTTAGTGACTTACCCAATGGCACAGGTCCGGTTTCGGGTAAGCGATTCATCAATCAATCGTAAATTTTGTGCAGATCACGAATTTGACACTCATTTTTGGTGGTAAAGAAAAAATTATCAAAAATTTTGCAAATGTGTGGGAAAAGAAGCTTTTTAGTATGACTTACACGAAGGTAATGGTCCGGATTTCAATAAGTTATACGTTAATAGATTATTACCTTGANTATCAAAAATTTTGCAAATGTGTGGGAAAAGAAGCTTTTTAGTATGACTTACACGAAGGTAATGGTCCGGATTTCAATAAGTTATACGTTAATAGATTATTACCTTGACGCAGATAACAAATCTAACATTCATTGTTGGCGGTCAAGTTAAGTTTTTGAATAAAATATAGATATAAATTGGAAAAAATATTTTTTCAATGTTTCTGAATTTAGGTTATTTATATTATTTAAATATTTATATAGAATGAGATGCNCTTTTTAGTATGACTTACACGAAGGTAATGGTCCGGATTTCAATAAGTTATACGTTAATAGATTATTACCTTGATGCAGATAACAAATCTAACATTCATTGTTGGCGGTCAAGTTAAGTTTTTGAATAAAATATAGATATAAATTAGAAAAAATATTTTTTCAATGTTTCTGAATTTAGGTTATTTATATTATTTAAATATTTATATAGAATGAGATGCAGAGGATATGATTTTTTAAGGTTTTCTTTTAGATTTTCGTTAGGTTTTTAGGGTTTCTTAAGGTTTAGATTGTTAGGTTTCCTTTAGATTTAGGTTGTTATTCTAGTTAGGTAGTTAGGCTGTTAATTTTTGCTTAAATTTAGATTGTTACGTTTTCTTTAGGTATAGGTTCTTAGGTTTTCTTTAGGTTTAGATTGTTAGGTATTTTTTAAGTTTAGATTAGGTTTTTCTTAGGTTTAGGCTAGATTTTGTTTAGGTTTAGGTTAGGTTTAGGTTAGGTTTTTTTTAAGTCTTATTTGTTAAATATGTTAGGTTTCCTTTAGGGTTAGGTAGTTAGGTCATTATGTGGAAGGTCAATAGGTAATACGAGCAATTGAGCGACATTCGGGAAAGTTATTCAGGGTGGCTATATCGGACAAAACAAGAGAGACGCTTACTACTATAATCAACGATTGGGTTGCCCCAGCGACCATAGTTATTTCGGATTCCTAGAAATCTTACGACCAGTTTCACCAACACGGATACCTATATTGAAAAGTGAATCATAGTATCGAATTTATAAATTCTGCAACCGGTGCCCATACTAATACAATTGAGTCTTCAAGGCGTTATACGAACCATTTTGTCCCACACTACTGCCGCATTTATAAAGATTATCCAGGATATCTAACACACTTTATGTTCAGTAACTTTTGCAAAGTTCAGAGAAGAATCCACTTATTGAATTCTTCAAACAAGTTTCGCTTATTGACTTTGAAAGAGATATAGCTTTAGAATAGTTTCAACATTAAGGTACACGGATTCTGTTTAAGTTTTTTTTATTTTTTTTTTGCACAAGTTCGCAAATTTTTTGCAAAATTTTACTCTTTCTTTACTAATGAATATCAAATTCGTGATCCGCACAAAATTTCCGATCGATTGATATATGGCTTAACCAAATCCAGACAGGGCCATTGTCACTAACAATAATTTTTTTTTATTATACAAATTGGCAAAGTTTGTAAAATTGGACTTGACCGCCAATAATGGACGTCAGATACGTAATCCACGCTAACTTTTCACACGACTGACGTATCACTTACCCGATTTTCCGAGGAAGGGGTATTCTAGAAATGTTCCTTGGAATGATTTTTGCTTTGACAGTAATAAAATAATCAACGATGATTACATATAACTATAAATCAGTTGTCATCTGTCTTGCATCCAGGTCCAAGTCTGTCAGAACCTGAACCGAATCTTTCGATTTGGGTCTTCATCTGGAACCGATATTTATTTTCAGAATCAGGTCCAAGTTCGCATATTTCCGGACCTGAGCATCAGATCCCGGAGATAAATATACAGGTATTGTTTGTTCGTATCCAAATTGAACACAAAGCGACCTATATTGGGTTGTTATTTATGCAAAGAAACAGAGAATGGGACTTGAGATAGATTCAGTAACGGAAATCACAGGCACAACTTTCTTACGTAGAAGATTCAGGAAGTGGTCAGGAACAGGTACAAGGACAGGAACTGGTTAGGAACAGGTCGGGAACAGTGATTGATAGTGATGACAAAAACAGTGATTGATAGCAGGAACAGATCAGAAACAGTGATTAGTAGTGATGACAGCAGTAAAGGTTTGCCAGGAACAAAGTTGATAGGATCAGGAACAGAAGAATTGATTCAAGGATTATCCAGACAATAAAGCAGAAACAGACACTTAGGTGGTAATGGAACTTGAGAACAATTAGAATTGTTAAAAAATAACAATTGAATGTGTAACAATGAGTGTAATTAAAATCAAAAGAACGAAAATGCGAACGACCTTCCTCTTAGACTTGTAATCAAGCACTGAATTAATTGAAAGGAAAACGGTCGATTTTGAAATTCGTAAAGATTTTCTATAGAAGAATAAATAAGTTTCAATAGGTAGAAAATTGTTTCGTTGTTAACGGGAACTGAACAGGTGACGATTTCGTCTGCCTGCCCTGTCTCCTAACAGGGCTATGGGCACAGACAGACAAAGATTGATCTGCGCCACCTATCCTCAGTCAATTCAAACCACTACAATACCCACCAAATTCCAAATCACCAATAAACAGACCTTGTAAACGGACGGATGAATTCTGGACACGACTGATGCAAAACCCTTCACCAACAAAACGACCGATGGCACAGGACACAAGACAATAAATGACCTGACTAACTTACAAACGAAAACAAACTTTGTTTTAAACAAAAAATAAATCTCAGACAATAAAGAACACCACATGACTTGGCCAACTAGTGGCCAGAACGCTACTGACTGACTGGAAAAACTGTCCTCATGCAGTCCATTTCTTCTGGAAAACTGCAAGAACGCGTTTTTCCAACAAAATTTACATAAACAATGAGTATGTGAACTTATCACACACTCATACAAATGAATAAAAATTAACTTGTCCGAGCACTAAGCTCACAGACAACTAACAAATAATTAAATTAATAAAGTGTGCGAGCACTAAGCTCGCTGCAAAACTAAAAAAAAAGATAATAATGATAATTATTATCATGGCGCTGCTGCTCCGTTTCAGGGTCCTCTTCTCACACAGATTGTCTTCAAACTTTGGCACAATATTGGTCCACATGGCGCCCAGAGTCCACCCAAAATCGCGCCAAAGCATCGACCGGTGAAGCCCACAGATATCACCAAGATAAGCGCAGACATCACCCAGAAGGACCAGAATTGGCCCAGACATCACCCAGAGACATCATACAGAAACGGTCCGTGGCATCTCCCATGTAAGGTCCGATTTCTCATTTCCCCGCAAATAACACCGGCATTGCAAGACGCGGGATCCACGTCAGTGGAATTCGCTCATTTCCCGACGATGGCAGCATCCACCTCCTCCATGTCCTGAGTGCGTTGCTGAAGTAAAAGAAATTAGAAATTTTCTGTCGACAATTTTGAAAAACGTAAGATAAAGACACCAACATATTTATTGGAGTATATTGAACAGTTTGTCCGCGGTACCATATGGAACTCATGGTGATGAAAATGTTGGATTTTTACATTTTCATATGAATTTTTTTACATCTACACTTTTCACTTCTTCCGGAACTATTATGCTCTTCGAACTCATTAGTTTGGCATGGAATTTGGCCGAAAACAGGATCCGATAGGGTACTTTTTAGGTTCTATCAGAGCAAAACCTATAGCCGGACCTTTATAAGACATCAAATTTTTCTAGCAAAGGGCATGAGGCAAAAACTAACTTTTCTAAAATAATATCTTACAACTTCATTTTCTAAATAGAAACTTTTTGACATTAATAATATAGGGCCCGCTAAATTAATCCGGGTCGTAAAAAGTCTTTCACCAAAAAATTGAGACAGCAAATAAATAGCGCGAAATCCAAAAGCTGGAGGGAAAGAAGTTAGAGTATGTTCAAAAGAACATACTTAAGCAAAGTTAATTTACAACATCAGAAACAAAGCTCAAAGTCGAAGAATGGTGTATGATACTTTCGCATCTCATCCACCTCGCTCAACAGAGAACCTACCGACCCTTCTCATCTTCTCTTGCTCTGTTCAATTACTATGCACTATCCTATGTCTAATTAAAACATATATTTAAAAAAAATTGTGTGACGATACGCCACTGTAATGCTGATTATTTGGTGAATTGAGAGAAAAGTTTAGTCGAGGAATGGGTGTGACACCTGGGATCTATTCCACAGTACTCAAGAGAACTTGCCGACCCCTGATTTGCTCCATTAGTCCATGCATTAGTCTATGTCTAATCAAAACAGATATTTTATATTCATAAAATTAATTTCACTTCCATTATATGCTAATTGTGTGCTGCCTGTCCCAAGCTGTTTTTGGTGAAAGGCGGAGAAAGAATTTAATTAATCAAAGTATTGCTCAATTTTGCTTAACCCAATGTAAATTACAGTAACAAACACGTAAATTTTGATAATTTTTATGAAATGATTTTTTTTTAATTCAGCAACNTGCTGCCTGTCCCAAGCTGTTTTTGGTGAAAGGCGGAGAAAGAATTTAATTAATCAAAGTATTGCTCAATTTTGCTTATAACCAATGTAAATTACAGTAACAAACACGTAAATTTTGATAATTTTTATGAAATGATTTTTTTTTAATTCAGCAACAGCAAGTAGTTCTTGCTTTTCCTCCTTCACATCTAACTAGAGAGAGTGCACAGCGTCCTGGACAATTGATGGTACCTCCACACGATGAACGAAAACATCCACTGGTTCTACGCTCAGAGCGAACAGACTCCATTTCTTTGCCTCAAGTATAAATCATTAATTAATTATCATACTGTCTTATATACAAAAAAATACAATTCTATTTTCACCTGATCTTATAGCTCTTTGTGAGTCAATATTTACCACACATGTCACAAGAATCACTATGAAAAGAGCAACAGCGAAGCATTGAGCAGATTTCATTTTAAGATAGTTTTACAGAATTTTTATATGTGAAATGATAATTTGGATGTCAAAAGGTTTATGAATAAAATATGGACTAGATGAGAATATATTATACTGTGTTATTCACATTGTTGAAATTGACAAACCCACAAGGATATCCGTTTCAAGCAGTCCACTCCACCGCAATTCGGTTTACCCGGATATTAAATATCAGTTACAAAGAATTTCGAAAATATAGGGTTGGACATATTTATGGACGAGAGAGAACCCTGGGTTCGAAGTTGGATTTAAATCAGTCGATTTGAATAGGATTTAAATCAAAGATTAAAAATAATTGATTTTTTGGATTTTTATTTTTATTCGTTAAGACAATTTGGAGCTATATTTTAGCAGTACCACTGGATACAAATCCAGGTTCCTAGTTTTCACTTCGTTTTAGATGAAATAAAGCATTTCAACACTTCCAAAATTCGAATTAGAAAAAATTTTGTACCAAAATTTCGTAACCTGTAATTAAAAATAAAATTATCAATGAGGTTTCAGACATCTTATTTTTGATTTTTGACAATCGAAATATTTAAATAAAAGATGCTTTTTTATTCCAATTTTTTGAACTCTTAAGAGAAATTAAGTTAGATACTTTCTATGAATCGACCTATGCCGATTTTGAAATCGGCACATCGGCCAAATCATCCATTTTAAAATAAATTGGCATCGGCCATTTTTTGCCGATTTTCTTCCCAATTTTTGTTTTAGTTCTAGAGAAACGGACTCCAAACATTAATGGAAAATTTTATTTAACGTGACGTTGCAATTAATTTTGGAATTCAAGTAAATTTTTATAGTTAGAAACTAAAATTTAATTTAGGAAGGTTATGATAAAGGAATACGAATTACTCGGCTATGTCTGGATTCAGACGACTTCTAGACGATCTAACAACCTTACAATCGGTCTCCGATTAAAGATTCGTTCACTATGAAGGGCGTTGACCACATAAAGCAAACCCCTACCGGTTCCCTGGAGGGGGGGCCTTTTGGTAAAATATCAAAAAATTTGGTGAAGTGGTCCGAATTGTTGGTAAAACAAAAGATTCTCCCTTACCCCGTTACCTTTTTTCTTTTAATCTCATTAACATTGGACCAGGATTGGTGTTAATTATCCACTGAAAATTATCATTGATATTATCAAGACGAAAAAAATTATAATTGTTTTTGAATTTTTCAAAATATGCGGTACATATTTTGTCGTATAGTTATTATCAAAGACGCCGTTTTTATGCGTAAAATTTAGAAAAATTATACGATTTTATGCTCTGCGATTTAAAAAATTACTTTGACTATCTGATGAGCATCAACCCACGGACGTTCCTTTATCGAATGTTAGTGGAATTAGAGGGATGGATTTCAAGAATTTAGTTCCTCGACAAAGAAACGCACTCAGATATTGCAAGATTTAGCAAAATTCTTGATATCAAATTTGTTAAATGTGTTCGATAATTAAAAATCGTCAATTTGTTGGTATTCGAACAAAAATTTGTTCCGAAGGTAGGTATAAAATGTGCTAAAGCCTGTAAAAGTGAGACGCAAAATAAATTATGCGTTTACGTTGTAATTATGCGTTATTATGCGAATTAACGTCCGCTCCATTTTTCATAATTCGTGAACAACCTAACTATCAGCAATTAGTGTTGCTTCGCTGCGATTATGTAAATGCCTAGAAACTGCGTCCTTGGTTATTATACTAAAGTTGAAAGAAAACTAGCATCAGCTTCCTAGCGATTTTTATGATTTCCAGTGTAATTCCAGTTCCTCTATTTTCGTAAAAAATCTGTCTGTAAGTAAGAAAACAGTCATAACATTAAGTTGTTGGCTATTCAGATAAGTCACAGCTTCACCGTGACAGAATAGTTTCCATAGAAAACTTTCCACGGATGAAATTTCGATTAACGGAATATTTTCCTAAACTATGCTTCACTTAAAAAAGAGTAACGAAACATATTCCCCAAATGGACAGCCTTTGAAAATTTTCTCGTGGAAGAGATTCCGTCGGTAAGCCAATCCGAAAATAAGAAATATGAATGGAAGAAAAACACTCAGTCGACAAGTAGAGCAGAGTTCAAAATTTAATGGGCAGAATCCTTTTCTATCACTAGAAAAGAAATTCTGCTGTGGTCAAGCATAGGAAAAATTAAAGTGGTCGGAAAAATATTTTGTTATTACTTATCTGCAAAACATTTTTCATTTAACTATCCTTCCGTGAAGCATAACCAAAAGCGTGAACGGAAGAAATTTCACTCCTCACAAATAACATATTCCGTGCAGAATATTTTCAATCAAGTTCTGCCAAGATGGAGCATAGAAAAAGATACGACTGACGAGAATTNGTTCTGCCAAGATGGAGCATAGAAAAAGATACGACTGACGAGAATTCTTTCCGTAAAAAAATTTCTGCACTGGTGAAGTTGGTTTTAAAGCTCGCTACCTTTTGAAGATAATCATATCTCGAAGTTTTCCCGCTCATGCGTTTTTATACGCATGCAAAATTAGGTATTGCAAAGACTGTAATAGCTTGGAAGTTTGTGGGGAAAAAATTAGTTTCGGGCTTAGTTGTTAAACAATTTTGAAGGATTATTGTTGCGAAAGATTTTTGGCATCACTTTTTATTGCGCTTGCAGTGAACCAAGACAAATTTTTTTCTTTGATAATTATTGAAAAAACCGGATAATTGCAAAAAACACGATTTTATTTATCAAAAAAATCTAAAAAAAAATCACGAGTCCTACATTGAACATGGAAACAGAGAAGATGAAAAGAAAACTCCATGTCTTGATGCAGCTTGGCGAAAATTTATGCCGCACTTGATTTTCTTCATGACTTGATGTCAATTTTCTAAGTTTTATTCAAAGGTTTAATGTCGACTGGCTGATTTCTGGGCATTACCACAGGTGTCATTTTAGGTAGCGCCGCTACTTTTGGTAGTGGGAAAGTAGCGATAGCGGGGACCTTAGTAGCAGAAGCGGTAGCTGAATTTTTTATCAAAGTAGAGGCAGCGGTACCGGGAAAATGTTTCCTCAATTATTCGGTAGCGCTAGCACTAACAAATAACTTGGTANCTGATTTCTGGGCATTACCACAGGTGTCATTTTAGGTAGCGCCGCTACTTTTGGTAGTGGGAAAGTAGCGATAGTGGGGACCTTAGTAGCAGAAGCGGTAGCTGAATTTTTTATCACAGTAGAGGCAGCGGTACCGGGAAAATGTTTCCTCAATTATTCGGTAGCGCTAGCACTAACAAATAACTTGGTANAAGTAGAGGCAGCGGTACCGGGAAAATGTTTCCTCAATTATTCGGTAGCGCTAGCACTAACAAATAACTTGGTAGCAGTAGCGGAAGTGGGTAAAATTGTAAGATTTTTTCCATTTTCTTGAGGTTTTACACTTTCTTTTGAACTAAATGTTTTAACTCGGTATGATACTTCCTTCGCCACCATGTCCAATACACATGTCTAAAGCCTTACAGTTTCCTTAAGGAGTGCTTTTCTTCTCTCAATAAAACCGTTCACAAATCAAGTCTTTCTTACACTGATTATAACAATGAGCCAATTATCATTTGCTAATAATAAACACCACTTTATTTACAAAACACAAACACCATTGGACGTTTTCAATTTTACCTGAAGGGGGAAATTTGTGAGTCTAAAGTCTTGTATGACCAAAAGTAAGTAAAAACTATTTGCGCAGGTGCATAAAACAACTTGCGCAACTAAAGTACCTAACAACCCTAACACCCTACGAACACCTCTCGAGTAAGCCGCAAAGATGACACCCTGGTTTCTTCCCGTTCAGGTAACGAACAGGGAGAAAAACCCCTTACCCCAATTTGTTCTATATAACAAAACAAACTGATTTTGCATAGACACACTTTTGCACAACTCAAATTGAGGTAACCAATAAGAGATTGGGAAAGTGGTAGTACGAACTCGATCGTCGGTGCTCTCGTTTAGTCCGCCATATCAGGTCAGGAAACCCGCCTTACACTTTGGCTATACAAAACAAATTGATCATAAGGGTCTCTAACCAGTTCCCAGGTGACCTTTTATGGTCTCAAATTAAACAGGAACCATTTCTGCGGAAACTCATCCCAATTGAACATTTAATTGGTTTGCGCAGGAATCTTTGAATTTAATGAAAAATTATCTCAAAGTTATGTATATCTGAGCCACTCTTTCATACAAAATATTTAAACTCACAAAATTGTTAGCTAACTTTCACTCACATTTTCATTATAATTATGAATTTTTTCATTCTTTATCATTATTAGGCTTGTTTTTGTTTGAATTGATTTAAGTTTTGTATTACAAGAAGATAGGCATTTTTTAAGTTAGTGCTAAAGCACTATCAAACAAATCATGTTTTTAAAACTCGTAAATTCTTACATCTTTGCAGCAGCGGTAAAAAAAAATTGTAAGTACAGAAACAAAGTGCTTTGTAAACCGAAACAGTTTCTAGCAACTTGTCTGCAGCTACATTAGATGGAATTTTCTTTTACAAATTTGGTAATGCGGGCTTTATGGTAGTAGCGGGTAAAATTTTTCTCAAAGTAGCATTAGCGCGGACCATGGTAGCGTGAAAAAATGTTCTTAAAGTAACGGTAGTGGTAGTATTAACCGTAGCGGGTCTCGAAGTGACACATATGTTGTTTACGCCTATATTTTCTTGGTACAATGTACATGAGAAGTTAGGTGCACCAAACGAATGTTTCGAAATTACAATTTTCAAAAATTCCTAACTTTTTTTCTAGTTGTCGCAGAGACTTGATTAAAAAAATTCTCCTCTCTACCTTTGGATAATCTTTCTGGNTTAACTTTTTTTCTAGTTGTCGCAGAGACTTGATTAAAAAAATTCTCCTCTCTACCTTTGGATAATCTTTCTGGAACATCTAAACAGTATCATCTAAAAAATTTGGTTTATGGAGTTTAATTGACAATAATTTATGGGACCATGCTTTCTCCAGCAAATAGCTTGGGTCAAAAGTAACTTCCAGTTGTCCCAAAAACACTGGCTGGAGTGTATATTTCTATACATTAGAGTAGTCTTTAACTGTAACTTTATATAAACATTGTGTAGGTTCATCACACATCTGCACTGCATCAAACAAATTTGACAATTTTCGTACAAAATGCATAAAATAGATTACACACAAGGTGAGATTTCAAATATTCGTATAATTTCAATTAAAAACTTTTAGGATTGAGAGGAGAAAGCTTTGTTCACATAAATTTAATACTTCAATAGGTTTTCGAAACTGAAGATAATGTTAGTTGCGCATCGCAAAGCATAAACATAGTTTACATTTGCAAATAAAACTGCTTATTCACTATTCGATTAATTTCTTATAAGGTAAATACCGAAGAAAAATTAAAAATTAATTTTTTTTTATTAAAAAAATATTTTTCAATTAAAAAAAATGAATATGGTTATTATTTCAAAATAGACAAAAAAGTTTGTAATGTGTAATTATGTCAAAGAAGAAGGCTTGTTTTTAGAATAACTCAATTTGCCAAATTTGGATGAGTAAGCCATGTGCCAATGCTTCTGAAATTTAGTGTATATTACGAATCTGACCACCATTGTAGGCGGTATAATAAAAAGCCTACCTTCGCAAAAAATTAACAAAATTGTGCCAAAAAGTTTATTTTTTTTAGTATGGTTTACTTATTACTGATCCATATTTAGCAAAAGATGTGTCCGTCAATCGAGAATTTTCTGTAGATTACGGATTTGATAGATAGTAGGCAAAATGTTGAAGATATTTATAATATTAAGTTTAAATTTTATTTGCTCTAATGAGTCATATAAGCTTTTCCTTGAACTGTAACAATCACTTTTCTCCTTTGTAGTCACCTTGGACTCTTACACCATGATTCATAAGCTATGATTCATCTGAAGGACTTAAGTGTCCTATCTTGTATATTTTTGTCTGTTTTTTCTTATATTCAACAAGCCTTTCTTTTTCAATAATAACACTAAGTTTTTGTCTTTTGAAACGTGAGGTCCTACACTTAGACGTCCACACCTCCAATAATTATTACACAAAACTTCGCACAAATTTCGAAACAATTTGAAAAAAAAATTCGGTCGCTAGGTATAGGATCAAAATTACGCTTTTGATAATTAGGAAAAATTATCATTGTGACGACGGTATTTTATTGATATATAGCACAGACAAGTTCAGGAACTGGAAAAGATATCAGAATAAGAATTGCTGGCTTCTGCGCACTCCTAACTCAGCAAACTTATGCAAAGATCAGTCTTGTACGTCTAAATGGTTTTCCACATTCCGTTGCACCAGGAGGAATCAATATACTAATTACTATACGCACATATCTGAGAAAAAGTATACATGTTGTGCTTACCTGCCTCAATCTGATTATAAATGGATATTTAAACAAAGATATTCCGCTACAAATTTTCAAAGATTTCGTAAAATTTGACCTAAGCGGGAATAGTGTACGTTGCAACGGCCTTAATGTGGACAAGATTATGATTAATTGACGTATAACTTGGTGAATTTCGAACTGGTATCGTTGGGTAAATCGTATTTAAAAAAATGTTCTAAAATTGAGGGAATGTGTAAAATTGTTGGAATATTTGACCAGAGGCCTGTAAAATGAAGTGATNAAATTGTTGGAATATTTGACCAGAGGCCTGTAAAATGAAGTGATGATGAGGTGTGATGAGTGATGATTTGAGAAACTATGAGGTTTGATGAGTTGATGAGAAGACCTGTATTAGGAAAGGACTCATCAAAGTTCGCGTGAGGACTGACCTTTTTTGAGGATTTGAGGAGTCAGCTGTGGCCACGTGTTTTTCAAATTTAATTTTAATAATAATTATGAAAAATTGAAAATGAAGATAGCTCTATTATCCAGAATACGGGACAAAAATGATATTTCAACTTGAAATTTATGGTCTAAATCTTCATCACTGTTGAACAATCGGTCAAACTCCATTCCCTATCCAGTTACAAATAAATTAGTGATAGAAAAATGGACTAATTGTTAATTCAATTGACTTTGAGGTTTCAATTAGTGTACCTTCAAACTTTACTGAGGATTTGATGAATCATCAAAAATATCTTATTCAGTAAAAAGGTCCGTAATACACAACTTGATGAGTACTACATCAAATCATCAAAATAATCACTCATCATGAATCAAACCTCAATTCTCAATTTCAAATTTTTATAATACGTAATATCCTCAAATCTGTGTGATGAGTGACGAATTCATCACTCATCACACCTCATCATCACTTCATTTTACAGGCCCCACATCACCAAATTAGGTTGTCAGATCTGCCTAAAATCTGCCCTAAATTTCCGATCAATTGATATATGATATGACTTACCCGAATTCCTGAAGTTGACTCATTGTACAAATAAGCCTACTTTTATGCCCACCCATGAGCGCGGTTTGTTTGAGCCTTTGAACGAGTTTTAGTTTACACATTAGTTGCATAAAACTTGCCGCACTCCTTCCAAATTGTCTAATGGAAGTTTAACAGGTAAAATGGGTTCAAATTATCAGTTTTCATTTCGTAAAAGACTTCTCGGCTTAATTTTCAAATTTTCACAAAATGTGTGCTGAAACGCATTTTGAGAATGTGTTTTCCATGTTTTTACTAACTATTCGTAAACAGGAAGGCTAAGAAGTATAAAATGAATAATCATTGCGAATTATTTAAACCATTCAGGAACAACCCGTGATCACCAACCTCATTATAAGTAGACAATTTTATGCAATACAAAAACGCAAAAAGCACATAAGTTTTTCGTCAACGCTTAAATTTTTTCATGACGTATAATTTTAATTTATGCTAGCACTTCTTTGAAAAATAACAAATTTTTATAATTTGGAATTTGCGTATGGAGGAAGCTTGATACTTATGCCACATCAAAATTAAATTAAAATGTTTAGTAAAAACAATTCTTTCGTAGAATCGTTAGTAAAGGGCAACATCATGGTTTATTGATGTGCAGAAAAAATTTGAAGTATTTAGCTTGAAAAAATCGTTTCATGATCGCTATATATACTGAAGGTGGAACTAATAAGAGTTTTGAAAAATATTAGTAGGGACATGTGTGGTATATGTGAAATTTTTTGTCACTTTTCTGAGTTTGACTCAAAAAATATAAGGGAATAAAGGTNCATGTGTGGTATATGTGAAATTTTTTGTCACTTTTCTGAGTTTGACTCAAAAAATATAAGGGAATAAAGGTTTTCCCTAAAAAATTTTTTTGACAAAATTTTTTCAAAATACGATTCTCTATCGCTGTATGCATTTTATTCAATTAATTCATCTGTTCGGACGCCTGGAGCGATTTATTTGCATATGCGAAACTACTTTCACAATTAACAACAAAAGTGTGCTAATTGTGAAAACTAGGTGTGGTAATTGTGAAAAGTTAGATAGAATTAATTTACGGTCATTTCAACTTAAACTTTTTTCATAAAGTGATAGAGAATATCATACTGATGTTGATAGTGAAAACTAGAACATGATCCGCTTTTCTGGCTATTTATGGGAACCTTCTAAGTATTTATGGAAACCTCCAAAAATTAATGGTTGAAATATTTTGAAACCCTATCTCTTAGCATGTCTTTCCTCGTCCCTTCGGTTTTTGAGAATTTTGAGTATAAAACTCAAGTCGTTCATCCCATGCCAAAAGCATTGGGTTTTTTAAATTTCACAATTGCCACACGTTTGAGGATTTTGTGTGGTAATTGTGAAGCTTGAATTATTTTACTTTAGTTTTTAAAAGTAAGACAGACGAAGGTACTGCATTCAATAAGTTCAATATGTACATTAGTCTCGCAACTGTTTCAGTGAAGCGGCGTTTCATATCAAATTAAATTTAAACATCTTTTTTAAATACTAGTTTGTGTTCAGATAAGAAAGCGAAATTTTGAGTCTAGAGTTCCAAATCCTATCACAGATTCTCAACTTCAGACCCTTGCCTCTTTGCCCCCATCATTCTAGAATTATTTAAATTATTTTTTCTTACCACACTCATCCCCTTTAGGCAATGGGGTTGTCGAAATTTGAAGTTTTGATTTCAAAAACATGCTTCACTNGTCGAAATTTGAAGTTTTGATTTCAAAAACATGCTTCACTTCACCGAACGCATACTTTTTGTTGAAGAAGTTGAATACGCTCTGCTTCGAGGCTCATCTTCAATTCGCATGGTAGTTTTCGTGCAAAATACATTATCAGTGCGATGATGGATGCGATATTCGCACGGACGCATGCAATAGTGCGTCCATGAAAACCAGGCTATAGTAGACAGTTTACGTTGTTGTAAAAGTCAAATTTTGTGTAATTTTGGCGCATGCGACGAAAGCTCATGGATTTAATAAAAACCTGATCGGTATCTAGAGAGGGTTAAAAGGACACTGTTAGAAACATTTCCGTACGGCTCAGTCTTTGGCGTAATTCTGAGCCTTATTCTCCTTTCAACAGCAGCATGAATTACAATGCAGGTTCCTTTGTAACATTGCACATCCAATTGGTAAAAATTTAGTACCCATGTAATTTATAAACACCCCCACCCCCCTCATTGCCCACCACCCTCCAAACTGCTCAACACCAACCTCCGAACTTCCCACCGGGCTCCCAACTGCTCACTGACTCCCTTTCTATTGGTTACTTACAGGAAATAACACGCAAATAACAAATCTCATTCGTCGTGGGCCTCAGAGGATAAATTATAATTTGATTTATAAGTTTGGAAGTTAATTTTCGCTAATTTCTGTTCACTCAGCTTAACGTTTTATGCATTGCATTGCAGCACAGGATTACCACCCGTTTACTGATAGACGATTTAATATCAAATTATTTCATTATATTGAAAAGTAATTGCTATCGCAAAAAGAAGATAAAATTATTCACTTAAAGTTGTTTTAGATTTCTCCTGAGCCTGTGCTCCTTACTTTTACTTTCACCCGCTCAAACTTTTTTCTCCCAGGACATTCAACTTCCGAAACTCAGTTAGAGAA
Source organism: Holacanthella duospinosa (assembly GCA_002738285.1). Classification (NCBI taxonomy): domain Eukaryota; kingdom Metazoa; phylum Arthropoda; class Collembola; order Poduromorpha; family Neanuridae; genus Holacanthella; species Holacanthella duospinosa. The sequence goes on along the minus strand of NIPM01000126.1, from coordinate 399,962 downwards.
GTTGGTTCTCACCACTTCCTTTCTCAAAATGAATTCAGTAAATCCTTCGACAATAAGAATTCGTGCTACCTATACCACCCATTCGGCCAAATTGTCAAAAACTGGTGAAAGTTAAAATTGAAAAGGTTACCATCGAATTCTTTTAAGATTCTACTACTCCTAGTCGATTCTAATTTAATTCAGAGAGAGCTTCAAGGAATTTGAGATATTGAGCATCCAGGCATCTACTTTAATTTACTCAACAGTTCCAATAATTATATAAATCATTGAAGCGAAACTCATTCCACTTGGGTTCCTTTTTCTCATCTTTTGTTTCCGCATCCTGTCTTTGACTACATGTACATTTTCATTAGTCATGACTCATGACTAACTAACTAACGTGACAACTGAGACTAATTGGTTGAGAACATGGAGATCTTCCTGTCGACCTATCATGTATTTTGTTCCAAAATTGCAACCTCTGACGCATTTCGTCTCAAAATTCATTCATTATTACTCAAGAACTATCTCACTTCATCAACGTTTCTTCTTCTGACGATGTTTCTCTTAATCGAGACTAAAAAACCTTTTCTTTTCGTCAAACTGTATCTTTCAGTTTATTTACTCTAAAGTGGATTTAGAAAAGTGTTGTGAAATCTGGTGGAAAATGTACTTTCGACTATCTTCCCTTGGGATATATATTCTTTTAATTTGGATCACACATACGCTCAGTGGTAAGGAAAGAAATCAAAGCACTTTTTTAAAGTAATCAGAGAACATAAAGTTATTTCTCGATTTTGGTAAAATTGATTCTTAAGCTACAATTGAAGTCTTTCGCAAAATTTTTGTTTGGCGTTTTACAAAATACAATGCACGACGTTTATTAGAGCATCCTAAGCATTACAAGGCCTTCCAAATTAATCTGGGCCTTCTTTCTCCGCCTTTCACCAAAAACGGATTGGGGTAGGCGATACACAATTAGTATACAATGGAAGTGAAGTTAATTTTATTATAACACTATAAAATATCTGTTCAGGTTAGATACATTAATGCAAAGCAATGGAGCAAAGTAGAGAGACAAAGAGAGGGGTCGGCAGCTTCTCTGTTGAGTCAGGTGGAATAGATGCGAAGATATCGTACCCCATTCCTCTAGTTGGTCATTTCTCTCAATTACCCATCTTTCAGCATTAAACAATGGCGTTTGTNTATCGTACCCCATTCCTCTAGTTGGTCATTTCTCTCAATTACCCATCTTTCAGCATTAAACAATGGCGTTTGTTGAAAAAAAATCAAAATCAGTTTTGATTAGACAAGTTATTGCAAAGCAATGCAAATGATGAAAGCAGAGAGGCAGAGAGGGGGGTCGAGAGGTTCTTTGTTGAGTGAGGTGGAGTAGATGCAAAGGGATCATACCCTATTCCACTCATTCTCTCAACTCTCTGCTGCTCTTGTTAAATAATTAATTTTTGCAAAGAAATGTTTTCTGAAACACACGCTAACTTCGTTCCCTCCAACTTCTGTATTTCACGCTATTTATTTGCTCTCTCAAATTTTTTTTTGGTGAAAACAACTTTCTACGGCCCGAAACAAACTGGAAGGCCTTGTACTAGCCGAAATAAGATCGGCCATTTTCCTCACTTTCGAAAGGTAGAGTAATAGTATAGTGTAAACTCAAAATAATAACTCTTGACTTTCCGTGAAGTCAAACATTATTTATTTTTTGCTTTTTTCGGAAATTAAAAAAAAATATAAGGTGTCAAAATTTATATCAGGATTTTTGAAAAATTACGTGAGGAATTTTGGGAAATTATTTATTTTAGAGAACACCCGAATTCGGCTATTAAAATATGCTCCGGGTTTGAAACAAAACTTCACCAATTTGGATGGAAAAAATTATGATTTGGCACTAAATTACGTGAGGAATTTTGGGAAATTATTTATTTAGAGAATATCCGAATCCGAGTATTATAAAATTCTCCTGGTTAGAAACTAAACTTCACCAATTTGGATGGTAAAAATTATGACTGGGTACTAAATTATGTCAGGAATTTTGGAAACTTTTCATTTTGAATAATATCCGAATCCGGTTATTCTCCAAAATGTATAATATTCCAAAATTTCTGTCGTAATTAGGTAACCAACCATAATTTTTCCCATATATATAGAAGAATATATAGATATATTAGATATATAGAATTAGCATCACCCATTTTTCAAATCAAACCACTAACGTAGTTTTGAGCGGCTAGGGTCGAAGGCTCGTGACTTTGCTCTCCATAACTGTGTCTTTCATTTACAATATGAATTACCTCAAAAGATAATATGATTGCTAGTTTATACTGTTCCAATAAAATCTGCATAAGGGTAACATAGCTACAAAGCCGATCATCTAGGACTGGCTGTGTAGGAATTTGTGTACACGTCTTGGCCAACTGGACTGACCGTGTAGGTTGCTTGCATCACTCAAATATGCTATTGCAATATCATAAATAGACAACGCATTGCCTATCTCATTTAGGTATACATCACAAGCATAACCATCCAATAAACAAATGGTTCCTAATCTATAATAGAGATAAATGACCCGCCTAACATTAATAATGCATCTATCGGTTAAAATTGAAATTGTATAAAATTGATTACAGAATTAGCGAGTGAATTGAAAACAGTTAACAAGAGTATCCATACAGCCCATACCCCTTCCCTTTTCCCCAAATCACTCCCACCCTACATCTCTTTCACTCAAGTCCATTTCCCTAACATCCCTCTCTCCCACGTCCCTTCCCTTATCCTATATTCCTTTCCCCTACATCTCGTCCACCGACATCCCTCACTCCCATACCTCATCCGCCCACACCCCTCCAGCACATATCCCATTCCCCCACGTCTCTCCCACCCTTCCAGGACACGTCACTTCCCCGACCTCCCTCTCGCCCATATCCCATTCCCCACATCCCTTCCTCTCATTTGCAATCCTTCCATATCCTATCCCCCTACATCCCTCCCAACAATATCTTATCCCCCCACATCCTCCCACCCATATCCCATCATCCCACATCCTTTCGACCCATATACAATCCCCCACGCCCCTCCCTCCCATATCCCATCCCATCCATATCCCAGTTCGCATTGAATTATTTAGTGTATAATGAAGAAGGCAGTGCAGAACTTCGTTTCATTTATTATGCATTATACACATTCAAAATAATTCAATTTTGTGTACAACGTTCAATTTGCTTTCACTTTAGAATTAAAACTGGCACCACAACACACGAAAACGTCATCAAAATGTGACATAAAGATCATATTACGTAGGTGATCAAACTCCTACACTGTCAGGAGGAACCATGCTAAATATTTTTCAGTGCTACATGAGTTAAGAGGCAAGATATTTGAATAAAATAATAAATGGAAATGTCTATTTTTGTGATATTGCGATTGCCAACGTCAAATTGATTGATTGAAGACAATTTATTTGATAGCCCATTTCGATGTCAGTTAATAGATTAAAATTCAAACTGTTCTCCCCATCGTAAAACTAATAAATAATAATAATGATCTAAATGTAGTAACGGGAGATTTCTAGAAGAACAACCGTTGGAGGGTATAGTGAAGAAGGAATTAAGTTGTTCAACTGAAGATTTCAAATATTTAAAAGCATTTTTAAATATTTTGTCCAGTTTGCTCGTTCGTAGACGTTAGGATGTTGAATGTTTCAAGTAGTGATTTGATTATTACTGTTTTTTTGTACATTTCTTTCCTTTGTACTTTGTTACCATTCTTGAACTTTCTTCGCAGCTTTCGGAATAATGAGGCCTGAGGAGCAGCGAAGAGAAAGCAGTTGATTTTGTTCTGAAATTTGTCTAGGTCTTTTTTGGACTGAACTGCCCAAATCTCTATACAGTAGTCATAACTAAATATGACGTAAGTTTTTACCAGAATGTAAAGAGACTTGAACGGTAGGAAGTTTTTAACAGTGTACATTTTTCCAATTGCAGAACATTTTTAGACATTTTGTTTCCACAACTTCCGATTATAAAGTAAGGGTAAATTAAAACTACATCGGCTAAGACGAACAAATTATTCCGTAAGTTGTGTGTTCGGCTTAGCTTAAGCCGAACCTTGGCTACCATGAACCAAATATTGTGGTCCCTTGAAATTCGGCTTATCTCCAATCACATCGACAAAAAAAATTCAACCACTCTCGCACCTGTGGGTGATTTATCACCACCGTATTTCACGTCACTTGTACAAATGTAGCGTTGCAAGTGTCAACTAAGCTATTATCTAGTCATCTATTAGTCAATGGCAACGAAGCGGAAGTCGTGGTCTATTATGACCCACAGGTGAAAAATATTGGTGGCGGTGGTCATAGTTGACTCACTGGTGAAAAATTTGAATAACGAATGACTTTGTGCATATAGAACTTGAGTCTAAATAGTGTCCCAGGTATGAACCGAGAGCCCTATAGTGCAACCATATATGAATTTGTACAATGACTACGATTGGGGACATAACTGTTAAATCCCAAAGATGGAGGTTGAATATTTCCTTTTGTAATTTGGCCTAGAAATAGCATTGTCTTTTATGACCCACAGGCGCCAATTTGAGTTATCCGAGGTTTACTGTATTGAACAAATTTGTACAAAACATATTCAAGACCATCCAAGTAATGTCAATTTTCGGATTTTCACTCAATGAAAACTTTATCATCACACTCCTGCTATACCTAATAATAATAAATCATTAAAAACTCAGAACTCTACTTTCAATTCTATAAGAGATGCTGTCTAAAATTTATTTAATTCAGTTTTTTTTTCGTTAAGCAAATTTTTAGTTTTGGCATTTGAATTTTGAAAATCGTCTTTGACCTCTGTCATTTGGAATATTAAGAAAAACATGAAAAAAAATTAAAAGTATACTTGATACACATCGTTTTACAAAAAATAACGAACGTTGTGGTTTATCAGCTTCAGCAAAACAGTTCACACGCTGAAATAAATGAGACAAAATATATAAAATATTTAATATCTGCCTGTTGTAGCTACCGTTCACAATTCCGTATATTTGTACGAGTATTTGACGATTTTATGTGGAAATGTGCAAAGGTTGGAATATAAGACTTTTCCATTTGTCTTGAAGTTAGATGTCCTCTGCGGACAACAATATGTATGTCAACTTCTTCTGCAGTGTGTCCAATAGAGTATAAGGTTCGAACCTTCTCTTTGGTTCGAACGGTTACTGCATAATTAAAGGTTTGGTGATCGAACTTTTTCCTTCAAAGGTTCGAACCTTTTTACTAAATATAATATTAGCTGACATCTACCGCACTAGTGGAGTGAGTTTCCATTCAAAAAATTGTGGTAAACTAGTTCGAAACTTTCATAAATTTATTTTTCCTATTGTTTTCTCGATTCACATAACAAATCAATTAGTTCTAATGTGTCATGAGTTTCGGAAGCAGCTCAGTGGTCACGGGAAATACAGAAAATTCACCAAATTCGTTAAACCTACCTGAAATTCCACAATCATTGTGAAATTATTTGGATCGAATTAAAGACACACGATATGCTAAATGTAAAGTTTCCGATTGTAAAACTGTTTTGAAAACCAATGGATCAACTACCTGCCTACACTGGCACTTAACAAATTGTCATCATATGGTTTTGAAAAAAACTATTATCAGTGTCTTACTATACCACCAACTAGCGTAGAATCAGGAAGAGCGTTTTCTTCGGCAAGATACATCTGCAACATAATTCATCCAAATTCGAACCACGAAATTTTAATAAGTTTTGCATTCTTCTCTCACATTTTCAATTGGTGGAGTAGAAAATGGTATATGCCAAACTTCAATAAAATTTTTTAATTCACTTTGTTAAATTTGGTTCATATGCTTATTTCTTTATTAGAGAAAAAGTGCAACCAAAGGTTCGAACCTTTAGCATCGAAGTTCGAAAAATTTCGAGGTTCGAACCTAAGGATTTTCTTCGAACCTTTATGCTCTAGTGTCCAAAGATGGACAGTATTTTCATTATGGGGGATATTTCCCACTTTCCTAACATTTTTTCTGAATGTTGAAAAACAATATAAAACTAGATCGGAAACTCATAATGTCATCCACACTACGTTGTTAGGTTGTTAGCATTCGATAACGTGCTTGGAGAATATCATTTGAAGCTCCTAACACTGACAACAAATCGAAAAAAAAGTTATAAACTCGGCATGGACGATGCGATATTACTTTTGTAGGATCATTCGCAGAACGTAAAAGGCAGGAAATCGGCTATTGAGAAAATTCTGAAATTTTATGACTTTGCCTAAAAATGCTTAAACTTATTAAAGGTATTTTGGCACCGCCACTAGGAGTCAAGGGTCAAGCTCCAGAAATTTGTTCTCTGGAAGTTCCATAAACGCCCAGGTTATCAGAATCGCAGAATTCGTGGTCTAACCGATATTACTTTCGTAAGATCATGGGTTCCTGAAGCCATTGTTGCCATGCATAAAGATTTGAAATTAAAACTACATAAGTATACAGTTTTTGATGATACAAAATTGAAATCAAAATCTGGAGGTACACACAGCCCCTCCCATGGGTTCCCACAGCCCTTCTTTGCGTCCCTGCAGCTTTCCTTAGGGTTCCCGCAGCCTTCCCATGGGTTCCTGCAGCCCTCCCGTGGGATTCCGCATTTTTCCCGTAAGTTTCAGCACCCTTCCCGTGTGTTTCCGCACCCCTCCCGTTGGTTCCCAAATCCCTCCCGTGCGTTTCCGTAGCCTTCCTGTGGGTTCCCGCAGCTTTCCCATGAGTTTTTGCAGCCCTCTCGTAAATTACCGCAGCCCTCCCGTGGATTCCCGCAACATCACGTGGGTTCCCGTAGCCCTCCCGTTATTTCCCGCAGCTTTCCCATGGGTTCCCGCAGCCCTCCCATGGATTCCTAGAACTATTCCGTGGGTTTCCGCAGCCTTCCCGTGAGTTACCGTAGCCCTTTTGTGAGTTCCTACATTCCTCCCGTGGATTTCCGCAGCCCTCTTGTGGGTTCCCGCATCCCTCCCGTAGGTTGCCATAGTCCTACGATGTTCCTCACAGCACTCTCCTTGGTTCCCGCAGCCCTCCAGAAGGTTACCCGCATCCCGCCCGCTGGTTTCCGCAACCCCCTGTTGGGTCCCGCAGCCCCTTGTTGGATCTCGCAGCCCTCTCATGGATTCCGCAATACTCTGCTGTGTTCCCTCAGCCCTCCCGTGGATTCTTGCAGTGCGTCTTTGCGCTCCCGCAGCCCCCCGTGGGTTCTCGCAGCCCTCCCGTTGGTTCCCACCGCCCTCCCTTGGGTTCCCGTAGCCCTCCTTTTCCTTTTGGCTGCCTTCCCATGGGTTCCCGCAGCCCTCCCGTGAGTTTTTGCAGCCCTCCCGTGGGGTCCCACAGGCCTCCCGAGGGTGCCCGCAGCCCTTTTCTGGGTTCTTGCAACATCTAAAAGCCTGATCTTACAAAAGTAATATCGGTCAGCCTACTGGTGTGCTCAAAAGGGTGATCTCACATTTGTGATATCGCACCGCTGGAACCGGTTGCTGAGAGTGTCGTCCATGCCGAGTTAAATGGATTGAGTAAATCCGAAATTTTTGAGAAAGCAATAAAATTCCAAATCCCTATGAATAAGTGAGACAGTGGGATGGGAAAGAATGCAGACTGAAGACCCTCAGGTAAATAGTGGAAAAATATTCCGCAGAATTTATAGAACATTCCATGGTTTCTTTTTATTCTACTCTATAGAAAATGAGAGGAAGAGTATCAAGATCGTTGTGGTGACTAGAGTGGTGGAAATGAGACAGACAATTTGTTGTAGTTCCTTCAATTCTCACTTAAATATGTCTGTCCTAACCACGAATAGCGAAACTGGAATGGTTTGTACGAGCGTCTGTCTCTCACAGTGTTACATTCATGGGAAATAGTGATAGATATGATAAAAACTCCATGGCGCTGTAGGATTTCTAAAAAAATGTCAAATGGTTTCTGAAGACCAATAATTATGAGAGTGATACATAAGCGAATCACGAGTAGACTACACAGATTCAGTCGAAAAATTTTAATTTAAAGGAGGTTGACATTCTTTGCAAAAATTCATTTAAAAAAATACATTTTCCTTTCGTAACATTTTCCTTTCGTAACATTTTCCTTTCCATATTTTCCAAAGAAAGAGAAGGACTTTCAAATCCCCCATCCAGCAAGAGCTCCTGTGTTCAATCGCAATTTTCATTTACTTTAGACTTTTCTTTTGTCTTGGGTACATAATGGTGGTCTTCCCGTTTGGGATGTGGGAAAATATTTTAGTTTAAAATTTTGCCTGGAAGTAGAGAAAATGGTAGACTGAAGGGTGAAATGTTCGAGACCATGTGCGGTTTTTACAAATTGCTTCTAAATGAGAGCCAATCATGAGGTTCGAAAATGGTATCAACGCGTATGAAAATATTCAAACTATTTGATGTTTGAATACTCTAATATATAACATCCTCAATATATTTTTGTTAACAATACTTCAATTCCTACTTCCCTTCTAGAATTGTATTAAGCATTACAACATTAAGCCAGATTTAAACTTTTCTTTTCTCCATCCGATCTTGGGAGAGTATGTGATATGATTAATAATTTTAAGCAAATTAAATGATAAGATGTGTACTTCCTTCATCCTCTAATGCCTTCTCTATTTATTATTTCTGTGTCAATGTACGCGATATTCTCTTCGTATGTACACATTTCCTATTGATCAGGATTTGTCTTGTGGTCTGGGAAGACTACTATAATAGATTCAGGATTAAATCTACTGCTCTCCACTTCTGAGTTGCTGAACAAGTTTTGAATGGACGCATCATTGGGTTCAATCCTTCCCCTTTTCTTTGTATTTTCTCTTCCTATTACAGTAATAGCATGCCGCATCATTTTGAAAACGACAGGAAGGAATGATGTTATCTAATAAAATGTTTACTTATGGTATCATCCTTACCTAATGCCAAGTTTATGTAACCTTACTCACAAGCAGAGGGCGGATACTTATCTTCTTCTTTTTGGGTATTGCACCTGCACCTTTGTAACTTCGTTTCTTTCCGATTCATGTAATTTACGGATGAATAGATTCCCTTATAAAACAGTATTTTAAGTATTTTTGGTTTTTNGCATGCCGCATCATTTTGAAAACGACAGGAAGGAATGATGTTATCTAATAAAATGTTTACTTATGGTATCATCCGTACCTAATGCCAAGTTTATGTAACCTTACTCACAAGCAGAGGGCGGATACTTATCTACTTCTTTTTGGGTATTGCACCTGCACCTTTGTAACTTCGTATCTTTCCGATTCATGTAATTTACGGATGAATAGATTCCCTTATAAAACAGTATTTTAAGTATTTTTGGTTTTTAGGCATTGGGAAGTACTTTCGAAAGTATTTTCGAATATTAAGTAATTAAAAAGTAGTTTGTCAAGTAATTTGATGTATTAATCATTTTTCGCTGAGTTTCCCCCATATTCACTCTAAATTTCCCAGATGAGTCAAAATGATAACCTGTAGAACGTACAAATTCATTATGTTCAAAGAAGTATATTGTTATGGTTCTGGTTTAAATCCCCAGATTCCAATAACTCTCTAATCGATTAACTTTAAACTTTAAAGAAAATAAACTAAATCCTATTAAATAATTTCAACAATTGAAATAACAATGAAACTTAAATAATTTTATTTAAACAAAAAAAAAACTAACAATGAAACATTTTCCAAAGCTCGATTCCAAGCTCCCATTCATGGGTCAGACTTACTGCTCGAGTAAAGTCATGGCTTAGAATGAGTCTCTAGACTCCAAGCCCTGGGTTTTTAAACCCTTGTGGCCTTAGCGTGCCTCTTGCAAAAGAACTATTATTACACTTCTGTAATAATAAAACAAAGGAAATTTATAAAAATAAACTAAAACTAAGCTTAGTAATTTCCATAATTAGTAACAAAACAAAGAAATTAAAGACAAAGATAAGTCAAAGTTACATAAATTATCTCCAAATAATTTATAAAAATAATTATACAGTTGATGTCGCATAAAAACAACTTAGAACTGTAACTATATTTAAAATTAAATTATACGTCCATTAAATTCTGGGTAAGGCGAATTCCGAGGGACCGAAATACAATCGAACCAATTTGTCCAGTCTGAGCCCAAAGATTTAAACCGAACCTTTAGTTACTTTCTGGAGAAACCTTTTTTTTTTNACCAATTTGTCCAGTCTGAGCCCAAAGATTTAAACCGAACCTTTAGTTACTTTCTGGAGAAACCTTTTTTTTTTTCAGAAGAAATTTAATGAAATATCCTTTATAATGTGTTTTCAAACGAAGGAAATGTTTTAGTTTNCTTTTTTTTTTCAGAAGAAATTTAATGAAATATCCTTTATAATGTGTTTTCAAACGAAGGAAATGTTTTAGTTTATAAGTTTGTCATTAAATTATTATCATTAAAAATTTATCATTAAAAATTATTCTAATACTTCGACTATGATGAATCAATTACTTTTCATACTGTTTGTTCGGGTTGCGCTTAAGCCGAACCTCGGCTTCACAATCAAATATTTCGACCCATCGGCTTATGCGAGATTTACTCAAATTGTTCGAGGTAAGTTCGGCTTAGGCATGAACAGGAAAAACGGAATAATTTCATTGTCTTAACTTATATATCCAATCATAGGTGGTCGTTTTGGGTCCGCTGAACCTTCCGAACCACACCCGTTTAAAAAAATTAGGACCGATTCGAACCTATGCCGCAACTCGTCCAGTTCGAACCACACTGAACCCACACCTAATTACAAATTTTATCACCAGCACCAAACCCTGTCCGCGACTTTCGGTTCGCCGAACCTTCGGCGCCGCACATAATAAAATAAACTATGAATCGAACCGAACCCACGCCTAATTCTTAATATCGATTTCGCACCGAATCCACACCGGACCCACGTACAATTTAACATTATCTATTTTTAAGGAATTTCAGTATTTAAATAATAGTCTACAAATCTTACGAGATTCATTACAAATAACATTGTAGAACTCAAATTCAAAGGTATCAAGCTTATAATCCTAAACAGGTAACAAAAAAGGAATTCATTTAAATCAAAGGAATTTTTTTTCTAACAAAATTATATGCAATATTAAGGTATAAATTGTTTTAATTTTATTGACAATTGAAATTAACATNTTTTTTTCTAACAAAATTATATGCAATATTAAGGTATAAATTGTTTTAATTTTATTGACAATTGAAATTAACATAAATCAAATGTATTAACAATTCTCTAATTGTACTAAGAATCAAACATGTGGTAGAACCCACAGCTACTNTAACATAAATCAAATGTATTAACAATTCTCTAATTGTACTAAGAATCAAACATGTGGTAGAACCCACAGCTACTGAATGTCGATAATATTGGCTGAATAATGCGAAATTCGTGGTAACCCATTCAAAGTGGTATAGATATTATGGAATTTATAAAATAAAAATTAAGCATGCGTTAGTATATAGTTTTTCCGCTACTTGGATATCGATAATATCCGCAGCAAAATACAAAACCCTCTTTAATGACTTCATATTGGTTTAGATGTAAAGTAGATTACAAAATAAAAATTTAGCATTTGGTGGCAAATATTCCCGCTATTCGAATACCGATAGTATCGATAGAAAACTCAAAGCTTGCTATAATCAATTCAAATCGCGTTGCATATATAGTAGATTACAAAATAATAGAGAAGCAAATGTTAGTACATAATAACCACGCTACGCGGATATCGATATTATCGGTAGGAAAATACAAAGATTGCTGTAATCTTTTCAAATTGGTGTTGATGTAAAGTCGATTACCAAATAACAATTAAGTATTTACTATCANAATCGCGTTGCATATATAGTAGATTACAAAATAATAGAGAAGCAAATGTTAGTACATAATAACCACGCTACGCGTATATCGATATTATCGGTAGGAAAATACAACGATTGCTGTAATCTTTTCAAATTGGTGTTGATGTAAAGTCGATTACCAAATAACAATTAAGTATTTACTATCACATAATACTGATTGTGATTTTTAATCTACTTTACAGCTAAACCGATTAAAGAAATAAAAAGAATTATATTTTGTCTACCAATATTGTCGATATCCGTGTAGTGATAACATTATGTGCTAGCACTTGCTCTACTGTTATTTTGTAATCTGTTTCGCATATAATCGAGTTTGAATAGGTTACTGAGAATTTTATATTTTCCTACAGATATTAGCGAGTATCAGGAATATTATGTGCTAGCATATGCTTAACTGTTATGTTGTAACCTACTTCAAATCTAGACCAACTTGGATAGAATACTGATAACTTTGTATTTTGTTACCAATATTATCTACATCCGAGTTGCGATAAAATTATGTGCTAGCACTTCCTTAACTCTTATTTTGTAATCTACTTTACATGCAACACGGTTTGAATTGACTACACAGTAGATATCACAGGGTGAAAATGCGTCACAGTTGAACTCGGCCACACATCATATGCTAACAGAACCCAAAATTTATTTTTACCGTTAAACACCCTAAGTCATGGAGCATAAGTGGGGTTGAAGATCCTAAGTATTTCTTACACACACAGCACAGCCCACTAAACACCTAACAACCTAATTATTGCTATTCTTCAAAGTCCACAGACCTAAAAACCTAATTAATTCACGAACCATCGACCTAGGTCTGCGGTGTTGCTTCGTCCCACAAACCTTTCATGTTCAAACATGTTTACACAAGTTTTAATTTATGAACCTAAGAATTCTCATTCCCTAACACATGCTTAATTCTTTTTTTATAATCTCCTTTATATCCAGACCGCTTTGCATTGAAAGCCACAAATTTTGCATTCTACTACAAATATTACCGGTATTCAGGGGGCAGTAGATTCTAGCACATGGTTAATTCTTAGTACTTAGAATTAGAAAATTTTGAATACATTGGATTTGGATTAATTTCAATTGTCAATAAAATTAAAACAGTTGATACTTTAATTTTGACAAAAATTTTGTTTCAATAAAAAAACATTCTTGGACTTAATAGCGTGGACTGCAATTTCGCGATTTCAAAAAGTTTGGATTATAAGTATCGGACGATGGTTGTTACTGTAAACGACGCGGTGCATCGTAACCACCACGGCGTTAAACAGTTGAAAATAATTTTATGCGTTATTTTTTACTATTAGGATGTTCCTTATGATAGACTCCCATCCGTGATGGAGGTACATCGTAGTTTGCACCGCGGCTAACCGTGCCAATTGAGGCAATAAATAATTTACTTCCTACCACAATAAAAGTTCCTACCGTATTAGCCACAGTGAACCGTTACCGCTGTAGCGGTAAAATTATTTTTAAAATACATTTTATTGTTAATATTTTTGCTCCTGAAGTGTTTCATGCTTACAGTTTGTTACTTGCTTCGCGGCGGATCGTGACTCCACCGCGGTAAAAATACATATGCTGTAAACACCTCTTTGTATTCGGATTTAAGTCATGTCGTAGTTGCTACTGTCATGGCGGCAATGCACCTTGACGTCATGGCCGCAGTGTCGGTAAAGGAAAAGTGAAATTAAATTTTTGTGATATTGTGGCAAGGTGATATTTCTTACTATAAATCCGAATGGTTTTGTTAAGGTATCTGGGTATGGGGATGAGAATTCTTATTCTTGGAGGCCAAATAATAAACTGGAAAATTTGTAGGGGTTAGGTATAGGGTTAGATGGTTCTGGGTGTCTCACAGTAAATAGTGTCTGATATCTCTTAGATAACATGAGACCTTCGTTGCCGGGATGGAATAGAATCTTCAGAATCCAAAATAAATTAAATTCAGTATGAGAAACTTATAAAAATGAATCTTCGGTGATTTATTCTTCAAGATATTATTAAGTTTGTAGGTTAATCCAACTCCTGGTCAATTGTCTTATCACTATACAGTAAACCTCGGATAAGCAGGATTTCAAGGGAACGAAAAATATGGTTCGTGGTAACCGAGGTTCGGCTTAAGCGTAAGCCGAACATACAACTTGGGGAATAATTTGTTCGTCTTAGCCGAGGTAGTTTTAATTTACCATTACTTTATAATAGTAAGTTGTTGTGGAGACTAAAAATGACTAAAAATATATCATTGGTTCATTTTCTGTCGAATTTCAATGTTTGAAAAGTCATTCAAAAGAAGTTATTCGTTAAATTTTGTAAGAAAAAATGTGAAGATTCTTTAAAAATTGATCAATTAATTGGTGTTCGTGTTAACCGAGGTAATAAAGCATGTGCCTTATGGACTGGGACCACGGAAAGGCGTTCGTGGTAGCCGAGGGTTCGGCTTAGCCGTTCCATTTATACACAAATTCCCTATCTCAGGGCGCGGACTGGACCAAGTGGTTCGTGGTAACCAAGGGTCTGTGGTAACCGAAGACGGCTTATCCGAGGTTTACTGTAGATCAATCAATTAAATTTTAACATAGTGATTAATTCAAATAAATACTAATTATCCAATCCACTCCCTTAACTTCTAAACTGTTATCGATGTGATGCATGTTGGCTAAGTTCACTCCATCTTTTGATTCAACGCGCGCAGTAAGTCACCTTGGTCATTTTTGGGGAAAGGCGAAGAAAGCTCAGTAAACTTTAATCTGGAACATACTGTATATTCTACTTGCTATTGAGAGCATAAATATAACCTGTAATACTTTTTTCGCTATTGAGAGATGGTAACTTAATTTTTTTGTTACAAAAGCTTTAGCCACTAGCATACTACTTACATAAGTAATATGTGTACAAAGAGAGAAAGACATGCAGACAGTAATACACTGTTCCAAAATACTCAAAAAAGAAGTCATCTACGACTGTTCGGAATGGTTTTCTTTTATTAAACCTCTGTGAACCATTGCAGAATTCATGATGTCAAATTGACAAGATGAGTGTGTGAAAATACTAGGTCGAAGACATGAGCCATTACATTATTGTTACTCAAGTGCATGAGCTCGAAGCATAAACGTAAAATGAAAATGAATGAGGAACCGTCTGGGACCGTCCCAGTTGATTTACGAAATCTCCAATTCAAAACTGATCACTGCATAGCAGTGTTGCCTATAGGGGCTTTTAAGAGGTTAGGGTTTTGCGGGTTTTTGGGCCAAAATCCGGATTTTGGAAAAAAAAGCAAAATACCTATGGGGTTTTGGGGTTTTGACAGGAAAAGGCGCGTGAAGATCATTAAATTCAAATTTACAGTGAAATCAAGAATGAAAATAGGGTCGAATTAAATATTTTCCTTTTAATCGAAATAATACAAACTAAAGAACTCCAACTTTCCTCTCATTTAATGAACTTTGTCATCAAAGTAATTTGCTGCAAAAAATCTTATATAATATACTCTTCATTCATACCTCTGAATTTTACATTTTAGTTTCTCTGCATACTAACTCTGTTACAAATTTTTCATGTTGCCTCGTATCACCAGAAGTTTTTTTCATCAAAATTCCCAAAACTCATCAAAACATGGGTATTGCGGGTTTTTATAACGAAAACCCTGGCTTTTGCGAACATTGCTACAAAGTACCACCTACAGAGTACCCTGTCAGTATAAACTCGTCCACTCTCTCAACTGAGAAATTGAATTACGTCGTTGCCGCTCATTGTATCTAATCTACGGCAAGAAAGGGAAGGAAGCATAATTGATGAGTCTTGTCAAAGGCGTTTAATACGAGTTGTCCAATTTTCAGGAACCGATTTAGATAGTCTCCCAATGGTACAATTTAAACTCCACGGTGAGAGACTCAAAACGTGTGCAGGAAGGAAAGTGATTTGGTTCTATTCTCCAAATGATCCCTCCACGAGGAGAATAGAGACGACGACTTATCGCCCATATTTATCAACTCTAAATGGATCTTGTCCCTATCAGACTCATTTTTACCTCACGACTACTTTCACTACAAAAATTTTAAATTTCCTTCCATTCACTCATCCGTCCTAAATCTGATCTAAAGTCGATGGTGATTGATAACCAGAGGGCGACAAAACATTTACCAAAAATGAATGAAATATTTATGACATATTTAAAAACAAAATGTCAAAATATTTACGTAAATATTAAAAAAAAATTTATCCAAAGTGAAATCAAAATCAACCTAAATTACTCTAAAATTATAAATTTTGACTGAATGAATTAACTTTTATTCTTTTGTACAATGTACTTCATTAAAAGAATTTTGAACTAATTATTGTACTCGAAGTGAGAAACAACTTCAATTCACATAATTACGATTCGTCACAATTTGATAATTACGATTTGAGTTGTTGGAAATCAATGAATTCGTACGTTAATCTTATTAAAACTTGTTCTAATTTAAAAGAATCTCAAAATTCAAGAAGTCAGAGTCAAGAGTCATGACTCTGACTCCTTGATTAAAAAAAATGTTTCATGATATTTTTAAAAGTTGGTTAAAACTAAGGAATTTTTTTTTACAAAAACCCGAGAATATTTAAGTAAATATTTATGTAGTACGTAAATATTTACTATTTACAAATTTTTTGATATATTTGAAAATATTTGAAAATATTTTTNAAAAAAGATGGTTCTTATTTAAAAAGCTATGGTACTCCACTGTTCTAAAACAAAAACTCAAGATAAGTAGAAACCAAGCACAGAAAAGATTTGTGTTAGTATAAAATGATTTGGAATGATTTGTTTCAGCAAGAATGAAAAGCGTAAGAAGTTCCTATATGACATGCTTGTTTTCGGTTGTTCATCATAACAATAATATGTAATCATGTAATCATATGAAATAATTTAGGGATTTGATTACTTGATTATGATTACAAGCCCGCAAATCCGTAATCAAACCCAGTTGATTATAGATTACTTAAAGGGGTTTGATTATAGATTACAGATTAGTAATCTGTAATCATAATCTCTGTAATCATTAATCATGTAGTCATGTAATCAAATCTGCTCTGAAATAAATAGAATGTCGCCGTCTGTTGATAACCCTATGTAAACTGATTGTAAGGAATATTCATATCATCCATATTTAGAGCAAGTGGAGGACATCACTTTTACTCTTATTAAAGAACAAATAATGAGATGCGGTATCACGTGACTGGAAAGAAAAGAAAATGAAATTTTTTCAGTCCAGAAAATTAGAGGCATTGTCGGGCGGCGGGAAGACTTTCCCTAATTTTATATATCTTAATTTATTCTNTCAGTCCAGAAAATTAGAGGCATTGTCGGGCGGCGGGAAGACTTTCCCTAATTTTATATATCTTAATTTATTCTGAAATATTTGTTTCCAAAATCAATTGATTTTTAAAAATACATATTTGTTAAATTATTATAAGTATTTTTCACCAAAAATGAAGTAAACATTACGTTTGTCAGGAGCGATTTTAGATGGGTAGTTTTAGGTAGATGAAACAGACGTCGAAGATGGCATGGAAGCAACGTAANTCAGTCCAGAAAATTAGAGGCATTGTCGGGCGGCGGGAAGACTTTCCCTAATTTTATATATCTTAATTTATTCTTAAATATTTGTTTCCAAAATCAATTGATTTTTAAAAATACATATTTGTTAAATTATTATAAGTATTTTTCACCAAAAATGAAGTAAACATTACGTTCGTCAGGAGCGATTTTAGATGGGTAGTTTTAGGTAGATGAAACAGACGTCGAAGATGGCATGGAAGCAACGTAAACAAACAAACATTTCAAAAAACTAGTAAACTAGTTGTATAAAGTATTGGATGTGTATTACAGATAGTATAACCCAAATCAAAACAAATTAGGTTACGCCACTGCTACTCAAGCCATCTATCTCCCCATATTCCATTTTTGGTTCTTTAATGTTAGAATCAGTTCCAATATCTAATACCTCGTTCATAGTTCGTCAGGTTTCCGAATCCTGTTTCCTAATCCGCTTTTGCGATCCAATTCGGACACGGAGAACTATAAATCCAAAACTGGTTTCAGTTTCCGATTTCACGTAAAAGTGAATCTTGAAACAGGATTACAGTTTATAGTATTTTTCTTAAAAATAGTATTTTTCTGTAAACTGAAGTTATACTGAGTTATTTAAATTCATAACTTCTGGAGTGAATGAGTTATTAATTTTTCTTGCGTTACATCGTCGTCGCAAACGGACATTTCAGCGATGTAACTATGGACAGTNATCTTGAAACAGGATTACAGTTTATAGTATTTTTCTTAAAAATAGTATTTTTCTGTAAACTGAAGTTATACTGACTTATTTAAATTCATAACTTCTGGAGTGAATGAGTTATTAATTTTTCTTGCGTTACATCGTCCTCGCAAACGGACATTTCAGCGATGTAACTATGGACAGTAAAATAAACGGTAAATTTGAGCAAGGAAATTGGCGGAAAACTCAGTGCTCTATGGTTGCAATACCAAAAATTGGAAGCAATAACTACTCCACGATTGCGTCAAAATCTAGATAAAAATTTTGCCAATATTTCTCTTCATCCATTGCATCTCTTCCTTGGCAAAATGATATAAATTCTCGAGGTGAATTTGATGTGTAGGTTACAATTTGATATAAAATAAAAATTTTACTCAGAAACAATGTAATGACTATTTGTCCAGATTTTCAGGAATTATTTGTAGAATTTCAACTTGAACACGTAAGGCTTTTGATGGGTCTAAACTCTGTATTGTTCGCAGTTTAGGAGCGATACTGCGACAGAAATGGTCACACTCATCCTCTTTTGTCATTGATTGGTAGTAGCCTAACACTTTTTCATCAAATTCGTCTATAGGCTTCCCCCGCTTCTGCAAATTTAACATATTAGTCAAAATTCTCTTGACGAAGTATTAAGATGTATATTTATATTTTCTATTTGTATGCTCAACGTGCAGGGTTTTTTTTTGTACCATGGTGCTGCACTCCCATCTATCTTCATTCTTATAATTTGGCTGATTTAATTTGGTAAGTGTAATTAAATCAGCCGAATCTCAATCCCTTATTCTAACTAATGGTACAAAAGAAATACTAACAAATAAAAAATTGTTAAAAACATACTAGCGTGGATACTACAAATACTTACAACCCTGCATTCCACTTTACCTTCGCAGGCTTTAAAAACGGTGAGGAAAATTTGCTAGAAATGGAGAGAACCACGTTGCTTGAATTCGGCATATCACTATCCGTGGTATGAAGGAACGTTTCATTATCTTCAATGGTGTAGTAGTCTGAGTTGTCTATTGTGTAAGACGACTCTTCGTAGAATGATTATGACTATGGTCGCTCAAGTCTGAATTGTCACCGAAATTGTTCATTCTAAAAAGTAAAGTAAACAAACACTGCATTAGGATATGTTAGATTTTAATTGCTATTTATTGCTACATTAATGAATATTATTGCATACAATTGACTAACTAAATACCTGATGATTTTTTTAGCATCTTTGATATGGATGACCAGCAGTTCTCTCTCTTCTCCTTGTCCTTAAAGTCCTTCCTTCATTTGTCGTAGAGGAATGGATAGTCTTTCACGACGTCAATCAAAGAAACTACGAACTCCATCTGAAAACAACCTTTTATTTTCACCAGTCAAGATACCCGAACCATATCACTGACCAAGCCCGAAACGCCACAGCCTAGACAGCAGTACAGTTCGATCATATATATTACATTTCACTGACCAAATTCAATTGTAAGTTGTTATTAGGTTTTGGACAGCTTCTGGCCTCTAGTTCGAGATCCGGTATCTTAACTGATTTTATTTTAATAAATTATGTTACTATTACTAAATTATGTATTATGCTTACCTTCGCGCAACAGTCTATACCCACAGCAAAGAAACTGGCTCTGGTATTCTTTTGAGCATGAACTTACTCGGTGAAAAAACTCTCAAATCAATTCAATGTTTAATTGTCGAAGTTGAATAAAATAATATTCCACTGAATTCCACTTTCCGAATCTCCAAAAGTTGAACCAAAACCTGAAGTTGTAAATCGGAAAAAAATCGTCTGTTTCAGGAGAAACGGATGACTCTAAACTGTCTTTCGAGTTCACTCAAACAGGAAATTTTCCGTTTATGTAAATTCGTATGAAACTGAAACCTGAAATAGACAAAATCTAAAAAATCTCCAAAACGGACAAATTGAATGCCGAAGTCTGAAAACTGGAAGCATACCTAGGAGTCATAACCAATTTTCAACATGCTCTACTGATTTGGTTTATCTGTCTCATTTTCCTTCTCATCTGCTTTGAACATTAATAATTTATTTCAGATCGGCCTACTCCATTTCCCCCTAATTTACCCATTAAAGACTACGAAATCTTATATGTACCTTGGAATAATTTTCCAATCGAATGGGTCGTTCAACCTCCACTCTAAATCTGCTATTGGTAAAGGTATTACAGCGCAAGGCACTGTATTTCGCACACTAGGCAGGATGAAATCCCTCGATTTGCAAACCTCGAAATTTCTTTTGAATTCTTTTGTCAAATCAACTACCTTGTACGGCTCAGGGGTGTGGGGATCACAACACACAAATGAGATAGAAAAGGTTCAACATCAATACTTAAGTGCCTTTCTATTAACTTATATCGAGATGAATGTGGAACTTGTTACCTAATTTCGTGGAATACTTTCTTTGTCGTGGTTTTGGGCTTATATTTTTATATAGTGACCACCTAGAGGGCTGGGACACAGCGCGTTCGATTAAGCATCAAATTTCCAATAGGAATCACTTATCATTTACGAATTTAAGCGACTTCCTATCAACTTAAATCGAGATGAGTGTGGAACTTATTACTTAATTTCGTTTAAATAACTTGACACACTGCAGCTTTACTCTGTGAGTGAAATATTAGGTTCCCGGTCCTCTAACACTATGCACATTATTTTGAAGCTGGTGTGGTTAACTGTGTCCCCCGTATTAGTTTTGAAAAAATCCAAGGAATGCATTTAGTCCAAAATTACCTGTAATAGACGCAAACTAAAACCTTGAGTCACAACTTTTCTATTCATATATTTCCCGTTTTCATTCAAGGTTGAACCTGTAAATTGTGAAACAACTTTGATAGGCATTTTTGCAATTTCTTCTTGGTCAGTACAGTCTTGTTCCACATAAAGGTTGAGCGATGACACAGTGGACCACAAATCTTTAAGCGCGCTGGAAGCTACTTTTGTCCCATGCTCTTTGCTGGAGAAAGGAGTGCGCTTATAATGTGTGCCGTTTGTCTTCTAAACAAAATTTTTTAGCTATCGCTAGGAAAGAAGTCATGATTTTTTGAAAGTTGAAAATCTTAGACATTTTTTTGAGACGATCTACTAAGAGATGGGCATGTTTCAAAAGAATATCAAAAAAATTCAGTGTTTAATAAATCATAACTTCTTTCCTAGCAATCGTAGAGACTTGATTTTTTTGACGTCAAACGCTACTTTTCAATGGTCTTTCTGAATTTGAAAAGTATTTTCCCAGAAAAAAATTTGTTTAGAAGACAAACGGCACAAATTATAAGCGCCCTCCTTTCTCCAGCAAAGAGCATGGGACAAAAGTAGCTTCCAGCGCGCTTAAAGATTTGTGGACCACTGTATGTGGGTTGAGCCAAGATAAAATCGAATTCTCCCAGCATCACATCACACCCATGACTCCAAACTTTCTCCATTACCACTCAGAAAAAAAAAAGTCTCGTTAAAGTAGAAAGAAACGGAGAAGAAAAACTGGGTTATAGTTATGAAACGGGTGTGCCTTACGAACACATTTGAGACTGAATGCGTTAGGTAAGGGATACNAGTTATGAAACGGGTGTGCCTTATGAACACATTTGAGACTGAATGCGTTAGGTAAGGGATACGACCTATGGTTAATATTCTGACGCTTCTGAGGCTGCCATTTCCATTACACAAGCTTACGCAGAGTGAGCTAAGATTCTACAACAGATATACAGCGTGTTCTAGGTTTCTTTCTACGGTAAAAGCAAGCATCCACTCTTCGTCAGAAATCTACGTTGTGCCGGAAAGTCAGTTGGCCCAAGTGGCTTACTAACATGAAACAGATTTATGACTTGGTGCAACAAGAAATTCAAAATTAAACTTATTTAAATTGGCAGAAATTCTTAATTACATTATTCTGATTCCAACTTTTCACTCTCTGCTTAATTTTCTTAATGTTTTTAACTAATCGTACTACCAGGGTATTCTTCCACGATTTTGGCACCTACATTGAAGCCACCTTTTCGGATACTCCATTCTCATTAGGCTAACTTCGTAAGTCTTAAGAATTTTGAAAATTCGCTTCTTGATGTCTAGTTGACTAAAGCAACAGAAGGGACTGTATTTGTACGAAATTTCATGAATTCTAGAATGATTTTAGATTGTTTGTTGTCGCTTCGCTTTATAGGGTGAGGACATTTCCATCTCCATAACATTAAGCAAAAGGGTTTAAAGCTACGGCACCTTTTCTGCAAAATCTCTCAAATTGCTGATTCACAGGTTTCCAATGTAAATTTTGAAATCTAAAATTTTGAGATTGAAATCTAAAAATTTAACGAGCATGACGTAAACCTCAATGTAAAGATGGAATTCTTTAGTGGTCTCTTTTTAAATTATTAATTGCCATTTTCAAGAAACATCATGCATATATTTACTTAAAATGTTCATCAAAATAATATTTGCTGTCTATTGTACCTAGGTGCCTTGGTTTAAGTTCATTGTTGAAATCGTTCCAAAGCTTAGAGACTATCTTTAGCTCTGTAACCTCTATACATGTCGAGTTCAAAGTGTCTCTTGCAGATTCCACAGTTCAAAATGTTTGTGTCGTTTTCCGTACTGAGTTTTTGTTGGAGCTTAACAATAAGTGTTTCCATACTTTTAAAAACGAAATACATGCACTGTATCAACTGGATTCATAATCGAATTGGCTTATATCTAATAATCTTATAAGGGTGTTCCACTGTATCCTCAGACTACTATCGAAAACGGATTTGGAAGAAAAACGTTGATAACGGCTTGTCTAGCCATAGTACAAACTGAAATTTTTGGCTGAAACCATAGGAATATGTTCCTTATTCCTTTAGGATTGAGTTTAAAGAGTAAAATGGTTTTAGTCTTGAAACATGGACGTCCAATAGTTTTAAATTCAAATTTGTTTAATGAAATTGCGAATAACCTTAAGGTACGAAAATACTCAATTTCACCCATGGTCAATATTGTATTAAAAGTGAAAAAAAATTTTAATGCAAATTTTCGAATTTATGCGCTTCAGTTGTTAAACAGTAGTGTTGCCGCGATGCATCGGCAAGCCGATGAATCGGCCGACGATTCAGCTAGTTTTACGAAGGGACACTCGAATCGGTTGCATCGGCCGATTCATTCTGAATTGTATACTCGAGTGAAATGATCCCAAATCGGACTCTTTCTTTTTGGGATATGTGCTACGAAATAATTTAAATAATTGAGCAAATACAACGTGGAAACAAAACACAATTAGAATATTATTTATAAGAAAATTTAATTTATATATACTTACCGCTTAGACCTGACTCTGACTGGGTTTCTTCTGTACTTGGCATCACTACAATTTCGTCATCCGATTGGATCATTTTTACCAAATTCTTTAAGATTAGCCTAACTTATTTTACAAATGAAACCGAAATTTACGATGTTTTGTGAGCAGGACGTTATTTAGTCGACAAAATATTGCTTGTTGTGAAAAAATAGTTTGGTGTCAACGCATGCGTCAGAATCGGCTGCATCGGCTGATTTATCGGCCGATGCATTTGCATCGCCGATTCGAAATGACACTGAATCGGCGCATCGGCCGATGCGGGTTTTTGCCTGCATCGAGGCAACANCATCGCCGATTCGAAATGACACTGAATCGGCGCATCGGCCGATGCGGGTTTTTGCCTGCATCGAGGCAACACTATTAAACAGGTCTTATACAATGTTTCATTCACTTATCTGCTTCAGAATTTACAATCTTATAACCAATGGGTCTTATATCCTTTAGCTTAATATGTGAATGCTCGATAAGGCGAACCAAATATGTTCAAATTCTGAATGTAAGATCGGGATCGAGATCGACTTCTACCGATCTAGAGATCGAAATCGAGGTCGATACTCGTCGATCTTTTAACCAAATGGTCAAGGTCGAGATCGAAATTTTTATAGGGTCTTCGAGATTGAGATCAACTAATCTGATAAACTAGTGAGTGAGAATACTAGAAACTATCAAGGAAAACCCAATATTCTCTACCGCAACCGCCTTTCACCCATTCGTTCACATATATTTTGGTCAACGATGCTTCATATCATAATTCAATAACGTTTCTCTTTTTTGTATGGGTGTATATTGCTAGACAGAACAGCTGACCATAGCAGTTTTGCGTTTGTTAGTTACTAATGGCGTGAGGCAACAAGTGGCGTCTTCATATTTAGTGTTAATTTAATTTTTGTGCTGAATAAAATATCCGGTCTCAGGTCTACTCGATTTTCACGACGCTCTCAGCTACTCAATTCAAGTGTAAGCACTTCTCGAAATGTTTTATTTGCAGTTCCACGTCTGAACGGAGAAATTTTTCTAAAATCAATTAATTATTTAACAAGCAAAACATTGTTTATATTTTGACTACATTTCATCAATAACCGATCAGTATTATTCATGAAATATCCTCTGGTCATTTGTTGAATGCAGAATAAAGTTTTGATTTTTGGACTGGCTTCATACCATAAGAAGTTAGCGAAGGTTATTATAATTAGCCTTGATTATTCAATGAATATAATATTATCTATTTCTGATGCGGATCCAGTGTTACATACTGATGCTTAATTTGCTCTTAAAATTATTCAACGCTGATTAATAAAATTGTTAGCAAAGATCTCAAATGTTCTTAAAATTACAGAACATAGACTATATTTTAATGCAATAAATATTTAACACAAAACTACTATTCTTTGCCGTGAATAATGTATAGATCGAAAGATTTAGATTGACAAGGGATTATTTTAATCCAAAAGATCCAGATCAACATTGCTATAATTGTTCTTCCAACCAAAGATCGAGATCGAGATCGAGTAATCTCTTGACGAAAAGATCGCGATCGGCAGTAGTCGATCTTTCGTTCGTAAAATTGAGATCGATACTTGTCGATCGATATCGGCCCTCAGTCGATCATTCTAAAGATCGAGATCGGAGTCAGTCAATCGTTCTACCAAGCTATCGAGTTAGAGATCGGCTCCCATCGATCTCGCCATCAAAAGTTCGAGATCGATGGGTCAGTGTTGCAACTGTGGATACGCCACTCCGTAATTCTAATTGGTGGTTAACTGAAAGTAAAAACCAAGTCGAAGAATGACCCTGCTGCACTATACTTCTTAAGTACTCTTCACTGTTTGAATTCAATTGAGACAAAAGATGAAAACAAAACTTAAGAAGCATATGGCACACTCTTATTTCTTATTTTTACCTAAATCCTGCCCAATCGCAGCTTTTGTTTATTTCTTCCAACATTCTGCCGTAGCNTCTTATTTCTTATTTTTACCTAAATCCTGCCCAATCGCAGCTTTTGTTTATTTCTTCCAACATTCTGCCGTAGCGGACTCAAAAATTATGTGAAACCCTTTCGCGGTGACATTGAAAAATGACATCATGTGAAAGCATGATTTCTACGGTACTAAAAAGAATACAAACCCTGTATATCCTTTCTAATTATTGATTTTAGGGTTTCTATCATAACCAACTAATGAATAAGCCAAATAATATGGAACACCCTTTACAAACTTTTCATTGTTGGATTCCTTAAAGTGAGAAAATGAAGACTCTATGCTTATGAATAAGTGGGATTATAAACAGAATGAATAGTCAAAAGATGCCGTCACTTCAACTTGGACAAACAGTTCAAATTNTCTTATTTCTTATTTTTACCTAAATCCTGCCCAATCGCAGCTTTTGTTTATTTCTTCCAACATTCTGCCGTAGCCGACTCAAAAATTATGTGAAACCCTTTCGCGGTGACATTGAAAAATGACATCATGTGAAAGCATGATTTCTACGGTGCTAAAAAGAATACAAACCCTGTATATCCTTTCTAATTATTGATTTTAGGGTTTCTATCATAACCAACTAATGAATAAGCCAAATAATATGGAACACTCTTTACAAACTTTTCATTGTTGGATTCCTTAAAGTGAGAAAATGAAGACTCTATGCTTATTAATAAGTGGGATTATAAACAGAATGAATAGTCAAAAGATGCCGTCACTTCAACTTGGACAAACAGTTCAAATTTGCTTTATCTTTTGCCCACTTCACTCCGCTAGTCCTTGTCATTTATTTTCCTTAGCTTTCTCTTGTGGTTTTGGGAAAGTAATTTTGTGCCATCAAAAGAAATGACAAGGAGAGCATCCATAGTTGCTAAAACGAGACAATGATACGTTGAGAATTATAAAAGAAGATTAGACTGAGCTTAAAATAATACTCCAACCATTACTCTATCCTTTGTTTCCTTTTACTTTCACTTACAAAGCTACAAGAGAAACAACCTTCTGGCAGTGAATTCTCAATTGGGGTAAGTTCGAAACCCCTTGGTAAGTTTACCCGGGGTTTCTGAAAACCTAATTCAGAATGAGAGTAAAGGGTGGAGCTATATACCCTCTCAACTTACCCAACATACCCGACTTTTTGGGGTAAAGTTGGAGTAAATTTCCCTAGGTTTTCCCTAATTCGATTCAGTAACAAGATAAGAGGAGGGGCCATGTACCTCAAAATCTTAAACATACCCATAAAAGTTCCCCTGCTCTTGAGCAGGGTAACTGGAGGGTTATTAATTTCAGTTCATTGTTTCATTATAGAAATTGAATTGAAATTTGGATTCGGTGGTATCAGTGAGTATTTTTATTTTATGTTTAGACTTACTACCGCTTTTGTGCTATGTGTCAACGCCAGTTTACTGTGTCAACGCCATAGTATATGAATTAGGCGAATTATGCCGTGCGATTTGTACTCTAAAAGGAGTCGAAAAGTCTATTGACAGAGGTTTGATAGTTTAGATAATTTCGAAATAAGTTGTGTCATCACAACAGTGACTGGTGGGTTGATTGTCTGCCGATGTCCCCAGGGTTGACACAGGAGCATGTGTTCCTGGTGTTGCCATTGGGACATTGGAGGACACTGAGTTATTGCTAATAAGTTTTCTTTACGTGATAAGCCAAACTTAAAATTACAAACCGAATAACAATTGTATAAGTTTATACAATCGTTATTTCGATTTCCAAACTTAAAATTTGGAACGACTGACCTTCTTCCAGTTTGCGTGAGTATCTTCTTCCTTTGCTGGAACGAATTATATTCTTGATTGCTTTTGGTTTCTTTGAATAATTGAACACGTATTTTAATTCAATTAATTTTTTTTTTTTTTTTTTTTTTTACAAATCCCACACTCTGTTTCATTCACCCGCTCTCACTGGGCATGTGAAGAGATATAGGGAGTGGGTTGTTCACACCCCACCAGTTCTCTCACTTCCACACCATCATGGGGTTATCTTGCTTACTCCAAAATAACTTACCCAGTCCTAGACACCACCCCCTACGTGAATTAGGAGTAAACAAAAGGTTTTCTATAGGTATGTTGGGTAAGCTTAAAACCCTAACCTTGGGGTTTTTCTTCTCCAATAATCCTGAATTGGGGTCCTGAGTAACAGATTGTTTCGAGTTTCACTATTTTCATTTTGAATATAATTTTAGTTTCTTAATCTGACTAATAGGGCTTTTTCTTGGTTCAACTGGATCTGTTAAAACTAGAAAAGGCTTCGCGGGTGATTATGTAAATATGGTTCAACATTACTCACATTCAGCTGGTAAGCTATCGATTTGCAAATAAAAAATATAAATTTTTTGTATCAACAATTACTCAAACTTACATTATAAAACTTACAAAACTTACACCATACGACACGGCAATGAGCTGGGATAAGTTCTCAAAAGGTTTCGTCAAGCATTTAAAAGTTACAATCAATTCTATTTTTTTCATAAAATTAATTTTTCAATAAAATTTTATTTCTAATACACAGGGTGTGGCTGAATTTAGCAGACGATGGAGAAAGTATTGCTGAAAAACAACATTACTAAAAAATCCTCATCCCCAACCCCACTCCTGCCAGCTTAGATTCTCTCCAGACAATTGCGCGGCAAAACTCTTTATACTTTGACGGAAACACATTGATTCAAAATTTTATTTATTTATTTTAAAAGATATTGGGAACGTTATACACCTCCTAAAGGAAAACAGTTAGATGAAATATTTTTTCTTTAATTATTATTTTACCTATACTCCCTATTCAGTTTTAGTTTCTTTATGAATAAATAATAATACTAAAAAAAGAAGATATTGTAGAATACTCCTAAAGTTAAGGTAAGTTGATTAAACAAAATTAAATTACATTATTTTTGATTACATTACATAAGCTAATAATAGTTCAACCGCTCCGACGACGAAAAAGCCATTTCGGAATTCATTATTTTCTTTGAATGGTTGTCTAATGAATTTGAACTTAAAAATAAAAATGCAGCAAATGTCGGCAGGGTTGAGCGGCTCAAAAACAGTTTCTAGTTTTTACTCGTAAGTTTTGAAATGTGGATGAATTTGGATAATTGACCAGCGATAAATCCTAGAGATGTCATCTCAGTAGATAGTACGTGATGATAAATACACTACAGTTGAACTCGGCCACACATGCTTAATTAAAAGACCCAAAAATTTATTTTAACCGATAAACATCCTAACGCTTGTATCATTTTTGGGATGAAATAGCCTAACTATTTCTTACAGCACAGTCACCAACCTAAGTACGTGACGATAAATACACCACAGTTGAACTCGGCCACACACGCTATTTAAAAGACCCAAAAATTTATTTTTACCGATAAACACCCTAACTCTTGGTTCATTTTTGGGATGAAAAACCCTAAATATTTCTTACAGCACAGTCACCTAAAAACCTAAGAACCTAAGTACAGCAGGGTAAATTCACCACAGTTGAACTTGGTCACACACACACCCCAAGACCCCAAAATTTATTTTTACCGATGGAGACCCTTAGTATTTCCTACAGCACAGTCACCTATGAACCTAGGAACCTAAATATACTCATTCTGCATAGTTGAACTCGGTCACACACCCTCCACTAAAAGACCCCACAATATATTTTCACCGATGAAACCCCTTAACTCTTGTAGCATACGTGGAATGGAAGACCCTAAGTATTTGCTAAAGCAAAGCCAACTACGAACCTAACAACCTAAGTATTTTCATTCTCCAGAATCCACAGACCTAAGAACCTAAGTAACTCGCAAACCAGTGACCTAGGTCTGCGGTGTTGCTACATCTCACAAACTTATTATGTTCCAACATGTTTACACCAGTTTTAACCTATGAACCTAAGAATCCTCATTCCCCAGAGTCCATGGACCTAAGTTCCTTCACCGGCGATATATCTGGGTACGCTGTTGTCACATTTCACAAACCTGTTATGTTCAAACATGTTTATATCTGTATTAATCTATGAACCTTCTGCGCTCCGAGCTCTAACAAATTTGAATTATCCCATCCACGTCCACCAACACCACGTCCACTTCCACCTCTACCTCTACCTCATCAAACAGAACGAGAGCTCCGAAGCTCCGAGCTCTGAAATATTTGAATTCCTCCCACCACCACCTCCTCCTCAAACACAACGAGAGCTCCGAAGCTCCGAGCTCTCGAAAATTTAAATTTTCCCCTTCACCTCCACCACCGCTCATCACTAACAACAGCACAGCTGCTTCTTCCCTTTCATTCTAAATACCCTACCCTAACTATATTTATTATTTTGATATACTTATACACTTACCTGTTGATGAGTCTATCCCTGTGGATAGATTCAGACGCTTACCAACCGACGAAAAAGCCGGCCATTCCTTTTCTTTTGTCTTGTTAGATTTTGTTATTTTTAATTATTTACTTATTTAATATTATTTAATTAATTGTTTTCTTTGTTGTTTTGGTAATTCGGTGACTCCACTCTCTCAGGACATCGTCGAGGACCCTTTAAGGATCCCCAAATCAAGACAATGTACAGAGGGTTATAATAGCAGAATTTACTTTTTCCATTCTAACTTTAACAAAATGCCGACGAGACTGAGAAGTTTAGAATTATGCGCCGGTGGAACACTACAAAGGGTGTCGTGACCTCTTAAGGTCACACATTACGGTCAAACCCCAGTTCTTCCGTAAACGGCAAGATGACTTATACAAAAGTTGTTCACGCCTTTAAACCGAGTAACTTTTACCTTAAACGTTTTTTGTCATTACCCCATGAGGTTACAGGTCAAGGTCAAATCCCAGTTCTGTCGTAACCAACAAAATCACTTATGCAATAGTTGTTCAGGACGTTAAAGGGAGTAACTTTCAACTCCCACATTTTTTTCTGACGACCCCTCGAAGTCACAGGTGAAGGTCAAACCCTAGTTTTCCCGTAAGCGACAAAACGACTTATACAAAAGTTGTTCAGGCCGTCAAACAGAGTAACTTTTACCTTAAACATTTTTTGCTGTGATAACCCCTTGAGGTCACAGGTCAAGGTCAAACCCCTGTTATTCTTAAGCGACAAAATGGGCTATAGAAAAAGTCGTTCGGGATGTTATACAGAGTAAAAATTTTCCTGGAACATTTTTTTCTAAGATGACCCCTTGAGATGAAAGGTCAAGATGAAGCTTAGTCTGTGCATAATTTTAAGGAATGAGCTACATGAAAGGTTTGGACATTGACATCGCTTATTTTTTCTCGACATTGACTTCTCAGGTTAGCCTTTGAGGTCAGAGGTTAAAGTAGAATTTATTTGAAAAAATTTTTTTAAACATTTTCGGAGAAGTATACCAGACGAGTCTGCCCAGGGCTTGGGACGGGTCCCCTTTTCCGTATGTTGCCCCAAGCACGGTTTTTACTTGGGTTTCATCCAAGGCTTTTTAATTCTGGTTTTTTCTCCAGTTGCACGATTTCTTACTTGGGTCCCATCCAAGGGTTTTTTATTCTGGTTTGTTTCCAGCGTTGGCGATGAATAAAGCACGTTTATTGTGGGTAGCATCCAGCGAATTATGGTTATATTTAGTGATATTTATTTAAATACTTTTTTTAGACAACAGTTTAGGAAACATTAAATTTCCCACTTCTGCTGACCGATGCGTTCTCATATGATCCGGTTTTCTGATAGTACTTTTGAAAGGTAGTCTACATTCAGGGCACCAAAGGTAAAGATATATGCCAGGTGAGTAGGGCTTCCAGAACCGTAAACTTTTCTAGTACCGGGAAACGGTACTCACGGTGCCAGACCTACCGGGTATCCNAGGGCTTCCAGAACCGTAAACTTTTCTAGTACCGGGAAACGGTACTCACGGTGCCAGACCTACCGGGTATCCCGGTACCAGTACCGTATGGCAATTGCATTTGATAAAGTAAATTTTTAAGATAATTTATTAATTTAATTTNTATCCCGGTACCAGTACCGTATGGCAATTGCATTTGATAAAGTAAATTTTTAAGATAATTTATTAATTTAATTTAATTTAATTTTTGTTTAATTTCTGAAAATGCCCACGAAGATAGCACAAATTATCCAAAGTTTCGTCCCCAAGGCTGCTGCGAAGTTNGTTTAATTTCTGAAAATGCCCACGAAGATAGCACAAATTATCCAAAGTTTCGTCCCCAAGGCTGCTGCGAAGTTTGTTGCAGAAATATCCACTGGATGAGAAGGCCCTCTCAGACTCCACACTTGTTGGCTTTATGCAAATTAGGGCATTGTAGGCCATTGTTAGAATAAAACCTTTACTTCCACCATCTTCGAAGAGCTTCATTTCCTTTTTGATAGCCGATATAGTTGATTTTGGTGTAGAAAAATGTGGTGGCTCTTTTTGATTAGCCTTGAGAGCTTTCTGTATTTCTCGATCAAGCTCACTTTCAAAATTAGGGTCAACAACTTGAACCTCGGTTTGTATTTCAATCTGTTGTAAACCTCCAGTTGAGATGGACTCTGGTTCACAAATGAACCGTGAGCAAAAAGATTCAAGTGAGGAAATGATTCGAGCCCGTGTGGGATAGCTCACAAGATCATCCTCTTCGTCGTCGAGATGTAGTTTGCCAGTATGTAGGTATTTGAGAACTCCAGAGAATTCGGTTCTCCTTTGTGCCACGCGTAGTCTAAACGCTTCCAATAATGCCTGAGAAACACCCGAGTACTGGTCTTTTAGTTTTTTGATTGTGAAATTGATGACTGCGTCTGCCGTTAATAAATTAGCGTCGATGCGACAGAGAGCTTCTACGGCGCCCTGCATTGGTTTCAACGCCCTTACCATGTCTTGTATTCTATCAAGTTCCCAATCCTCAAGGCGATATTCCAAATCAATTTCTTCTATTACTGTCTTGACACATTGTCCTAGTGTGTGAAACCGCTCAAGCATTGCTAACATGCTATTCCATCTTGTCTTGCAATCTAATACTAATGGGATTTCCTTCTTGAAGCTTACTTTGACATGTTTTTGGAGTAGCTCGTTCTTCAGTGGGGATTTTTTGAATTTTTTGACAATGGAACGCACTTTATCCACAAGCTCCTTATACGTGTTGTTGAGCTCTGCTTCTTCACACTGGTCGTGTACTTCAATCGAAGGCGCTAGTGTGAACACAGTGGATGCATCCTCTTCGTTCTTTTCCTCTTCTTCGTCACTTGTAACCTCTGGGGCTAGATATTTTGGCTTGTAGAGCACGTCAACCACAGCAAGCTGAAATCCATGAGCAAAACATAACTGTTGAATGCATGGTGAAATTTTCCCTATTTTTGTCATGACGGATGTCCCGTCGGTCATTATACAAACCACATCGTCTTCTAGTTCGAGCCAGTATTCTCTTAGCTTGATGGTGACATGTTCCAAAGTATTCTCCGACGTCATATTTCCTCTTGTTCTAGATAGTNTATTCTCTTAGCTTGATGGTGACATGTTCCAAAGTATTCTCCGACGTCATATTTCCTCTTGTTCTAGATAGTCCCAGGTTCCAAAATTCATTCAGTCCGCCGTGGAGAATAAGGCCTAAATAACGTCGGTTCCTTGTAGAAGTCCATTCGTCAAAAGTCAAGCAGAACTTTTGCCCCAGTTTTTTCTTTTCTGGAATATTCAAAAAAAAANTAGAAGTCCATTCGTCAAAAGTCAAGCAGAACTTTTGCCCCAGTTTTTTCTTTTCTGGAATATTCAAAAAAAAATTAATTTCATATCCGGATAGAAAATATCCAAATTTTTCCACAGTAAACATTTTTCATTTAATACNCAAAAAAAAATTAATTTCATATCCGGATAGAAAATATCCAAATTTTTCCACAGTAAACATTTTTCATTTAATACCGAGTAACTCCTCCTTTAAACTGGTCTTTAGAGATTTTGAGTAGTCGAGAATCCTTCTTTGGACTGTAGTTGCTGAAGCCGGAAGATTCGTAAATCCTCGTGCAATCAGTCCTTTTCTTAAATCCTCAGATGTGATAAACTTGAGGAAAGGAATACCATCCTTTGCTGCCATTCTCGAAAGTACTTCATCTAATGACTCCTTTTTCTTGTAGAATTCATCTATTTTTTTGGGGTGTTTGTTTGGAAGCGTAACTACGTCTATAGCAAAGTGATTTAGTATTTAAAATATCAAGATTCTCAATAAAAGAAAATTGTACCTGTCTGGTCTTCGCAATCGTTTTCTCGTTTCAACAAATCAATCTGGTGTAAGCTCTTCAGATGTTTGTGCAGACCGGAAGTACTTCCTCCGCCAATTCTCAAAATTTTTCCACAGGATTTGTCCTTGCATCTGGCTGATTTGCCATTTTNGGAAGTACTTCCTCCGCCAATTCTCAAAATTTTTCCACAGGATTTGTCCTTGCATCTGGCTGATTTGCCATTTTCTTCTTTCAGGAAGTATGTCCACACGTCGGAGCTTCTAAATTTGTCGTTCTCGACGTATGTTCGTGATCNATTTTCTTCTTTCAGGAAGTATGTCCACACGTCGGAGCTTCTAAATTTGTCGTTCTCGACGTATGTTCGTGATCTTCCTGACGTAGACTGGACTGGTGTCACTGATGCCATTATAAATCATAAACCTTCCTTATTATACCTTGCAATGCAAGTATTTTATTAAATCTCACTAAGATATTATATAGCCTGAGAAGCGAGACAACTATCTTTAAAAATGCGCTGCTATGCTAAGTGGAAATAAGCATGCGGCAGAAGAGGGCGTGAGATTGGTGATTAGACAATGGGTACCGGTACTCACTTTGCCTGGTACCGGTACTACGAGATACGGGACTGCGGTACTCCCGGTACTAAACTCCCGGTACTGGAAGCCCTANTTGCCTGGTACCGGTACTACGAGATACGGGACTGCGGTACTCCCGGTACTAAACTCCCGGTACTGGAAGCCCTACAGGTGAGCGAGGAAATGGAGCAGGAGACTGGTCTTCAACGGCGGTAGACTGCCCTGGCGTTGGAGAACAAGTTTGGGGGTTCTAATTCCTCTAAATCATGTACATAATAAGGTTTCCATGACCACGAAAACTACTGCCGAGAGTGACTCTCCGTCGCATACTTCGTCAACCAACTCTATGAACTCTATTTCCCGGAATAGAAGGGAATCCCAATTCAAACACGGGACATCGAAATACTGTTGGTTTAACTTATACATGGGAATTGAAAACAATACAAATGCACAAAATACTCTAAACCGTCTGAATCTCCTCTAGCAAACCGGAGCACAAGACCAGTTATACGAAAAATCAACTGCGAATTCGAAGATATAGAGCATTGTACAGTCTGTACTTTTAATTATATGTTTGAAACGATTTTGTTTACTCAGCAGTCCAAGAATCCAAGGGGCTCATGACTAGGGTCATGCGTCTGACTCAGTGACTCTGACTCATCCATTTCTCGGAGTCACTAGTTTTTGGTGACTCTGACTCAATAGAGAAATGGGAGTCACTGAGTCGTGACTCTGCATCACCTAACTCGTGACTCTTGCTTTTCCAAAGTGACTGAGTCGTGACTAACTACGAAGAGTCATGACTCTCAAGCAACAAAGCGTTACTGCTTATAATTTGTCATTTTTGTACTACCCAATGTTTTTCAACTCCCGCAACCCACAACAAATCTGAGAGTGGGAGTTTGCTGCCGCGCAGCTCGTGTTTAGTTTGAAGCACACTTGTAACTTACACCACTACACATCGAAATCGAACTCCTGATTTTAATAAAAATCTAAATTCAACTTTTCTAAAAATTCCAACTCACAATCAGAATCTTAGTAGACAATAACCATTTGAATTAGAAAAGTAAGTCGAAATCAATGATTTTAAAGAACAAAATCTAAACCATAATTCATATTTTTAAATACAATCAAGAGCAGAACTTAAACTTAGCGTCAACGATTAGAAAAATATAACTGAAAATGTTTGAATTTGTTAAATATATTTCGTTGGTAAACCTCTGCGGTATTTAAGGCAGCCTCCATTATCTTGCATGGAAATGGTTTGCCTTTGTGCATACTTGACTAAATACAAGACCAAATGTTCCTGGTACACGATAGGATTCTACCGAGAACTGAAGAAAGCTGACGGGATCTTTACAGACCAAGTGAAAGTGGACAAAATCATAAGGAATACACCATTCGAATGTGTCTTGGAAATTGTATGTTTTTAGTTTCATAAGTGATGCAGATACAATATAAACCATTTTAAGTTTGCGCAAGGAATAAAACTAAATGATATTGATGAATTTTTTAGCTCATTCACACTACTTACGGAGGTAGGGGAAAAATATTTTCGAGAGACATTTTTGCGGGGCATCCCGTGTACTTAGGTGCACTTTCACTTGCCATGTAGAAAGTCTGTGAGCTTCCTCCAGTAATTAGTAGAACCCTACCGTGTACCAGGAACATTTTTGCATACAATTGGTCTTCTATTTGCTCAAGTATGCTTAAGGTCGACAATTTCGTGAGAGATAATGTAGTCTGCCTTAAGTGTCAGAGATTTACCAACGAAATATAATTACTATGGCTTTGCCATTTTACATTTTAGCTTAAATCCGATTGGAAATCTTGCGGAGACTATATCTCGTGTAGCTTATGTTAATAGCAAACAAAATTGAAAATATTAAGGAACTCAAAACCTTGGAGAACTTTATCCCAGAAATTGCCACTTTCACTTACGGTGGAAATTTTTAAGCCATTATTGCTAAGGGTTGCTCAGGTAAGTGTTAAGCACCTTTCCCCCTCGGAGTCTACCACTTTATTCTGCTGCAAAGCAATAAATCTGTCGTGCGCCTAAAGATTTGCACCCGCTTTCTCCAGCGAAAATTTAATTTTTTGCTCTAATTCCGCCCACTTTAAGAATTAAAATTTGAAACTATTAGCACATTTGCGAGACACTTCAAGCATCATTGCTGTTAGTATGTTAAGGTATCCTATGCTTTGATTCAAGAATTATTTGAAGGAGTCATGCGCCTAAGATCTTGCATTCAAATGTACAATTCAGATTCACATTCAATTTAGATGTATTTCAATGTCTCATCACTTTCAGTCGCCTTAAATATAAAATATGAAGTTGTATATTAAACTAATTCATAACGGTTGATTCTTGTGAAGATAAAAAGTTTTTATGTTTTTAGCTGTTTTTATTAAAAACAGCTACAGATATATCTTTGTTATATTCTGTCCAATTTTAACGTTTGAACACGTAAAACAAAAAAAGTTTCAGTGAATTTCGTAAAAAAAAAAGTTACTCCAAAAATTTCTTATATTATAAATATTAGATCATAATGNCTAGGTTTTCCCTAATTCGATTCAGTAACAAGCAAAGAATGTGATTTGGAACGTAATAGTGATCGGTAATACTATTAAGTGTTTAAAGGACACCACAGAATTCCAAAAAATGTGTTGGATTCAAATCCCAGCTCCTGGTGTGTGTGGAGTTAATAATTATGAAAATTGAAATTTTTAGAAATACGAAAATATCTTTAAGCTTCATCTATAATTTTCTGTAACTTGTAATTATCTCATATCATCTTATCATTCCATTTATAATTACGACACGATTTATACCTCATTAACGTATTGCAATTTTTTTGTGATTTTGTCTTTAATTTACTCAAAAATAAAAAATTTGAAAATTTCATTTTTTTTGAAAACTCACCTTTAGTTTGATGTAAGTAACATTTAGGCGTGGTTATTCGGCATGCCGAATAATTCGGCCAAAGTTGAGCCGAATCCGAATATTCGGTATTTGGCTTGTGCTTTGAATATTCGGCCGAATATTTGCCGAATATTCGGCTAGATAATTGATTAGATTGAATTTCAAAATTTCTCAAGATTCGGAAATAATTGAACCATGAGATGACTAGATGTGTGTCAGATTATATAAATCGTATGGTTGACATTAAAAAAAAAATTTTTTTTTAACGGCTATCGCTGTTCCTTAGGTACTATTCCCACGCAAAATTACATGCATGTAGGGTGATGCTGCTGCTAAGTAGGTTAATTTTAGTCGGATCAGTCCATAGATGTGCATTTACAATTCCACTGGATTACAACCATTCCAAAAATGTCGGAAGATTGGCATTTGGCTAAGTTGGCAAAGAGCACTGTGTCTAGAGAGAGGTTATTTTCAGAAGTAGGTAGTGTTTACGAGGTGAAGCGGAACTTACTCCAGAACATGATGAAAAACTTAACTTTAGTTTACCATAACCGCAGCCGTATGAACTATACTTATTGAATTTATTTTAGGTTATTTTTGTCTATCTGTAATCACAGATGAAACTTGGAAAAAATTTTGATACCGATCCACGATCCGAGCCAGCAGGCAAAACCAAATCGATCCCAATCCGCGATTCCATCCATTAGTGAAAACCTAATCGATACCGATCCGCAATCCGAGCCAATAGACAAAATAGTTGCCGATAGCGATCCATGAGCCGAGCCAAGTAATAAAAACTAATCTCGAAACCGATCTGTGATCCTATACATAAAATTTTTATTGATATCGATCCGATCCAATCCGCGGATCGATTATTGGGTCGAGTTTCATAAACAAAACTGTCACAGATGACTAAGAAAAATTTCCATCCCGAGCCACGATCATAGCCAAGTCAAATCGATACCGATCTGTAATCCCAACGAAGAGTAAAAAATATTTCGATACCGATCCACGATCTGAGCCAACAGGCAGAAAATCACTCGATACGGGTCCGCTATCCGGACCAACAATAATTGACTATACCGAATATGACTATACTTTTATATTTTACTCTCTAGAATCAAACCCGCACCGAACCGAACCCAAAACTTGCCCCATTTAANATGACTATACTTTTATATTTTACTCTCTAGAATCAAACCCGCACCGAACCGAACCCAAAACTTGCCCCATTTAATATCCAAACATTCAGGTTCGCCGAACTTCCCGAACCGAACCGATTCCTAAATACAAAAATTTAAAACCGCAACAAACCCGAACCGAATCTAGACTGTCGAACCGAGCCGAACCCGAACCTAATTAAAAAATATTGAACCCGAGCCGAACCCGTATCGAACAATGTTCGGTTCGGTTCGGGGTTCGATGAAATTTTTTCGAACCTCAANCGAACCCGTATCGAACAATGTTCGGTTCGGTTCGGGGTTCGATGAAATTTTTTCGAACCTCAAGGTTCGCCGAATCTCAAACGTCCATGTGTGTCTGCCCGTCTGACAACGATGTTATTCTTGCGCGTGATTTCCTTAGTCGACACTTNCCTCAAACGTCCATGTGTGTCTGCCCGTCTGACAACGATGTTATTCTTGCGCGTGATTTCCTTAGTCGACACTTTTATGACTTGTAAACCTTTTTTTTTGTAAGATTTTTTTTTAATAAACTGCGCAAACGACAAACAGATTTTGTAAAGTTAGCAACACTAACAACAACCATAAGCCAAACTAAGCCCAACCCAACTTCATAATCGTCAGCATTTTAGTTCTGCNCGATACCGATCCACGATCTGAGCCAACAGGCAGAAAATCACTCGATACGGGTCCGCTATCCGGACCAACAATAAAATAGCCTTTTGATCCCAATCAGCGATTCGAGCCAATAGACAAAAAAGTACTCGATACCGAGCCAAAACTTAAAAAATCTTTCGATACCGATCCGCGATCCGCTATCCGATCCGTAATTTTGTCCGACATCGATCGGTGACTCGATACTTGTAGCGAGTTTCATCTGTCTGTAATTAAAATTCTTGTAAAATAAAATGTCTCAAATGAAACTTTAATAAGGAGATATTAATTCAGAATAAGTGGTTAATTGAGCTCGTCAGGAAAAAAGTGTTCGATGGATACGCCACACGATATTATCCGGCCAAATATTTGCCGAATATTCGGCTGGTGCACTTGCGCCGAATTCGAATATTCGGTACTCGGCCAATGGCTGAATACCACTATTCGTTAACCTATAGTAACATTCAAAGCAAATTTGAAGAAAATCCATCAATATTTAGCTGAACTAAAGCTGTTAGAATAATTTTTTGAATTATTCATTATTTCCAGTGTTTTTGAATCACATATCCCTATAACACCTTATGGAGCAACAATAAAAACATCCAAACTTTGAAACTTAATAAAAAATTCATTTTTCAATATTTTGAAATAAAAATGAAAACTCCCATCGATAATCGTATGTTCTAAATATTTGCAAAGTTTGACGGAAATCTGTTAAGATTTAGAGAAGTTACAGTTGTTAGGAATCACCAAAAACTCTTACGAAAATTTTCCATCAGTGAGCAGGGCGGCCATTTTGTGGACGAAATGAGAAAATGAACATCCAAATTTTAGTTGAATGGATGATGAATTGATGCTGAGACCATTTGTGATGATAGTTAAAGGACATTAGATATCGTCAAGCACCAGAAGCCTAGTAAATGATAATGG
Source organism: Holacanthella duospinosa (assembly GCA_002738285.1). NCBI lineage: Eukaryota > Metazoa > Arthropoda > Collembola > Poduromorpha > Neanuridae > Holacanthella > Holacanthella duospinosa. The sequence continues at coordinate 359,949 of NIPM01000126.1, read as the reverse complement.
TTGGAATAAGTGACCAAAGCGAATCATAGAATTCAAACGTGTTTTGGGCAATCTGTCACTCGAACTTCTAAATCTTTTATTCAAACAGAGTGGAAGTGGAAAGAAAGGTTTGAAAAGAGATAGAGGAGGTATATCCTCCAACAACAGATTGAAATATTTATAGTTGACGCTGAAAAATTGCAACTTTTACTTAAGTTGAGATAGGCGGGGACATTGAGCATATATCATAGAATTCCTGCGTTTTGGGTTCTTTCCTATTATTTTTGTTATACAGAGCGCTTAATAAAAACCCTGCCAAAAAAGATGTTTCTTCACTATTGTACATACCACATGACATCATTTGACAGTTTCTATAAAATTTATATTTATACTACGAATGAGCCAATGACCACCGTCCTCTTGTTATTATACTCTCAATGGACAACTCCAGTTTTCACCCGAGAGTCAAGAAGTAGTGGAGCCAAAAGCGGAAATAGTTTTTCCAAGCTCCTAATATATTTTGGATTTTTTTATAAAGGTATTTCTGAATTCTACTAGTCTTTGGATAAGGAAAATAATGTTATTGAATATATTGTATAAAAGAATAATTCAAATAAAATTCTAATAGAAATAGGATAATTTAGTTATTTAAGTTATTAGTTAAGTTATTTTAGTTATTAATTTAGTGAGTTTGTCTGTTTCACGCAAAAATTCTCGAAAACTAAGCAATTTAGACATCTTCTATATAATTCAGTGCGGTTTTCGTGTCTGACGCAAAAATTCTCTTAAACTAAGCAATTTAGATATAGGTTAACCTATTACAATTATTATTGGTATTTATTGGTGATGTCACTAATGCTATTTTTATTAAGGTCAGAGGTCAAATGTTCGAGTTATTGGTTTTATAATGAAAAATAGAAAAAAGGGATAGGAAGAATACAGCAAAAAATTTTTCATATAGTTTCCATATGGCTTTTTTTTTTGGTTTGAGAGACGGAATGTGAAGAGCATGTTCACTCTACTTATAAGTTATTTAACTCAGTTGGCTGGTGATTATGGAGTAAGAATTTCGGTGAATCAGTCCGAGGTTCGATCCTTAGTAAGGGTAATATTTTTTGTCCAATATTTTTTTTTGGTAAACTTGGCATACGACTCCAATAAATTTTGGGTGATTTTGGCATATGACTCGAATATTTTTGGTTGAACTTGGTATTTGATCCCAATATTATTATTTAGGTAAGCTTGGCATAAAATCCAAATATTATGGTGAACTCGGCATACGATTCAAACTTTACAGGTGAACTTAGCATACTATACCAATATTTGCGGGTAAACTTAGCATACGACACCTAACATTATTTGGATAAATTTGGCATACGAAACAATATGTTTTGGGTAAACTTGGCATGCGACCCCAATATACTTGCGTGAACTTGGCCTATGATACAAATATATTTTAGTGAATTTAGTATACTTCACTCAATATTTTTTGGATTAATGCAAAATATTTTGTTTGATTGGTTAACTTGATTGGCTTACGACTTCAATTCTTTTTGGACAGACTTAGCCAATGATGCAAATATTTTTGATATTTCGGCATAAACCAAAAGTATTGTATGGGTGAACCAAGGATCCGATCTGATTTTTTTTGGTGAAATTGGAAAACAAACCTAATATATTTTGGATTAGCGTGGCTTACTACCTCTATTTTTTATGAATTTGCGATACGGGCATGTGTGGAAGGAATGCTGGCTTTTCTGGAGAGATGGAAGCAGGGACGGAAAGGGTTTGCGGATAAGGAATGAGAAAAATACGAGCATGGTAAGGGAGTGAGCATGGAGATGGATAGAGACAGGGACGGGAGGGATGCGGGCATGTATGGAAGGGGTGCAGACAGGCGGGAGGGATGCGAGCAGTGACAAGAGGAATAGGGCATATACGAAAGGGATGCATGGTAGGCACGGGAGGAATAAGGGCATGTACGGGAGGGTAACGGGCATGGTCGTGAGGGATGCAGGCAAAGTGGTGAGGGATGCGGGCATGGATGGGAGGGGTGTGAGGGTATTGACGAACAGGGTGCGGGTATTTTAAGTAAAAATTAATAAGGCGTTGAATTTGGTTGAAAACGCTGACAATGAACGGATGCGACCAGGGACAGAGGAATAGGGTATATACGAAAGGGATGCGGTCATGGACGACAGGGATGCATGGTTGGCAGGGGAGGAATGCGGGCATGGAGGAAAAGATGTGGGCATGTACGGGAGGGTTACGGGCATGGTCGGGAAAGATGAAGGCAGAGTGGTGACGGATGTGGACATGGACGGGATGGGAGTGGGAATAGACAGAAAGGATTTTTTGAAAATTGAAATTTTTGGATGTTCTTTTGAAACCTATCCATCTCTTAGTACATTCTTTCAAAATAACATCCAATAATTTCAATTTTCAAAAAATAATAACTTTTGTTTTAGTGATCGTAGTGTCTTGATTTTTTTACAGTGTTCCACTACTTTTGGATGGTCTTTTTCAAACTGTTAACACTTTCCCCGAAAAAAAATCCAGTCAAATTGCTGTTGACCATCAATTACTAAGGCACTGCTTTCCCCAGCAAAAGGGCATGGGCCAAAAGTTTCTTCTAATGCCTTTGCCATTTGCAGTTCCACTGTAGAGTTGAAAGTGTGAAATCTTGCGCCGTCCTGCCTATAAAATGGAATTACTTTGTTCTAAAGCATCAAAATAAGGCAAACGACATTTCGTCAGGTATCCCTGATGCTCATTTGGGACATGTCGCGGTGTTGCGAACGCTAAATGCACCCATCTCATGAACAATCAGCTTTCAAACCGGAAACAAACCTAACGAAATGCTTTCTCTTGCTCAGTCCACCCTTTTCCGTTTGTGTAGGGCGTTCAGGGGTGGTTTATTTCTGAAAAGATTTCCGATTATTTTAAAACGTTTCCCTATTGCCTATGACCTTGAGATCCAAGTTGTATTTGATTTTGGCAGGTGTAATCGAGTTATTGCTAGCTTCCATCAGAATTCGGCGTCTCGCTGCATCTATGAGCTTCGGCTTTGGTCCGCATTTTCCCTTGTTCACGATATTTCCCATACGTTTAAGGCAATTTCGTACCGATTTCTTAGATTTTCCAATAATTTAACTTTGACATTTGAAGTTTGATTCTGGACCATAATACTTATTTGACCTTTTTGGAATACGGAGTGCTTTCCCCCGACTGATTCTGGTTAAATATTTGAAACAATCACTCTACTTACAACGCCAATAAAGATGTTTTTACATAGTTTTGTTCTACAGTTCATTCCAAAACTATAAGAGCAACATTTTTTTCAGAATTCAAAGAATTATTCGATAATTCTTATATAAGTCATCAAATACTTATTCAATTTGATGATAATCAATGGAATTTTAAATTTCAAAAATAAATTTTGGTTAAAACCAAAGTTAGAGATGAGATTATAATTTTAGGAAGGAGAAAACGAGGGAAAGGCGTTCCAAAACTATAAGCGCACTCTCTAATTTTTCAGTTTCCTCAATTGTTTCGTTGGAATTTAATTTCGAAAGTTAATTATATCAAACTAACGACTTTAGATTGTGGATTCTGTATCAAAATTTCAGTTATATAAATAATTTGGAGGGTCATACCAAGGGGAAAGCTTATAAGTTCATTTAAAAAGGGTCAGGTCAAACCACATGGTCTAAATAAGCTGTCAAATGACAAAATTGAAGCGCAAATTGGACAAACAGGGTTCTGCATCAGAAATAACTTAAAAAAAAATTTATAGGCAGAAATCCAAAGCCGGACGGAAATGGTTACTTTCTCCGAGGGATAAAGGACAAATTTCCATAAAAGCAAGCCAGGAATACATCTCTTTAGCAAAAATTAAGTTAATTTGACCCTCAATGTATCAAGGCAGACCATTCATAGCGTAATGGCATCATTTTAGAACATAAATGCTTACGAGAATGAACAAGAAACATGTCAATACTCGAGAGCACAGACTCCAGCGTTTGATCTAATTTCATGACAAGGTCGTACGGCGTAGAAAATGGATGTATGTTGTCTGGAGTGAATATATAAATTAGTCTAGATGCCCCTGATAGATTTACATGGTATTGGCACGATTTCCGTAAAAGAAAAAAATTGTTTCTTCATAAGTCATATGAGTAGAGGTTCATTGATGATTTGAGCTGATTTAAGCTATTTCGAGAAAACTCATAGTTGCATTTTAAACGCCATAGTATGACTCTACAACCTACCTGGGTCACTTATACATGTACTTGATGCCTCACTTGGTGAATTTGGTCAAAATCAAGGCACCTTTACGCAGAATAATGCCTCATGTCACAAGAATTTCTCCTTTCTCCCTCGGAGAAAGTAATCATTTCCGTCCGACTTTGGATTTCTACCTATAAATTTTTTTTTAAAGTTATTTCTGATGCAGAACCCTGTTTGTCCAATTTGCGCTTCAATTTTAGCATTTGACAGCTTATTTAGAGCATGAGGTTTGACCTGACCCTTTTTAAATGAACTTATTAGCTTTCCCCTTGGTATGACCCTCCAAATTATTTATATGACTGAAATTTCGATACGGAATCCACAATCTAAAGTCGTTAGTTTGATATAATTAACGTTCGAAATTAAATTCCAACGAAACAATTGAGGAAACTGAAAAACTAGAGAGTGCGCTTATAGTTTTGGAACACCTTTCCCTCGTTTTCTCCTTCCTATAATTATATTCTCATCTCTAACTTTGGTTTTAACCACAATTTATTTTTGAAATTTAAAATTCCATTGATTATCATCAAAATGAATAAGTATTTGATGACTTATATAAGAATTATCGAATAATTCTTTGTATTCTGAAAAAAAAATGTTGCGCTTATAGTTTTGGAATGAACTGTAATNACTTATATAAGAATTATCGAATAATTCTTTGTATTCTGAAAAAAAAATGTTGCGCTTATAGTTTTGGAATGAACTGTAATTTAGTAGTTAACTTACCAGTTTGGTAAAATTTATGGTCGTATTGATAAGTAATTTCAAATTTTCACCACCTCGGCTATTAAAATTTTGCCCTTTGACTCGTTGATTTTTTATGTTCTCGCAAAAGTCTCATAATCTACTCAGCCATAAAAATTGAAACTTTGCAATCTTATTTCTCATACCAAAACTTATTTTAATTTCACAATGAGAGATTGCATATTTCGGCAATTATTCCAAAAAATATTACCTCGACTATTAAATACTTTATTTTACTTCTTTGTTGTAAATTTAATAAACAATTATTACTAAAATGTAAACTTTATTCATAATTAATGGTAAATGCTCACGCCTTATCCTTCATTTTGGAATATTACCATATCAAAGCATAATTTCTAGAGTATCATAAAACGTTTAAGTTAATGCACTTTTAATTTATACAATGTTTTCGAAATTGTAGAAATTTTGTGAGATAATAGTTTTTTAATTTTGGTTAGAAATAATATCCAACCTGAAATTATATTTTATCAATACTTTTCGTATTTGATATTACTAGGTAAATGGAAATCTTACGAGAAGACACACTAATTAAACCTTCAAATGATACCTAAAGCTACGGTTCGCTTTTAATTACTTTCCTGAACCAATTCGGGCGGTTATTATTCGATTTATGTCAAAATTTAATATTCTCCGTAATTAAACTGGAAGAAACGTATAATTAGTCGTTCCTTTCAATTAGGGTATGTAGCCATTCGATTCTAAATATCAGAGGTAAGTTATAGTGAGTCATTCCACTTGTAGATTGAACAATAACGCTAAACCATAAATATATGCAGAATTTTAAATTCGTAAGTAAGTGGCTTAGGCATAGTAAAAAATTTCTAGCTAACTGATTTATTCATTGAAATATAGCTGCAGTTACTATCAGAGGTTATAGAACAGTAATAAAAACTTTTAAAGATGTTGCCTACAATCGGCAGGCAATTTTAAAGTTTTGAAGATTCGCCTTTAGAACCAGCTCTTTGTGAATAACCTATATGAATCACACGACACCTTCAGTTACTACTGTTGCTGCCAACATATGGACAGCCAGTTTTCTGTCTTAGGATATATCTGTTTACTTTTTTTTTTCAGCTATTTCCCATGGAAACAGAATTTTTCACCCCCTGTTACAACTCACGGTTATGAAGCTTCTGCCCACACATGGGCGTTTGAGGTTCGCCGAACCTTCCGAACCCGAACCTAGTCCAAAATATTTTTGCCGCACCGTACACGAACAGAACCTCGACTCTATCGAACCGAGCCGAGGCCGAACCAACTTCAAATTTTACTTTAGTGCACCGAACCCGCAACGAACCTCGACTTTGTCGAACCGAACCGAACCTGACTATACTTTTATATTTTACTCTCTAGAATCAAACCCGCACCGAACCGAACCCAAAACTTGCCCCATTTAATATCCAAACATTCAGGTTCGCCGAACTTCCCGAACCGAACCGATTCCTAAATACAAAAATTTAAAACCGCAACAAACCCGAACCGAATCTAGACTGTCGAACCGAGCCGAACCCGAACCTAATTAAAAAATATTGAACCCGAGCCGAACCCGTATCGAACAATGTTCGGTTCGGTTCGGGGTTCGATGAAATTTTTTCGAACCTCAAGGTTCGCCGAACCTCAAACGTCCATGTGTGTCTGCCCGTCTGACAACGATGTTATTCTTGCGCGTGATTTCCTTAGTCGACACTTTTATGACTTGTAAACCTTTTTTTTTGTAAGATTTTTTTTTAATAAACTGCGCAAACGACAAACAGATTTTGTAAAGTTAGCAACACTAACAACAACCATAAGCCAAACTAAGCCCAACCCAACTTCATAATCGTCAGCATTTTAGTTCTGCGTGTACTTCATCACCTAATGATAACCGCTGAGTAGCCTGACTTTTGTTCATAATGTTTTGGTAGAATTTATACTCTAGCGAGAAATGCTGCTGGTAAATTGGTTTTAATCTGTGTGCACGCAAAAACTTAAAATTTTTCTGAGTTTGATGTTTCGTAGTACATTTGATTTNTCTGAGTTTGATGTTTCGTAGTACATTTGATTGAATTGCAACAAAACGTGACAATTTAGGGAGCCGAGGTATTTGAATCACCTCTCCAGGTTGAGAGATAAACGTTAACATTTAGTTAGGTTTTAATTGTTATTTCATGTTTATTGGTTTAGGTTTCTTCAAATTTGCAAAAAAATTATTTTGGTAAAGATGAAAATTGAGTTGGGTAGAAGTGAGCGGTTAATCCAAAGTTTTTCCTAAAAATTCCGGTTTCCAATGGAAATGGCTCAAAAACAAAAAAATAAACAGATATATCCTAAGACAGAAAACTGGCTGTCCATATGTTGGCAGCAACAGTAGCTGTGTGCTTCCCTGTTTTAAACTTATAAGAAGTGCTAAGAAACTGAATCATTTGATCAACTGATTACCATTTCTAGTTGTTAGTTCCATAAAAGACAACAAAGGACGTCGCTACAATAGATCTGCACGTTACAAATCCGACAGAATTTGACGGAAATGTCAGCAGACGTATTCTAAAGCATGCTGTTCGAAATTTCATAGGCCGCAGGTCTCGACATGGCTTCATTTGATCCCAAGAGTACACTTAAGGTCAAACTTTTTGAGCAACCGCCGAGTTAGGTATCATTTGAAAGTTCTTGGTCAAGTTGCTGCGTAAACAGAAACTGCTTGCCTTGGTCTCCAGAGGTCACAAAAGGTGATATTTTTGGCTTGATGATTCTCTAATTTCCCCAATTAAACTATACAGGCGTTTTTGGTATCACTAGAATGCTCTTGGTACACGATAAACGTGGTTAAACTATCTCAAACACCAACTTTTACCAACTTACCACATTGAAGGGTATCCCCTATTATCTAACTGTACCAAAATTCTAGAGTACAACTATAGGCTGCACAAATACTAAGGTAGCATTTTCTGAAATACAAATAGTATCAAGGTTTTAACGAAGTCTGCAAAACAATGAACTAGTTGTAGAACTAGAAAGAAGAACTTGAGTGTTTTAGCTTTGATGTCAATTTTCGTCCTATTAAACTAGAGTAGTTTGACTCGTCGAGTCCTTCCACTTAGAGTGGAATTTGATAGAGAGCAGTTGAAGTTTGAGTACTGACGCTCTAAAACATGAAAGCTCTCTTCCTGTCGATGACAATATTGTTCCCGACGAAAGGTTTCTCGTGTAAGGTTATAAAATCTAGTTTCCAATTGATTGATCTGCCTTATTGTCTTCTTTCTCGATATATTCTTTCATAGTTCAACACCACTTTGATCTTTTACTTCAAGAACACTCGAGATTTATTGCATTTATTTTCTACAAAAGAACCTTCATGATCATGACAAAAATTTTATCATGTGAGAATAAAAATAAATGAAAAGTGAAGTGTATAGCGTCGCTAGTTAATACTTCCACTCCTATCACCAATTAGAATTACGCTGGTTCATAAAGGGTGTCCGGGAAATAGAGGCACAACTTTGATACAGTAAGTATTCCATTTGAGCAACGAACTCTGAATGGCCATATCAACTTATAGCCTCTCCCGTTAAGTACCGTAATACTTCGCTTAGGTGCATGTATTCCGACTTCTCAGTCTTAGCAAAACAATTGATTATAGTTTCGTCTTTTACATCGTTCCACGACTGACAGACAATCTCAATACCACGAGCAAGTGTGACATGAGCAAAATTGTGCCCTTCGTCAAAAAAATTTATAATTAATTTTGAATAATAGCATTTCAGGGAATTAATAATACCAGCGTCAAGCAGTTGGCTTCTGCTCGTAGTATTGGGAGGAAAAAAAAGTAATTTTACATTAATGTAATTTTGATTGTACCAAATGTGACCAGAAAAATCTTTATGCTTGACACTTTTCGATACACAGTACTTTCTATACTGCAATTGTTATAAAGATATGTTTTAGAAACACAATTTACTGCTGATGTTAATTTTTGCCATTAATCAGTTTGAATCATTGTTAATTTACCTTCGCACTTCCTGTAAATTCGGTAATTTGTTGCTTTCTTTTTAGAATCCTTGTCAGGGTTGAATTGTTCACTGAATGAGTATTTTATGCACACGTGTTTCCTGGGTGTGTTGGATAAGTCAACCATAATTTTTCGTTTAGTTTCAAGCGTTAAACACTTCGGCTTTTTGATTAAATAATGTATTAAGTTAAAGAGTAACCACCGGTGTTTATTTTTAAAAGAAGTTAAACTTATGTTCTGACTTGAAGTAAAAAATTACCCCCAAAAATTTGAACATACACGGTACTCGCCAACGGGGCGTAGAATGTTCGTTGCAGAATTGGATTGATTACTGTAATGGTATGAGAATGTCGCCTGAAATGAAATCTTTCTTCCAAAAATAAGAAATAGAATCAGAAAGAAATGACAAAATTACGTTACATTTGACCAATTCCAATTACCGGGCACAAAATGTGTGAATGCCTTGGATCCTTCTACGTTGAATTATGAAAACAAATTTACCTAAATCACCAAATTCAGCAGGAAATATCTTGTTTGGCAGGAGATTGACGAAATTGACAATGTTTCTGAGTATTTGTTTTGGAAAGGACCATGAACTAAAAAACCTGCTTTCCAGAGTGTCTGAAGCAACGATTACTTCCTTTTATACACAAGCATCACGAATTAGAACACGTTTTATTATTTTTTTGCTAAGGCACAATCACAATACGCCACTAGAGATGTAGACATTTGAAGTCAGAAAATTTTCTATTTTGTACCAAAATCTCTAAGCCCCTTAAACAAGACACAGGCAAGAGGAATTGAAGATTTTGGTCTATTTGCAAAAACTAGTACTGTCAGATACCTAAACAACCAAAAACATCCTAGGATTCAAGCTAATTTGGAACAAAATTTCCAATAAAGCACCGAAGGGAGTAGGAAAAGAGTTAATGGGACATGCCTACTAGAACCTTTGAGGAATCGGATTCAAAAAAGTCAGCAGGGATGTTCAGTGCGTCTTGCTNAATCGGATTCAAAAAAGTCAGCAGGGATGCTCAGTGCGTCTTGCTAACAAAACAATACCTAGTGAAATTTATTTATTCTTTTATAAATATTATTTATGCAATTCATAAGCGCCCATTTTCCTTTAAATTAAATCAGTGCTCAATTAGAATTCAAGGAGGAAGGTTGCTCAAATTTTCACTCTCTTAATTTCTAATTAATTTCAATACAAATTTAATTGTATTTATTTTTGATTAAAGTTTTATTGTTTTTCAAGTTGTTATCACTTTAGTGCACCTATCGACTGGATAATACTTGAATCAATTCCTGCTAACTCTTGTTCCTGTTCCTGGCCTGTTTCTATCATCCTACCAAGCACTGTTCCTGATCTGTTCCTGTTCCTGGNTAGTGCACCTATCGACTGGATAATACTTGAATCAATTCCTGCTAACTCTTGTTCCTGTTCCTGGCCTGTTTCTATAATCCTACCAAGCACTGTTCCTGATCTGTTCCTGTTCCTGACCTGTTTCTATCACCCTACTAAGCACTGTTCCTGATTTATTCCTGTTCCTGACCTGTTCATGACCTGAATCCTTTCCTAGTAAGAAAATTGTTCCTGTGTTATCCGTTACTGAATCTACCTCAAATCTTATTCTGTTCCTGTGTATAAATAACATCCCTATACAAGTTACTTTGTGTTCACTTTGGATACGAGCAAAACAAGGGCGATATGTGACCTTTGAAACAACGGTATATGTTAGTTAATATTTGTGACAAATTCCTATTCCAGTATACTTATTGGTTGATTTGCAATCTCAGTTTAAAATTTGTGCCTCTACTTCCCGGACACCCTTTATAACCAAACAGCAGAGCAAAAACACAAATGATTTTTTCATCCGGCTGTTTATGAACTCAGAATTTCCTAACTTTTTTAGTTTCTTCGATCCATATTTGGCAGATATTCCAAAATTGTGGCCTTCACACTATCACTATCAGATTAGAACTGTAGGTATTAAATTTGAACAAATATCATTAAAAATCAACAGAATCACGTTACTTTTGTAGTTTTGTATGGATTCAACTCATGTAAACCAAAAAACATTTTATAAAGTAAAGTTAAACCATTGGGAAAAAAATTGATAACTGTGAACTGTCATATTCATTGCATCAAAGGAAATAAGGAAAAATGATTGTGCTTCTAGTATTAATGATTTACCAACTCAACCATAAAAAAAGTCGTAGCCTAACTTTTCAATTCAAAGTTAAGAATTATGAATACATGATTGAACTTCATACGACTACATTTGAAAAAACTAAACAAGAATCGGCTTTCAATTTTTCACAACTTTACAATATCCTGAGTGGAGAGGGATAATTTTATTTGAATAATTTCTTCAATGGAATTTCTTAAGAATTGATAGTAAAAATTGACATACAGATTCAAGTTTTAGTTCAAGTTTTAGTAATAAAACAAGATAACGGGTACTAAAATCCAGCCTGGGTGGCTCAATGGCACATTTCCCATTGTGCCATTCGAGCTAATCAGTATGTCCATCGGTGCCATTCTTTGAGCCAGACTAACAATTCAGAATTGGTATAAGTTGATTCTGTTGGTTTTTCAGTCCTTATGCATTTTAACAAGGCTTCGATCAGGATTGCGTTATCTTGGTGATTAGGCGCCTGGACCCAAGTCTTATGCAAAAATACCGATAAGGTGTTCTCAGCAGAGTAAAACAAATGTCAATAGCTTTCAAGTAAAGTAAGCGTAGTACAGGTTGTTAGGTTTCGAATGGGTCATTTTTTGAAATGGCTTTCGGCGAGAATTGTCCCTTTCAGATTATACCCACCCACTCCACACTTCACATTCTCTTAGGCTTACTGTCCACTCTACTAATTCGTACGACAGAATTCAGTCGTTTACCGTCTAAGTTGTTTACTGTTTTTAATCAATATTGCCGTAGAAACCAAATTTTAAACTTAAAATAACTTTCAAACCAAGCACCGAACCCGATGAAGCATAAATCCACAACTTATCAAAAATAATTTTCAGTGACACGACGATAATACGAAGGTATCCATTCCCCCTCTTTCATTTTCCTATTGCTTGTTGTTTCCCTACTTCCATCGCCGTAGATGCATGTCTTTCCAATTTGTCAAAATTTGCGACCTCGAGCCGAAATTGTGATTGCCATCATTTTGCCGAAAGTATTATCCTTGTTTGTCGGTAACTAAGAATCATAAATGCTGCGGTTTTTTAGGCATTTGACTCAAGATAATCATCCCCGACGTGTTTCTCATAATATCCCTACTTTAGTTAATACTGTCTCAGTGGACGTATGAATCTTACTAAAATATTCATCTAATTTCACTAATTGTAAGTTGAAAAAAGAAGAAGTTCTCTTCAAATCATCCAATGCAGGCTAAGAAATAAGTTGACACTGTATGTCACTTTCACCCTTCTAATAATACAGGGTCCGCCAAGTTAATCCGGGCCTTCTTTCTCCAACTTTCACAAAAAACGGCTTGGGGCATTCGGTACACATATGCTAGTAAATAATGGAAGGGAAGCGAATTTTCTTATTATCAATATAAAACAACTTATGATTAGACATAAATTAATGCAAAGCAAGAAGAGAGGCAGCGAGAGGGGTTAGCAAGTTCTCTGTTGAATGAGGTGGAGTAGATGCCAAGGGATCGTACCCCATTTCTCTACTTGGTCATTTCTCTCAATTCTTTCAGCAGTATAAAATGGCGTTTCTTTATTAAAATTTTTTTTTCAAAATCTGTTTTGATTGGACATGTCAATCAATGAATGAAAGCAGTGACAGAGGGGTGGACAGGTTCTCTGGTGAGTGTGGTGGAGTAAATGTCAAGAGACCATACCCCATTCATCGACGAGTTTATTCTCTCATCTCTTTGTTGTTCTTGTAAATTACCCTATTCCCTTGCCGATTACTCGCCGTCGCGTATAACCCGTCCTAACCTATTACCCGCAATTTTCGATACGGAAACAATTCAAATGCAAGTAATTCCTGCAGCTTGAACTGCTTCAAAACTTTATGGTTGTGGCAAACGTTCAACATCGCCTTTGCTAGACCGCCGGTAGATTATTATGTATCTTATCATTATCAGGTTTAAAAATCTCGCAAACTACTATTTTTTTTAACTTTTAAGCATTAGCAACCACTACTTTAATCCAGTACATATTGGAGTAATATAATAACCGGAAAATTAAATTAATGGTAACATCGAGCCACATTTGGAACCACCGTAAACATCGGGCCACGGCTCAACAGTTTGTACCGTCTTGTTATCCTGGTTTTTATTAAAAGTAGTGAACACTTCAGAAAGCATGATTTTTATAAAACAGATAACCAGCCCGCTCGTGTAATCCGCGTCAGAAAAATTGGAGTGAAAAACGTATTATAACGAGCGAGTAATGCTAGTAAATTTTATTTCTTAACAACACCTATTGTATTCAGAAAAGAGAACAATGGGCGAAAAGAGAATCCACAGTACATTCATTCCAAGCAAAGTTGAACCAGTGTCAACTTTACAGAAATGGAAATTTTGTAACATAATCGAAGCAGTCCGTATGCAAACTGGAAATATAAATGTATCATAAATAAATATTGGAAATGAAATTGACGTAATCTGGAATTGAAATGGAATTAAAAATTTTCCATGTTGAAGTGAAAATGTGAATCTTGTAGCAATCTTGATAAATTTCAACAAAATGGTCCAGATTGCATGACGTCTGTAAGTCTAAACTTGACGTTAGTCTCTCAGTTCTCTTTCATCATTTCTTACATTTAGAAATTTTCAGACTTATGAGAGCAACATTTGGTGGTTGAACACATCAGAATGTGAATATCACCATCAGAAATTATGTTAAGAATGATACATAGAAAATAGTAACATCGGATGTAGGAATTGTATTGGAGATCACCTTTTCGGTCCTCATGGAGAGGTCCGGACTGAATGTTGTCAAGCGGCAATTTAGAAAAAAAAACCTAGCCACTACTCTCCGCAGTCATTACCGTCTTTAAAGAAACATAACCACTACTTTCCGCAGTCATTACATTCGTTGAATTTAGATGGCGTAGCAGTCAGGAAATAAGCACTTATTGTGTCAGGTCTAGTAACGTCGTAATCCGGACCTCATCGTGAGGTCTTCCGATGGGTACAGACCTCTCCGTGAGGTACAGTTCTTACCGGAAGATCCGGACTGAACACTATTTACTGCTTAGTAAATATAAGAAATATAACCGATTCATATCATTTATCATAATTTTTTTATGCAAAGGATTAGGGAAATCTGAATTCGAAATTCGAAAGGCAAGATCAAGCGCAATTAAATGGATCTTGGGTAAAAATGGTGCTCCCTTGGAAAACTGGACTTATTACACATTGTGTGTAATATTTTGGCGTGGATTTTGGCCCAAAAAATCGCCTTAATCGAAAGGGTCCTTTGTTTCTGTTATATCATTGCCGCCCAACTTTACTGAAATTTCAATTTAGTCATTAAAACCTTTACTTTTAAACTTTTTACTTTTCTTATTACTGGAAAAATTCTCTTAGCTTAAATTAGGTCTAATTAATAAGGAACTTGATTTTGTCGGAAATCTAAATGTTCTAGGTGTGAGATCGTATACTATATAATTACCACGAGAAAATTGATTTTGTAGCTAGCTATCCAGTCATCAAAAAATTTTAATTTTTATAGTATCTGAATAATAATGACTCGTTCCTGTTTTTTAGTAAATGCTTATTGGAGTCTGCAACACTCATAATTGCCAAAAAAAACTTAACAACCTCCAAGGAGATATGAAATATGATGATTTTGTCTAACAAGCGTGCTTTTGGTTACTGGTTCTTTCCTCAAAATTTAATGAACGACTGCGCCTTCCTGTCCTATTATTATGCAGAATGGCTGCAAGCACAACCGTTATATTAGAATAACTAAAAAAAATTAAAAGTTTTCTACTGTCACTAAACTAACTATTGAAAGTAAAAATACTTTCTTATTTGCCCAAATTTCAGCAAAACTCGAATTTCGATAATTCATCGGAAGGTCCGTATTCGCTGATCTACACAAGTGAATTTTTTTAAATCTTAAGGTTAACATAACCAGTGCAGCAGTTAGTTGAATTTATTTTATATTTTTGTATACCACTACACTATTGCGTAATAATACTTAAGTAGCCATTTCTTGAATAAAGTATTTTGCTCCAGTTGATAATTTTTTGGCGACTTATGAAATTTACTTTACTTTTATATTTCAGTTGGTCCAACTGCAATTGGATGGGAAGTCCGAGGTCCGACAATACACTCTGGACCGTTTTTTGAGTCAAGTGCATCCACAAATGTTACCACACAAATAGGCATCCATGGGTTCCTTCCTTGCAAAGTCAAACAACTTGGCAATAAATCAGTAAGATGATTAAATTCTATTTTACAATAAATCAACAACTCCATGCGAGCACAGACGTTCATAGCACACTTAAATATCCAAAACAATTAATTCTAAATCGCTGGTGACTTAACACGAAGAATAACTTATTAGTTAAAAATACTACTGGATTTCAATGACCAATGCCGGAGTCCTTCAATCTTTCTTACNCGAAGAATAACTTATTAGTTAAAAATACTACTGGATTTCAATGACCAATGCCGGAGTCCTTCAATCTTTCTTACACAAAGCTGTACGTAACGCCACTTAAATTTTAAGGAGAGCTTAAGAAGCAAGAGGTTAAAGTCGGATTAACACTTTCGATAATCGCTAGATGGAGTGGACTNTTTTAAGGAGAGCTTAAGAAGCAAGAGGTTAAAGTCGGATTAACACTTTCGATAATCGCTAGATGGAGTGGACTGCGAAAAGTTATACTTCCCGCGTAAACACTAACATTATTATTCATACGATCATACATACGGAGACAATATGCAAACAGCTCATGAAATTAATCCACCAGCCCAAAATATTTTTACGTATGAACTCTGCCCATATGGGAAAGACCGTTTTGTCATTTGGGCAGATTCATATGGTTAAAAAGAGAAGAAAAAAACCATGTAGCTGGAAGAGCCCAANTTTTAAGGAGAGCTTAAGAAGCAAGAGGTTAAAGTCGGATTAACACTTTCGATAATCGCTAGATGGAGTGGACTTCGAAAAGTTATACTTCCCGCGTAAACACTAACATTATTATTCATACGATCAAACAAACGGAGACAATATGCAAATAGCTCATGAAATTAATCCACCAGCCCAAAATATTTTTACGTATGAACTCTGCCCATATGGGAAAAACCGTTTTGTCATTTGGGCAGATTCATATGGTTAAAAAGAGAAGAAAAAAACCATGTAGCTGGAAGAGCCCAANGACCGTTTTGTCATTTGGGCAGATTCATATGGTTAAAAAGAGAAGAAAAAAACCATGTAGCTGGAAGAGCCCAACTTGTGCTCACTCAATCTAATCTGTATGTTCTTCTCTTCTCCATTTTCTCCTCTTCTACACAGCTCTTCAGTTGTTAATAGAAAGTCATGTGAATCGTCCACTACGACAATTAACGAAAAAGTGACACATATCGTTTCTCAATACATAATCATTTNAAAGTCATGTGAATCGTCCACTACGACAATTAACGAAAAAGTGACACATATCGTTTCTCAATACATAATCATTTCCTTTTTTAATAAAACTTAATGTAAAATTACATTCAACCTACTGTCCCCTTCACTCAGTCGTCAGCCCTGTGGGAATGCCATGGAGACGAATTTGTTTGCGGGTTACAATTTGTCCGAATTGGTAAAGAAGGAAAAGANTGCCATGGAGACGAATTTGTTTGCGGGTTACAATTTGTCCGAATTGGTAAAGAAGGAAAAGAACAAGAAAGAAAAAGGTCATTGCCCTTTGAGATCTTGAAGAGGAAGCATCTCTCTCCCTTTCTCTCTTAAATTATTCTTTTTTTAATTATTTGTTCTTTTGTTCTTTTAATTATTAGTTTAAATTAAAGTTCTTAATTAATTAACTTACNAACTTCGGCTTGCTTCCATATATGTGGAAATATTTTAGAATTAAACATTTTTTGAAAAATCATACACAATGGCTAAGTAACTAAAGCGTTCATGCCTTTAAGAAACAATGGTGGAATAGGGTCGCTAGAGATTGTTGACGGTTTTGTTTGTTTGATTGACTTAAAAATGCATTGTTCAGTTACAATGTCAGAAATGAGGTTATTAGTTTTTGTAAATATATTATTTACTCTATTTGTTTTGTTGCTACCAAAAAAGGTTTTAGCTAGTATCTCACTTATATCCTCATTACTTTCATGTTTTTCGTTTTTTTCATTTCTAAGTGACAAGAATTTTTTTACAGGTTTTGATTTATAATTCGTTAATTTGTCCATTATCTTCCATAATGTTTTTATATCTGATTTGTTTTCTTCAAATTGATCGTTAAAATACATTTTTTTTTGTTTTGATATAGCATTTGTCACTTTATTTTTTTAAATTTTATACTGTGAATGTAATTCTGGATTTTTAGTATTTAGAAATTTTCTGTAGATTTTAATTATTTTCGTTATCGTTTTCTTACAGTATCCAATCTGCTTGTTTTCGGAATATTGTTCCTGAGAGGTTACTACATTTAATGAGATTTGTTGATCCTTCACTTGTAGTAAATCACATGGTTGACTTTCTTGAAATTCTTCTTCTTTACAATTTTCACATTTCCAATTTCCTTGCGATGTATAAAACTCAGTAGATGACACCTTTGGAAGACACGTGCGATGGTACTGTTTGACACATGAACTTCTTGTGCATTTTCTTCTATGTTGTCTCCCAATAATATCTTGCCCACAATGTTGACAGGTAATTGAGTCTCCATTCATCATAAAGAGTGCCGACAGCCATTGTTCCACATATAATATTTAATCATATCATTAATTTGATCAATTATTTATAGTATGTAACAACACATACCCAAGCTAGTCACTAGTTAACAAAGGCAGTGACGGCCTTCTATAGACTGTGCTGTTCAATNCCGACAGCCGTTGTTCCACATATAATATTTAATCATATCATTAATTTGATCAATTATTTATAGTATGGAACAACACATACCCAAGCTAGTCACTAGTTAACAAAGGCAGTGACGGCCTTCTATAGACTGTGCTGTTCAATTGACTCAACAGCCGAGTTTTTTGATAATCATCAGATTTGTGCAGGTTATCCGCATTCACGTGGTTGAAATTTGGCGGTGAATTACACTTAGGTGAATTTGCACCTTTAATAACTAATTATTCAATTATAGTTGAATACTGTCCTACTGTCCCCTTCACTCAGTCGACAGCCCGAATTCAGTCGATAACTGTCTAACTTGTTTACACGATTTATGTATAGAAACGGTAATTCGACTTTTCAACAAGGGGTGGTAATTTACAACATCTAACGTCCGCATGTTTAAAATCTACCATCGCTCTAATTTAGAATAAATTACTCAAATAAATTAAACCAAACGAGTCAAAAATTAGCATTCAGGTTTTTGAATACACCTTACTAGACCAGAGATTCGCAAACCACTTTACTATTATTACTATTATTATTACTACTTGTAATATTATTTTCAAATAAGAATTANAGAGATTCGCAAACCACTTTACTATTATTACTATTATTATTACTACTTGTAATATTATTTTCAAATAAGAATTATCTTCATAGTAGTTCTAACTGTTCCACCCTTCATTGTCACGCAATATTAGCAAATACATTTGTATTTGAATTCTATTCNAGTTCTAACTGTTCCACCCTTCATTGTCACGCAATATTAGCAAATACATTTGTATTTGAATTCTATTCCGTGTTGTCCGTCTTTGCAATTTTATATGCATTTTTCGTTGAAGTTTTTAGGATTTTTCAAAGATATAAAATTCTGACCTTCCGTAGGTAGTAAACCAAGAAAATTTATGCGTTTGAATTGAAATGAATTTGTCCAGCTAGGTATCCATATGTAAGTGAGTTAATTTCGATAAAAGTAGTTAAACATTTTTACNTGAAATGAATTTGTCCAGCTAGGTATCCATATGTAAGTGAGTTAATTTCGATAAAAGTAGTTAAACATTTTTACGTTATTGGGAAACCCAAAGGGTTTCCCACTAAGGTTAAACTCCTTTAGTCATGGAATTAGATGGAAGATTCTGCAGGACTTAACAAATCCGTGAATAGAAATGCGCTTGTTGCATATTTGATTAACATCATGATTATTCNTGAAATGAATTTGTCCAGCTAGGTATCCATATGTAAGTGAGTTAATTTCGATAAAAGTAGTTAAACATTTTTACCTTATTGGGGAACCCAAAGGGTTTCCCACTAAGGTTAAACTCCTTTAGTCATGGAATTAGATGGATNTAAGGTTAAACTCCTTTAGTCATGGAATTAGATGGAAGATTCTGCAGGACTTAACAAATCCGTGAATAGAAATGCGCTTGTTGCATATTTGATTAACATCATGATTATTCTTGTGTATTGTATTGGTGATCCTATAAAAAGTGCGGTTTTTATAAATAACAAAATTGGCTGTTCAAATTTCTCTTGCAGAAATACTTTTAATTACCTTGGTGTACATTACCTAATTTTTTGTCCAATATGTACTTACGGGGGTGGTTTTTTCGCAGTTTTATGCTCAAAATTTTGTTTCTATAAAGAAATTGATTAAAATCATGTAAACAAGTTAGACGGTTATCGACTGAATTCGGACTGTCGACTGAGTGGATACATCGATGGTAAAAATTAATTAGTGGAGTAATTTAAGAATGTGATAACTTAAATTTCGCTTCTAAATAAAAGGTAGGATTATGTAAGTTGTGTAATGCTGAGTGTATTGCATATTGTGGCAGGACTGACCCGCCACTTCGAGATTGAGACAGGGATTATCACAAAAATTTGATCTTTGGTGGGGTTTAATCCTACGTCTTGAGTTTTCCGAACCCATCACACTACTATTTGTGCTTCAAAGCCGATTTGCGGAATCCTGTCCCCAATCTCAATACAACTTCGAAACTCAGATGTCCATTAGCACAGGCAATCTCCTCCTTCCTGGTCATTCATTGCCAGGTAAGGATTTCCTGTCACATTTATGAGTACAGAAGAGGGGATCGAGTCTTAAACTTAAATCCCCATAATATCATCTACAAATTATTATCTTTAAAGAAAGTTTTCGAACAAATAAATTGAATTAAAACAAAATTTTTTTTGTGTTCCAAATTACCTTAACTGCTATGGTTCATTGGGAAAAGTTAAAATTACAACATATCTTTTAAACTCTCTTTAAAATTTGTATCCAACTTAAGCTTTAAGATTCTCTTAAATGTTCCTAAAGAGAGGAACTAAGGAAAGCTTAGTTTAAAATCATGGTAATACCTTGAGTATATCAACAGTGATAACAAACTTTGAGGGCTGGTTTTACTGTAAAAAAAAATTCAAAAATCGGCTTATGCAGTTCTAATAGTAGAGACTTGGCTGAATGTCCGTGCATTATTCCCCCCCTGTGGGTTTAGAGTGTGAACTGAGGGATATTTTACTTCGATCACAAATGGAAAATTCGAAGTTTTCCCCCTTTTTNGTGGGTTTAGAGTGTGAACTGAGGGATATTTTACTTCGATCACAAATGGAAAATTCGAAGTTTTCCCCCTTTTTATGCGAGTATCAAATCCAAACTCACGTGATTTCCCCATTGTCAAGCTAGTATCAAATCGAATGTTGCGNCTTTTTATGCGAGTATCAAATCCAAACTCACGTGATTTCCCCATTGTCAAGCTAGTATCAAATCGAATGTTGCGAAAACTCGAACTAGACCTTGGCAATGATAAAAGAGCTATCTAGACTAGATCATAGCCATGAGGCAACCATTTTCGCTCCTCCATCGTAGAGATCGTTCCCCCCATTTTCTTATGACACAATCGCTGATATCCAATTTGAACCTCGCGTGACAAAGAAAACTTTTCAATAGTCTGGCATTCCTAGAGTTTTGGTTTAATTTTTTTCTAGTTTTGGATAGTTTACGGCATGAAGATAGAAAGTGGCTCCACACGACAAAGTTCATTATTTTATTGTCAAGGAAGGAGATTTCTTGTGCAGATTGTGTTGCCCAGATATCAATGCAGTAATCGTGTATTGGGATTTGGGATTATGTAGGCATTGAACATAAGTTTTCACACTTTCACTGTTTAGCAGTCTTTGAATGCTCCTCAATTTTCGAAGTGACTTGGCTAGGCGTGTGTCGACCATTGGCAAGTGTTTTCTGAAGGATAATGTTGAGTCTAGGATGATTCCAATGTATTTGAACTGATTTACCCTTTCGACGTCATTGTTGATTGATATTTCCGGAGAAATTTGAAATTTCGAGTCTTGTGATTTATGAAATATGATGTACTTAGTCCTGCTTTTGTTGAGAGATATTGAGTTTGCGTTGCACCATTGATCAATTTTGTACAGTCCTTGTGTCAGTTATTTTCCTTGTGTATGAGTCTGAGGTGAAGACGATGATGTCAACAGCATAAAATGTAGAAGGAATTGATATAATAAGTGCTAGGTCGTCAATGTAGGCTGAAAAAAGTAAGCTGGCAAGGCAAGATGCTTGTGAAACTGCATTACTAATCTTGCTGATATTCTGATAGCTTACTCCGATTATGATTTTTTATAGTCTGTGGGTAAGTAAATTTATTACAACATATTTTTATTTAAATTATTAGATAAAATTTGATTTTTGACATAATTTTAGGTAGAATGTAGCTTAAGGCAAAATGTAAAGCAATTTTTTATTGTTTGCAATGTCTGACAAATGTGATGGACAATTGTGATTATCATGATACATGTCTTGGTATATCTTAGTTGGAAGGTATTAATGTGCTGGTGAATTCATGAGTATGAAATGGTGAGTCAGTATGTCGGTAAATGTGGTATTTTTTAATAACACTTTAGACTTGATTAAGGATTATTTAAAAAATTAAGACTTGTTAACGGTTAGTTTATTAACCCCTACCTAACAACTTTAAATGCTTTGCATTATATCTAACATTTACAGACCATTCTCGATTATTGAGAGTTGAAAGTACTGTTGAAATTTATACAGCATTGAAACAAGAAAGCGACGGGGAATACATTTCAAAATGGAATTCAAATTTTTTGCTGCAGTTTTAGGAATAAGTATACTTGTTTGCGCGTGGGAGTCTCGAGTTGACGCTGCTGACGCCTTCGGATCTACCGGATGTGACAAAGTCAGTTGTATTCGATATTGTAACGGAGATTCTGGGAAATTTTGTTTGACAAAATTCGGTTGTGAAGACGAGAGTGGAGAGGATATCTGTGCAAGTCGAACGAGATGTATAATGGGTACATCTTGTTGAAAAACTGCTGTAACATCCATGGAGTTCAACAAATACATTATACCATTATAAAACTATTGTTATAAATTTCCGAAACGGTAGGGGAAAATCATTTGATATTAAAACTTTTCTAATCCATTTGATTGTTAGATTTGTTACTAATAACCTAGTGGTAGGGAATGTCTTGAAGAAGAGGAAGAGGACTGTGAAAAATTGTAATGAAATGCGATCTGAAGAATTGAGAATATGAGTTCTCACACTTTCTAAACTAATAACTTCCAGTTCCATTCCGACAGCCGAGAGTTGGGAGAGGTTGAAAAAAAAGCAGAGTTGAATTATTAGATTGTGTTTGTGGAAGGCTGGAGTATTTTTTGAATTAATGTGGAAAGTAGTCATAACTCAAGGGAAAGGAAGCCTCTGTCAGTTTTGGAGAAAGTTCTCAACATGGTCACATTACAAGGCCCACCAAATAAATCCGGGCCTTCTTTCTCCAACTTTCACCAAAATCGGCCTGAGACAGCCGACTAACAATTAGTGAATAATAAACGTGAAGTTAGCTGACAAATTTTTATTTTATTTTTATTTTTATTTTGAATTATAGATATTGTTAAAAGACTTACATTGAAAGTCCCTTCTCCCTTTGTGACTCCTAAACACCTTGATCTCAATCTAAAAAATGCAACAGGAGAGTTAGATTAAGGTGTAGGGAGTGCGAAAGGGAGATGGTGACTTGATTTAACTTTTAAAAAATTACAATGTAATTCCCTTCTCTCTTCGTCACTCCCGACACCTTGGACTCAATCTTACACTAAAATATGAAAGTTAGATTAAGGTGTAANAAGAAAGTTAGATTAAGGTGTAGGGAGTGAGGAAGGGAGATGGGGACTTAGATTTAGTGTGGCGCATGGCTCAGCCTTTGGCGTGAGCCAGAGCCACCGGCTCAATGAGCCATGCCTCATGGCTCACTCGAGTGGTGAGCCAGATCATGAGCCATGGCTCTGGCTCCGCACTTTTGTTGAGCTGGCTTATGAGCCAGAGCCATGGCTCATGGCTCAACATACAAAACAAATTTTGCCCGTTAATATGCACATTTTGCTAAAATTGAGAATGATCTAGTGAGAATAAGCCAATACAAATCATAATTATGAACTGGCTAAAGGCAAATTGACTTTCAGTGATCAAATTAAAAAAAAAAGTTATGATTTGGTAGAAAAAAAGATGAAAATTAGGGGAAAAGTAAAAAAATTTAGAAGAAAATTGAGCCATTGAGCCATGGCTCACAAGTTTTGTTGAGCTGGCTCATGAGCGATGGCTCTGGCTCAAAATTACTATATGAGCCATAGCCATGCCCTGGCTCTGACTCAGAAATTTTTGTGAGCCAGCTCGAGCCAGAGCCAGAGCCAGAGCCATTGAGNCATTTAATTTCTCTAACTTTTTTTGGAGAAAGCAACTTTCTACGGCCCGGATTTATCTGGTGGGCCTTGTACCAAACACTCAAATTCCCTTACCGTCACAACCTATGCTCCACTGGGAGTTGATGAACTATCTTTCGTATTCACACCANTACCAAACACTCAAATTCCCTTACCGTCACAACCTATGCTCCACTGGGAGTTGATGAACTATCTTTCGTATTCACACCATTACCCAAACTCCATATCTCTCGCATTAATATGGATTGATTTGCTCAAATTCTAATTAATAACCACTTTTCTTTCATCTGTGCTACTAAGTAACACTCCAAGAAGTTTATACTAAATTTAAATATCCTATTTCAATATTCTTTTACGTTTTTACTTGTTAGCTCAAACTGAAGATATAACAGTACATTGGGTCCAGAACAGGTTGGTAAACTACATATAGGGTCATTTTAGCTAATTGTGAAAATGTACCCTGTATCCATAAAGTCCCTACGTAATGGAGAAAGTATAGCTAAGAAAACAAGAGCAAAAAAAAACGCGTGTGGTTAGTCCCTCAATGCAATCTTCTCCACTCAAACTCAACACATGAAAATTCTCTTTGAGAGGAGTTTGTGACAGAGTTCGAAGAAAATATCAAATCGATATAATACATATCAAGATATATATCATGATATTTATTTCGGAAAATATCATGATATTTTTGATATTTTCATTGAACAACAGTTTTTGAATTAGATACTACCCATGAAGCCATAGGCGTAAATGTAAAGCAGACGCGACGTAAAAGTACAGTATTAGTCAAGCGTATGAATGAAANCCATGAAGCCATAGGCGTAAATGTAAAGCAGACGCGACGTAAAAGTACAGTATTAGTCAAGCGTATGAATGAAAAAAATTCAACCTGAGATATTTTGTTTTATAAATTTTATTCTCAAGTAGCATTAATTGGGTTGGTAGTACGTTATTTTTCTGTAGAAATTCGAAAATACCCGATCATTCTAGTTAGTGTTTTCCATGACTCCCAGTTTGGGCGGAGTCAGAGTCATTGACTCTGGGAGTCATGACTCTGACTCTAAATGTTATGAGTCGACTCTCGGAGTCATGACTCTGACTCCTTAAATTTTGGGAGTCGACTCTGAGTTAGAGTCAGTCATGACTCTCGACTCTGAGGTCACTTAACCCAGAGTCCCACACTTCACATTTGGGCAAATCGCCCACACATTCAACAACAGTAAAAGAATTACAAAAAAAAATTATATTGTGACCTAAGTTTGACCCAAATTGACTAAGAGAAACATGTATGACCAACAAGGTTGAAGGGTACTTAGTATTACTTATTATTAAAGGTATTTATAAGAATGAGCTTACTTTCAAACCTTAGACTAATTGTGATTATCACTACAAATACCCAGATGAGTCACACCAACAGATCATGGATAGGTACAACGCTCATTCATCAACTGTTAACCATCAAATAGGTGATAGTCACTGTGAAGAGGATCATTGACAGAATGGAATCAAGGTTCTCGCTCTTAGATGAAATTCCGAAGAGCCGAAACAAATCTGCTACTGGTAAGTCATCGGTAAAACTACTTAGAATAAGTAAATATAAGTTCACAAGCAGTCGTTAAAAGTTGGGAAATTTTTGATTAAATGTAAAATCATAATTTCAAACTAAATTCTAAGGTTATTCTAAGGTGAGGAGAATTCAGCAGCTGTTATAGCAGCAGCTAAATTAGACCCACATACCACTACCAGAAAACTTGCTTTGGAATCAGGGTTGAGTCAAACCTCGATAGTGAGGATACTTCATCAGAATAGTTTCCATCCATACAGAATGCAAATTCTCCATCTTCTATATGAAGACGATCCGGATAGGCGGATGGACTTTTGTGAGTGGGCACGTGATATGTGTCATGATAATCCAGAGTGGAGTAAGAGTATAATTTTTGGGGACGAATGTACGGGTTATTTGAACGGAGAAATCAACCGTCAAAATTATCGGTTGGTATTGGAAAAATTTTTTAAGTTTTTGACTCCCATAAATCGATACTTACCACAACCTTAGATATTGGAGCAAATAAAATCCAAGATGGATGGAAGCTCTGAAGAGTCAGAATACGCCAAAAATTAGCATATGGTGTGGAATCGTGGGAGACAAAGTTGTTGGTCCCTACTACTTTGAGGGGAACGTCACAGCAGCCGCTTATGTCGAAATGCTTGAGTCAAGTTGCTGCTNTTTTTGGGGACGAATGTACGGGTTATTTGAACGGAGAAATCAACCGTCAAAATTATCGGTTGGTATTGGAAAAAATATTTAAGTTTTTGACTCCCATAAATCGATACTTACCACAACCTTAGATATTGGAGCGAATAAAATCCAAGATGGATGGAAGCTCTGAAGAGTCAGAATACGCCAAAAATTAGCATATGGTGTGGAATCGTGGGAGACAAAGTAGTTGGTCCCTACTACTTTGAGGGGAACGTCACAGCAGCCGCTTATGTCGAAATGCTTGAGTCAAGTTGCTGCTNAGTTGGTCCCTACTACTTTGAGGGGAACGTCACAGCAGCCGCTTATGTCGAAATGCTTGAGTCAAGTTGCTGCTGAAGAGCAGGGCCATTCCTCTCGAAAATGTGTGGTGGATGCAAGATGGAGCGCCTGCTCACTTTGCTAAGATTACAAGGACAGTCTTAGATGCCATTTAGCCGAATCAGTGGAATTTGCGTAGAGGAACAAGGGAGTGGCCTGCACGATCCCCTGACTTAAACCCATTGGATTTTTTTCTGGGGATATATGAAGTCTAGTATTTTTAAACAACCAGGAGGGAACTCCATTGCCGAACTTAAGGATAAAATTAATGATTTTGTTTCGCATGTTAACAATCACCCACAAATGCTTAAAAATGTTAGAAATGAATTCTATGACAGGTTAAATTACTGCTTAGGTATGGCTCACTTGGAGCAAATGATTCACTGAACGTGAATGTTTAAGGTGGTACAATAAATAAGTCAACACCAAGGTAAACTCAGGTTTGATTTACGTTAAGTAAGTTTTTGAAAACATCATGTTCATTGATTCAGCCAACATTTGTGTAAATTAGCGGATGAGTTATTTGTAATTTGCTGAAAGTGTGGGCGATTTGCCCAAATGTGACATGTGGGACTCTGGGTTAAGGGTGAAGGACGAGTATCCCTGTTATATCCCTAATTGTTCTCTCTGCATACAGGGTATCTATGCATTAGTGTCCCTATAGCCGAGTCCATATATAGTACCTATACACCATTTTCGACATTTGAGTGGAAGGGAGAAGCATACAAAAACGAAAGCACCTCGGCTATAGGGACACTAATGTATAGACTCATTGTATTAGCCTGTGTATTTCTACACTGGACCATGGATCTCATTGTCACAGGAGTTTAAAAACTATTCTTTCTTAAATCTTGCTCACAAACTAAGGAACACGCATGTTTCAAGTCTAATTTATAGTCCGATTAACGGAATTTCATAGCTATAAAACAAAAAATTTCTTTAAGATTTTCAGGTTTCAGCAAGAAAGAAAGTCTTATGAAAGATTTTAGGGTATCACTACACTGGACTTTTTGCGCATCTGCCACCCTATTAGACTTGTACAAGGACCGCCAAATAAACCCGGGCCTTCTTTCTCCGCCTTTCAACAAAATCGGCTTGAGTCAGCCGGCAAACAGTTAGTAAATAATAGGTGTGAAGTTAGCTTACAAATTTTGAATTTTTTTTCATTTTTTTTTAACTATAGATATTCTACTGTAACATTAATGCAATTGATGACATTGGAAAATAAAATAATTGACAGAAGTAAACAAGCATACTCATTTAACAAAACAAGATCACACATATTAAAAAAGACAGTCACACTTAAGCACTCAAAAACATTGAAAAAACACGAATAAAGTGAAAACTGCAATCAACAACCTGATTACATTCAAAAACCCGACTACAGTCAAAAACACATCAAATCAAACACTCAAACACGCAATGACATACTCAAAAAGACATTGCTTAATACACACCACCCACAAAACACATAACATAAAAACCAAAAACTTTCAACTAATGCGAGTTCGGAACTTGTGCCCCGTTAGCGTGGACACAAGCTTGCAGTCGGCGTAGTACGGATTTGCAGAACCTACGACAATAGTTAAGGTCGATTTCTTCAAATGACTCACAAGTAGCTTGTTGTAAAGCAATCAAATTCCTAGGCGCACGAGAAAAAGTTTTTTGTTTAATAAAACCCCATAAACTAAAATTTAAAGGGTGAGATCGGGGGATCGAGCGGGCCATGGAACCCCGCCGCCTCTTCCAATCCACCTCAACCCAAAATGTTGATCCAGCCAGAACCTTACATTTTGGGTTGAGTGTGGTGATGCCCCATCTTGCATGACCCACTGGTGAGGAAGGTCATACATGTGCAATAGATGTGGATAGAAAAAACCAAGGTTGCTATGAGAATTATTGAACAACCACATTTATAAGGTTAGACCATACCTCGAATTTTTTTTTTATTTTTTTGAAAAAATAACAAACAATAAAATTGTAAACAAACTTTTTCGAATTTTTTTTTTCAATGAGAAAATTCACGTTTTTCAATTATTTCTGTCGAAAATTGTTATATTTGGAAAATTTAAATTGTACGACAACTCAGTTCCGCGCCGCACTATGCCGTAAGAATAAATCAAATTATACTACTTTTTAATATTTTTTTATCCCGATTATCCGATTTACTTTAGAGTTATTAAATAATTAATAATTTTTAACTAAAAAACTGGTAATAATTATTTTATAGTGTCCTTGGGACTCTAAGAATCCCGTTTTTAAAGCGATAACGAGCAGACTGCTTATTGCCATTTTTCAATATAATGATGTGATGTGAACTGACAACGAAAACGGCTTCCTGGCATCGTGCATGTTGAAGTTGGTAAATTGACTTAAGTACTATCTCATGTCTTCCAAGCTGTTTTTTTTTCAAAAATTCTGGATTTTAATCCAGTTGGATTAATTGATTAATCCCAATTGAATTAATCTGAAAATGTGGATTAAAGATTATGGATTAAAATTTATAATCCGCGTCCATAGGATTAAGGATTATGGACTAGTTTCTTGAAGAGAACTTAGCAGAATTACGGATTACGGATTATTAATCCTTAATCCGGATTACTAATCCTTAATCCCGATTCCTAATCCGTTAATCCTTAATCTGGATTATTCCAGCTCTGCTAACCACGTAATATTTAATAGTTCAAAAACATAACGACCGGGCCTAATAGGCCCTAAACCGTGTTTGGNTTCGGATTACTAATCCTTAAAAAAAATACCGAAAATTCAAGTCCCGCTTCCCTTCCTCACTTCCGACACCTTGACCTCAATCTGTAAAAAACTACAGATTGACATTAAGGTGTAGGGAGTGAGGAAGGGAGATGTGGACTTAATTTAACTTAATGAAACTTACATCTAAGTCCACAAATCCCTTCGTCACTCCCGACACCTTGACCTCAATCTGTAAAAAAAAAAGCAGATTGACATTAAAGTGTAGGGAGTGAGGAAGGGAGATGTGGACTTAATTTAACTTAATGAAACTTACATGTAAGTCCACACATCCCTTCGTCACTCCCGACACCTTGACCTCAATCTGTAAAAAAAAAGCAGATTGACATTAAGGTGTAGGGAGTGAGGAAGGGAGATGTGGACTTAATTTAACCTAATGCAACTTACATGTAAGTCCACAAATCTCTTCGTCACTCCCGACACCTTGACCTCAATCTGTAAAAACAAAACAGATTGACATTAAAGTGTAGGGAGTGGGGAAGGGCGATGTGGACTTAATTTAACTTAATGAAACTTACTTGTAAGTCCCCAATTCCCTTCTTCACTTCCGACACTTTGACCTCAATCTGTAAAAAATTACAGATTGACATTAAGGTGTACGGAATGAGGAAGGGAAATGTGGACTTAATTTAACTTAATCAAACTAACATGTAAGTCCCCAAATCCCTTCGTCACTCCCAACACCTTGATCTCAAGCTGTAACAAAAAAATTGACATTAAGGTGATCTCACGATTAATTTTAATTAATTAACTAATATATTTAAACTTACAATTTTTTTTATGGCTCTCTGATAAATTTGAAATAAGAATTCAAGCCGAGTTGTCTTCTGAAACACAAGCCAACTTCGCTCCCTCCAATTTTTAAATTTCGCGNCTTATTGCCATTTTTCAATATAATGATGTGATGTGAACTGACAACGAAAACGGCTTCCTGGCATCGTGCATGTTGAAGTTGGTAAATTGACTTAAGTACTATCTCATGTCTTCCAAGCTGTTTTTTTTTCAAAAATTCTGAATTTTAATCCAGTTGGATTAATTGATTAATTCCAATTGAATTAATCTGAAAATGTCGATTAAAGATTATGGATTAAAATTTATAATCCGCGTCCATAGGATTAAGGATTATGGACTAGTTTCTTGAAGAGAACTTAGCAGAATTACGGATTACGGATTATTAATCCTTAATCCGGATTACTAATCCTTAATCCCGATTGCTAATCCGTTAATCCTTAATCTGGATTATTCCAGCTCTGCTAACCACGTAATATTTAATAGTTCAAAAACATAACGACCGGGCCTAATAGGCCCTAAACCGTGTTTGGTGAAAGGCGAAGAAAAAAGGCCCGGATTAAAGTGGTTCATGCTGTACGAGTCCCTTCGTACTGGTATTTAAATTTAATTTTAAATTGAAAAAAATAATTAAAATGATTTTAATAGTTTTTAAAAGTAGATAAGATTGTTCAAGTAGATTTAAATATATTTCATTATAACCTTGGAAACGGTCTCAGANCTGTCTCAGATGACAATCTGTCATCTGACTTCAAAAAAAAATAAAATAAAATAATTCGAGGTATGGTCTAACATTATAATAGTGGTTGTTCAATAATTCTCATAGCAACCTTGGAAATAACTCTCCAGCATATGGAGGTAAGCCGCAGCGGTTACGTTGACCGGACGGAAGAATGGGCCATAATCTCCTTCCTCTGAAATCTGGTAGAAGAAATAAGGCCCAATTATCCCCTGTGATGAGATTGCTGCCCAGACGGAGAGACTACTGGACTTCATTTGAACTTCCTTCAGTTCATGCGGGTTAGTGAAGCCCCAAATAACCTCATCACATCTGTTCACAGTTCCAGAGAGATTGAAGCTAGCCTCATTTTTTCCACAAACTGTTGGTCGTCGTGAAACATGTCCAACATAGTGTGTGAAAATTGTAAATTGTTCAACATAGAAGTAGGCAAGTTATTTACAATTCTGATATTTGGTTAGCAAGGGAGAGATGCGGTCAAGTATGGGACGGATGCGGGGAAATCCTGGAGAAATGGGTGGACATTAACCCTGAACACTACTATCTGCGGGCGGGGCTGTGGGCAGTTGGGAGGGCTATGGGCAGTTGAGAGGGCTTTGGGCAGTTGGGAGGGCTGAGGGCAGTGAAGAGGGAGGTGTGCAGTATGGTTAAAAAAAATACCGAAAATTCAAGTCCCGCTTCCCTTCCTCATTTCCAACACCTTGACCTCAATCTGTAAAAAACTACAGATTGACATTAAGATGTAGGGAGTGAGGAAGGGAGATGTGGACTTAATTTAACTTAATGAAACTTACATCTAAGTCCACAAATCCCTTCGTCACTCCCGACACCTTGACCTCAATCTGTAAAAAAAAAAGCAGATTGACATTAAAGTGTAGGGAGTGAGGAAGGGAGATGTGGACTTAATTTAACTTAATGAAACTTACATGTAAGTCCACACATCCCTTCGTCACTCCCGACACCTTGACCTCAATCTGTAAAAAAAAAACAGATTGACATTAAGGTGTAGGGAGTGAGGAAGGGAGATGTGGACTTAATTTAACTTAATGAAACTTACATGTAAGTCCACAAATCCCTTCGTCACTCCCGACACCTTGACCTCAATCTGTAAAAAAAAAAAAGCAGATTGACATTAAAGTGTAGGGAGTGAGGAAGGGAGATGTGGACTTAATTTAACTTAATGAAACTTACATGTAAGTCCACAAATCCCTTCGTCACTCCCGACACCTTGACCTCAATCTGTAAAAAAAAAAAAGCAGATTGACATTAAAGTGTAGGGAGTGAGGAAGGGAAATGTGGACTTAATTTAACCTAATGCAACTTACATGTAAGTCCACAAATCTCTTCGTCACTCCCGACACCTTGACCTCAATCTGTAAAAACAAAACAGATTGACATTAAAGTGTAGGGAGTGGGGAAGGGCGATGTGGACTTAATTTAACTTAATGAAACTTACTTGTAAGTCCCCAATTCCCTTCTTCACTTCCGACACTTTGACCTCAATCTGTAAAAAATTACAGATTGACATTAAGGTGTACGGAATGAGGAAGGGAAATGTGGACTTAATTTAACTTAATCAAACTAACATGTAAGTCCCCAAATCCCTTCGTCACTCCCAACACCTTGATCTCAAGCTGTAACAAAAAAATTGACATTAAGGTGATCTCACGATTAATTTTAATTAATTAACTAATATATTTAAACTTACAATTTTTTTTATGGCTCTCTGATAAATTTGAAATAAGAATTCAAGCTGAGTTGTCTTCTGAAACACAAGCCAACTTCGCTCCCTCCAATTTTTAAATTTCGCGCTATTCATTTAACATCTCAAACTTTTTTTGGAGAAAGCCACTTTCTACGGTCCGGGTTTATTTGGCGGTCCTTGTATTTTCAAACCTTAACTCTATTGTTAAGCAGTTGNAGCCACTTTCTACGGTCCGGGTTTATTTGGCGGTCCTTGTATTTTCAAACCTTAACTCTATTGTTAAGCAGTTGCATTAAAATTCTTTTTAGATTAAAAAATGACCCTCTATGGGACTGCGTAGAGACCCAAAAAGTACGCGTTTTAACAACTAGATTTTTGTAGATTTTGAGAAAAAGTACTTTTTGACGAAACAAACAGGTAGTACAACTCGTGTTAATGAGGTTTTTTTACTTTTAGGAAAATTTTTTAGCTTTTTAGCAAGATATTTTCCGTTTTTAGTCGAAATGGTTTGATGCTTTAACATTTTTCTGAATTTTTATAAATCTTTCGCAAGATTTTTGGCTTTTTTAGCAAAATTTTTGTAGGTTTTTTTTGCAAAAATTTAAGAAAAATTTTCATAAAAACTTGAATGAATTAGCACAAATTAGTGCTTTTTTTCAAAAACTGGAAAAAGTGTAAAAAAATTGATGTCATTCGTAATGATTCGTGGCGATCCAGATTATAGTGTGTAAAGGGGGTGTAAAGTGGAAGTGCAAAAAAGTGCATTTGGTTGTCCTTGGTAGTTAGATTAGGAAAATCAGAGAGATTGAGGCGATTAGGTTCAACGGATTTGTAAATCCAACATCATAAACTCCATATACCGATGTNAGACAACCGGGGGGTGTAAAGTGGAAGTGCAAAAAAGTGCATTTGGTTGTCCTTGGTAGTTAGATTAGGAAAATCAGAGAGATTGAGGCGATTAGGTTCAACGGATTTGTAAATCCAACATCATAAACTCCATATACCGATGTGACCAAAGCGAAAGAACTAAAAGTTATTTATTCATTTTTACGCTAGTAAACTGCATGAGTCAGCTGTTAGTATTAAACTTTTTTGTTCTTTGGCTTTGGTCATTACGGTATCCTCACTTCGTGATTGGTCCTCTTATTCTCTTCGTGAATGGTCCTCAGAAAACTAACATTACCTTATC
Organism: Holacanthella duospinosa; assembly: GCA_002738285.1. Taxonomy (NCBI): domain Eukaryota; kingdom Metazoa; phylum Arthropoda; class Collembola; order Poduromorpha; family Neanuridae; genus Holacanthella; species Holacanthella duospinosa. The sequence continues at coordinate 326,366 of NIPM01000126.1, read as the reverse complement.
AAGAGCTTTTCCTATCTATTTCTATCCCTCATCTATGCAAGTCTATGACGTCTTTCATCCCTTTTGGTCTTATCACGCGTTTCTTGACAATGCAAAATGCATTGGCAGAAACGAAAGGAAAAGTTTTCAGTTCTAATAGCTGGGTTGGTCTTAGAATATGAGATCTTATAACCATTCAATCATGAAACAATATTTAATAAATTATAATGCCGTCAAATCAATATCTGAATAACTGTGTCCTTGACATTATGGATTCAAAAGCTTGGTTAACAAATGCAAGTGCAGCATTAATATAAAGATGGGTAACTTACTCTGAAACAGGTATCTTGGATCAGGAAGCGAGACTCCCATATCCTTACAGTGGACCGATACACATTTATAGCAGATGAACGATTCCAGATTCTCCAAAGTGGTGAGACATGGACACTCCAAATCAAATACGTCCAAGCGAGAGATGAGGGACCTTATGAGTGCCAGGTAAGTCATGTCAAAATTATGTGTCAGGCTCTGATGTCTAATGATTTTTTCATATAACAGGTGACAACCGAACCCAAGATGTCTCTCTCCGTACTACTGGAAGTTGTCGTACCTCAGACCAAAATCCTTNCATTAATATAAAGATGGGTAACTTACTCTGAAACAGGTATCTTGGATCAGGAAGCGAGACTCCCATATCCTTACTGTGGACCGATACACATTTATAGCAGATGAACGATTCCAGGTTCTCCAAAGTGGTGAGACATGGACACTCCAAATCAAATACGTCCAAGCGAGAGATGAGGGACCTTATGAGTGTCAGGTAAGTCATGTCAAAATTATGTGTCAGGCTCTGATGTCTAATGATTTTTTCATATAATTGACAGGTGACAACCGAACCCAAGATGTCTCTCTCCGTACTACTGGAAGTTGTCGTACCTCAGACCAAAATCCTTGGCGAATCAGATTTGTTTGTCAAGTCTGGAAGCACAGTACAAATCCGATGCATCATTACACAAAGTCTCGAACAACCCTCCTACATATTTTGGTATCATGACGGTAGTAGAGTCCTCGATGGTATGGGGAAGCCTCAGTGGGTCGACCGCGTGAGTCTTGAAAAAATTGGCAAAACCTGACACCTGTCTGACAGATATGTCTCTCTGAGACTTTACTTATATAAATACCTGTCACATTGAATCAGTCCCTATGACTTTCATAAAAAATATATTGATTTTTATCTAATACTGTATGGCTTTAGGTGAACGCGGATACGACAGTTGGAACACTTGTGATTAAATCAGCGAGGAAAAGGGACACAGGAAATTACACTTGTGCTCCTTCTAATTTGGAATCTACGAGTGTGATTCTCCATGTCCTAAATGGTAAAGAAAGTGATTTACTAATGCTCATTTTCTTAACAACATTAAAATCAATTATTGATTAATATAGATTTCCCCAAAAATCAATGAATAATTAGAATACCAAAAATGAACGAAGACACGTAAGCTAGGCCGTGCTTTTATTTATGTCTAGTCATTTATAATATTGGTCTCCAAACATTCTTCAAGGAATGCCTACAATTAATTTTTCCATGCACTGTTGCTATCACACTTTAAATTAGCAGTTCACTATACACTACCCCAATTGAAGCTGACTGAAAAAAAAACGGTATTGTCGCATATTTTGGGGGTTGTTGTGGGAGTCCTGTATCGCCTAGGTGTGTAGATGTGAGGTAGAGTATTGCATGACTCTGACTCAGGAGTAGACTCTTGACTCATGAGTCAGAGTCGACTCACAATATTTTTGAGTTTGACTGACTCTGATTCTGACTCACTAAAACCAAAGAGGCAGAGAGTCGTTGAATCTTGACTCATTAGTATTGAAGTCTGACTCTTCAGGAAAATAGTCAACTCTTTATAACTCATGACTGGAACTAGAGTATCGCATGACTCTGACTCAGGGGTCGACTCTTGACTCATGAGTCAGAGTCGACTCACAATATTTTAGAGTTTGACTCTAACTCTGACTCTGACTCACTAAAACCAAAGAGTCAGAGAGTCGACTCGGAGAGTCGTTGACTCTTGACTCTTTAGTATTGAAGTCTGACTCTGAGTCGACTCTTTAGGAAAAGAGTCAACTCTTTAACCCATGCCCAGAGCATTCCATTCCGTCTCATGAAATTGCATCAGACTTACTAATATAACGCGGGTATTAATTTATCAATTTGTCGTCTATTTACATCGACTTTGTTATTTTTCCAATTCTTATGAAATGAAACAATCGATATCCAGTAAGCTATTGTACTTGACGAACTTCCTGATGCAGAAAGAGACTGCGGATCTCAATCAACTAATCCAGTGAATCAAAAAGATGTAGTTACAACATTTTACAGTTGTCGAGGTTAATAATAAACCTCAATACCCATGTAATTATTGCACCTAAGTGAAATTAATTAGTATAGTTAATAATAAAGCAATAAACTAGATGAGTATGATATTTGTTTTAATTAATTTAAAAACTTGTCATCTGACTTTAAAGTTGACACAAGAGTACTCTTTGAGTCTGACTCGCAAGCTAAAAAAACCAAAAGATTGAGCCGACTCTCAAAAATTTAAACTTTGACTCCTGACTCTGACTCACTAAACCGAATGAGTCAGAGAGTCAACTCAGTGAGTCAATGACTCTGACTCATGCAATAATGTGAGTCATGCGATACTCTACCTGGAACATTCCATTCCGTCTCATGAAATTGCATTAGCCATTAATACACGCATTAATTAGCAGCTAAAGAAATAACCGAACTAACGAGGTGAGAACCCTGGAAGATTTTGGAAAAGTCTCGGGGTTGGGAGAGACTCGACTCGTCATCTTATGTGAAACAAAAATTAGAGTAGCCGGTGTATTTCTACACAGGTCCATGGGTCGCCTTATTTCATAGGAGAGTTTTAACTCATACTTGTCATTGTCTCTACTCTCTAGGCATCAAAACCTTAGGATTAACATTGCTAATTATATAAATATAAAAGCTTCATAACATTGGGTCATGGGGTCAATGTGACAGGGCTTTATTCAGTAGCTAAAAAATTTTTTTTGGTAACAATAATAAACAAGTTTATGTTAAAAGTACGTTTGAGAGACTGTCATCTCAATGAGGTGTTGGCGAGGTGGTGTAAATGAAAAGGTTAGGGTACTGATTATCGGATCCGTACATTGGGATTTTTTTTGGTATAAATTTTACACTTATGCCAATCATATTCTATAAATCTAAAAATATGAAGAACGCAGTCTACTTAGCGCCTAAAATTCAGAAGATAAGGATTTAAAAAAAATTATAAAGTCATTTACCTGTGTATATGGCTTCATACCAAAACAATTGCAAACTAAATACCCTAAATTTCCGCCTATAATTCGCCATTTGACACATTTGAGAAGGTTTCTTCTTGATCTATTTCTATTGCTTCTGGCTACAGATTTTCAGGTTTGTAGTCTGGTAAACCAATCCAGAATTTTTTAGGAATATTGTCGGAAGTTTAATTAGATGAAACAAAATATATGAATACTTGGTGATGAATTTGAAAATAAGTAAATGATTTTAATTAGAATCACTTTACGGAAATTTTTATTACTTGTAGAAATATTTCAAATTAATTGCGACATAAATCTACCCTCATGATAACACTCATTTCATTTCCTCGTTTTCTAAATTCTGCAGCACTTTCGTGAATAATCCAGTTGTTCGATTATCTGTTTAAATGACAGAAATGTCAAGTGGTTGTAAATGAATAAATGAATATTAAATGCGGGTTATCTCAGGCTTAAATTCTATTTTTAAAATTTAAAATTTTGGTGCTAAGAATATTCGGATAGTCAACAAAGGAAAATTATTCGCAAGGGCAAATGATAGGCGGGGATTTAGGGTATTTACTTTTTAATTTTTTGGTATGAGGACACATACACAGGTAAATGAATTTATAATTTTCTGAGAATCTTTATCTTCTAAATTTTAGCCTCAAATAAAATGCAATAAAATTGCATTATGCATATTTTTAGATTTATAGAATAAGATTGGCATAAGTCTGAAATTTATACGGGCAAAAAAAAATTGAAAAGGACAACATTCGAGCCCGATAGTCAGCATCCTAACCCATTCTTTTACATCACCTCGCCGACAGCACCTCATTGAGATGACAGCCTCTCAAACACATTTGACATAAATTTGTTCATTATTGTAACAAAAAAATGTTTATAGCTACTGAATAAATCCTTGTCAGATTGACCTCATGACCCAATAGAATGAAATTTTTATATTTATATAATTTGAAATGATAATCCAACTAGATAAGGCTAATTTGTATTATTTCGGGCCACCCATGATTGTTGCATCTTGAGTTTTATTTAGAAAGAAAAATGTTTATCAACAGAGTTTGAGAATAAGACCTTACAAGAATCAGTCTTAGATCAAAACTCTAAATAAACAAAATTAAAAAGAGCATCTAAAAACGTATATGAATCATTAAGGAGTCGTAGGGTCCAATCGTCATTGATATTTCTCATATTTTATGTTAGGATTTTTTTAAAGTCAAACTATTAGAAACCGAAATTTTCACCAAACATTTTTACCGACGGCTGTAATTCTCATGTCCGGCGGATCTATTATTATAAAATTTTAAAGTTTTAAATTCTACTACATTAATGGAACTTATAAGGGAAACATGCACAAGCAAAATAACTTACTCAATGTTCCTCATACACAGCAACGGTATCGAAAGAATTTTCGATCGGCTCGGTATTGAAAGACTTTTCTATTCTTGGCTCGGTATCGAATGACTTTTCCATCCTTGGCTAGGATCGTGGATCGGTATCAAAAGACTTTAGATCCTTGGCTCGGATTGTGGATCGGTATCGATTTTCTTTTGCCCTTTAGCTCGGATCGTGGATCGGTATCGAAAATTTTTCTAAGTTTCACCTGTACATCACACGCAGAATACGTCATACACTTTTTTGTTATTTTTCTCAACTTTTTCGAATTCTGCCCTCCAGATTCGAAAATAGAAAATCATGCTTATATTTCTCCGCACACCGCCAAGGATGTGCGAGTAAAGCCGGGCATGTCTGTTTTCATTTTAAACCGCCGAAAATGGGTTTAGAAAATGAGGACTTGGTTTTGAATTTGGAGTTTAAAATTTGAGCACAGAGAGTTTTACTGATAAGAAGACGCAATTTACTATATATTTTTTGAAAGAAAAAACGAACGGTGCAGCGGCGGTCGGTTAAATTTCCTTTCACATTGCTGATTGATAAATATATACAGATTATTGCACAGTGCTCTGAATTATCTAAAATCAAAATCAAAAAAATAATGGAAACATAAATTTAAAAAATATTAGTAAATTAATTCATAAACCTATTGATTAAAGATCTGCTTATGTCAAAATGTTAGTGACACATGAACAAGTTCTTTATATAGTACAGTGGGAACAACATTTTTCACTAGTATCATTAATTAATGAGGTTCAGATTTTACACTAGTAGATTGATAAACTATAATCTTGTTTTAGAGCGTTAAAAGTAGGTGGGGGGGGGGGGGGCAGATGCCCAAATGCAAAAGGTGTCAAAATTTGGGTTTTGTTTTTGAAGGAATTAATTTTGCTAATTCATTGTTTTTGCTAACTAATAATAGTTTTACGCTTAATTGTTTTTTCTCATTACTGGAATGGGTCTACCACCGTATCTGCGACTAATAGTTATAAAAATTAGTTACCGCTACCCTGAGGATACTTACCAACAAGTGATGGAAAGTTGCCCATCCATCTACAATTAACCATCAAATTCGAAGTAAGGGTACCATAAAAAATATTATTGACAAGTTTGCATCGTCGTTCACACTGTTGGGCACGTGTTTATGTGCCATAAAAACCCGGAATGAACGCGCTGCATTATTTTCGGTGACGAATGCTTAAGTTCATTTAAATGGAGAAGTCAACCGGCAGAATTTCAAGCTTCTAATAAATAGTCCAAAAATTACTTTTACAAAGTCGTAGTTAGTCAGATCCAAATATACTCATCCTGATTAATACTTGAGTAATAATCAGTCATATTGCGATCGCATATTTGGGTGTCCTTCATGATTTTATGATTTTAATATTCTATCCATTATTATTCAAATTAAATCATTCAGTTTTTAACCTACGCGCAAAACACTTGTGCCCGTCTATGGTTCCTGGGTGGAGTGTGTGAACTTGGGTGTCATTGTCCAGTCCCCAGCTGTTCCCNTACTTGTGCCCGTCTATGGTTCCTGGGTGGAGTGTGTGAACTTGGGTGTCATTGTCCAGTCCCCAGCTGTTCCCACTGTATATTATAATATATGTAATATATGTATGCGGATGTGATAATTTTGAAAAAAAAAATCATTTTTTGATGTCATACAAGAATGAGTCATGGCAAGCAACTTTCAAAATTTTCCAAAAACTCCCCAATTTTTTTGTCATACAAAATTCCAAATTCCAAAATAAAATTGCACAACATAAATAATTTATCATATTTTTACTTACGGACTAAGCATGATGTAATTAAAAAGCTGGCAAATTAACTATTATGGTATTAAGTAGGAGAAACTCAAAATTTTAATAAATAGTTAATTCTTCTTACCGNTTTCCAAAAACTCCCCAATTTTTTTGTCATACAAAATTCCAAATTCCAAAATAAAATTGCACAACATAAATAATATGTCATATTTTTACTTACGGACTAAGCATGATGTAATTAAAAATCTGGCAAATTAACTATTATGGTATTAAGTAGGAGAAACTCAAAATTTTAATAAATAGTTAATTCTTCTTACCGATCTAATTCTAACCGATCCACCATTTAAAAAATCTTTCGAACCCGATCCACGAACCGATCCAGCATTCCAAAAAAATTTCGAACCCGAACCGCGAACCGATCCAAGAATGAAAAAAAAATTCGAACCCGATCCACGAGCCGATCCAACATTATAAATACCTTTCGAACCCGAACCACGAACCGATCCAATAAGGGAAAAAATTATCGAACCCGATCCACGAACCGATCCAACATTTAAAAAATCTTTCAAACTCGAACCACGATCCGAACCAACAGTTTAATATTTTTTGAACTCTATCCACGAACCGATCCAGCTATATTTCTACCGATACCGATCGGATCCGAACCGTGGTTCGATTCCTGGATCGAGTTTCATCTGTGCTTAGTACGAATCGAGTTCTTTGTTCTATTGCGTTCACGACATAAAAGGAAGTAAACTCGTATTCAACATGTAAATAAAAGAACTTTTGTAGTTTCCCCATAATCGTAAAATTATTATCTACCGAAAAAAAACTTCCAATCCCTACTTTCCAAATTATTTTTCTGAAGTCACTTCTAACTCTTTTCTAATTATATAACCACATTCATCACCAGCAGCATGTAATATTTTTTATTTTAAAATCTGTGACTATCATACTTTAGGGTTTGATGTTCTTGAGAAAGAACAAGTCAAATGGTTGAGATGGAAAGCAACTTAATACGACTAGAGTCAGGACCATGATAGAATTTAAAAGAATTGTACGCTTTTACATCCTTGAATAGCAGTTAGAAAATATTTGAAATGTAACGAAATGCGTAGTAATGTTGTATAGTATCTAAGTATTTATATCATCTAAATCCTGATTCACAAAAAATTAATACAATAGTAATATTTAAGGAAATATCCTTAAATTTGGATTGAACCCGAATACATTTATAATTCTGATAGCAACACTAATTACCAATATGGTGAAGTATGGTAACAAGCAAATGCTTAATTTTCACTTTGCAATTTATTTTCTATCCACAGAAGACTGAATTGATCGCTGCAAATATTGTATTTTACTAACAATATTATAGATACTCGAGTATCAGAAATACTGCATGGTATCACATGCTTAACTGCTATTTTCCATTTACTTTCATCGACTTCATGTTGAATTTACTTCAGCGATATTTTGTTTTATCACATTCGCAACTGCTATTTTGACATTTACTTTCCATCCACACCACTTTGAGTACAGGGTGTTTAATCTTTTTTGCACCTTCTTTCTCTAATTTCATTGTAGCTCCTCCCACCCCATGCTGCTGCCAGCAAAAGAGTGTGAAAAAATGAAATCATGCTTTCTAGAGCGCAAAAAAATGTTAAACACCCTGTACATTAAGTTGAAATTTGTACTTTACTAACGATGTTGCCGAAATTTAAGTTAATTGTGATTANCATTTACTTTCCATCCACACCACTTTGAGTACAGGGTGTTTAATCTTTTTTGCACCTTCTTTCTCTAATTTCATCGTAGCTCCTCCCACCCCATGCTGCTGCCAGCAAAAGAGTGTGAAAAAATGAAATCATGCTTTCTAGAAACACCCTGTACATTAAGTTGAAATTTGTACTTTACTAACGATGTTGCCGAAATTTAAGTTAATTGTGATTANGAAACACCCTGTACATTAAGTTGAAATTTGTACTTTACTAACGATGTTGCCGAAATTTAAGTTAATTGTGATTAAAATTAATCAAATTAATTTTGATGTAATTGTCCGACCTCTGTCCATGACTGCTGACAATGAATGTCATCAAGATGTCCGTTGTCTATAATGATTCTCTATAATTGACTAGTAATTCTTCGATACCCAATTCGGTAAGAGTAAATCTTATATTGGTAGATTACGTATAGAAACAAACTCGAATTTCGAATCCCATAATTGGTGCAAAAGCTCACTCTTATGATTCCCAATGGATGCTATACCAATGATATTGCATATTTGGGCCAACATCAAAAATTCTCACACCCCAATAATGATAGAATTGTATATGGCCCGATTGATCTCCGGTTATTTTTACAATCATTTTTTGGTACTATATAACCCCCGATTGTCCGATTATTCCCCAATCAAACTCCGATGCTTCAGGGTTATCTGGGATCTTCATAGGTGAACGTAGTGTTAGCCCATAAGAGAGAAATTTGTTACTCACCCCGTGCTCTGTTGTCAGTTCTTAGATTATCATATTTTCTATTCTAAACTCTTACGTTGTGGCACATTACTTCCTCATTCAAAGTCATCCATAAGCAGATTGAAAAACCGCTGAGGTATACCAAACGAATTTGAGTATAGGAATTTTGCAATTTCGTGACGTAGACAATTATGAAATAGAAGCTGGTTAGTAAGTTTTTCACACAAGTTTAATCACATTAAATTTATTTCACATTATATATAATCAAATTTTAAAGAAACAACAAAATAAATTATAATTCGTTATCATAAGCACTATGGTGATTACAAATATGAATCCCGCTACATGGATATCAAATTACAGGCAGCGGAATTCAAAACCTATAAAAAATTATTAATACAATGTTATGAATGGATTGGTGCATAGCTGTCATCAAATACAGACATATTCGTTTGAAATAATTAGGTTTCTGTTAATATCGTAGTACATTGCAGCCATCAACATAAACATATTTCTTTGAAATTATTATCGCTAAGCCAATATCAAATTACCGGAGCAGGATAACTAAATCCAAAAATATGCTAATATAATGATATAAACGCATTGGTATATAGCTGCCATGAAACACAAATTTCTTCTAAATTATTACCGCTATGCCAATATCGAATTACCATGAGTGGAATTACAAACCTCAAAAATATGCTATTCTAATGATATGAATGCATTGGTACATAGCTGCCATCAAGCGTAAGCGAATCTCTTTTAAGGTGACCACCTTATAAATCATCTTCAACTGATGAAGAATTTAGTCTACTTGGCTTACCAATCTTATGAGACGAACTACATGAGAGGATATCGGTGCAACTTTTAAAATCACTATGTAGAGGAACTAAGTCGTTAACATGTAGGATTATATTTCTCGTCCTCTTTCCATCTAGTAGTTTAATCTTATAATCCAATGGCCTTACTTGACCTAGTTCCGGAGGACCCACCTTTTGTAGAATAAAAGTCTGCGTGAGACCAAATTCGTTCACTGGCACTATTCTGAAAACTTTATATACGAATATAAACCTTCGCTGGGACCCTCTCCATATCTAATCGACTTTTCGATTTTTCATGGGCCCTAAGTGAGTTAGACTGGGCCTTGCAACTAGTTACATTAAATCTAAATTTCCTGACTTGACACTACGGATAACTCTAAGTCTATTGCGAGCACAGGTTCCCGTCCATACACAAAGTAAAATGAAGTAAACTCCGTGGACTCATCCATAGTCGCATTGTATCCGAATGTTGCTGTGGCCAANTACACAAAGTAAAATGAAGTAAACTCCGTGGACTCATCCATAGTCGCATTGTATCCGAATGTTGCTGTGGCCAATCTCTCTGGTCTGCCAATCCGTCCCAATCTCTCTGGTCTGCCTCCATAAATTTGGCGACCAGTTTCTTAAGAGTTTGACTACACCTCTCAGTAATCCCATTACTCTAAGGGTGATAAGGTGCCTTAAAGTGCAATTTATAGTGCGACCTCTCACTCGCAGCTTTCACCAGCTTTGAAGTGAACTGACGCGCTTGATCAATCACAAACTCTTTAGGTACTGAGAGTCGTAGCAGGATTTTGGTTGATTGCTCCTTCTCAACAACAAATTGAGTGGCATAATAATCTTCACAAAGTTTTTGACAAACCGTTTGTAATAACCACATAGGTTAACAAACGATCTTATGTGATTCTGAGTAAGGAATTTAGTCCTGCTGCGACGTTTTTTATATATAAATTATATATAAATTATAAATTATATATTATATATTATATATTATATATTATATATTATATATTATATATTATATATTATATATTATATATTATATATATTTATATATAATTTATATATAATTTATATATAAATTTATAAATAAATTATAAGCGAATTACACTGGGGGCTGGTCCGTTTAGTTTATTTTTGTGGCGGTGATGGGCTTAGGAATCGGGTGTTTTGACTCTGGTGCACACAATGTATTTTGAGAAAAGTAAACTTTTTAAAGCTTAGCGCCATAACTATTTTAGGTTTTTATGAATGATTTTATTAGTTTGAGACTGCTGACAGAATAGTATAAGACAACCCAATGTTAGCTCTTTAGAAGTTAAACTTAAAGAATTCCCTACAACATTTGCAAATATTCAAATTTGTTAAATTTTATGCACATTGAAAAAAAAATTATGCGTTTTTTATTGCATATTTGTAAAACTTTAGCGATGAATCCTTGAGAAAATTTTGTCCCTGTGTTTGGGAACACACCGTTATGATTATGGTTTTTATGCAAAACGGCGTGCCTGGAATGACGAGTTGAAAAGATATAGATTAATTTTCCAAACTTTTTCAGCAAAATTTTCCTGGAAAAGATGGTTTTGAAAAAAGCATGTAAAGAATGAATGACGTGCCATTTGTGCCTCTACAAGACGATAACAACAAAATAGCTATCTCGATGGCGATGGCGACATTGAATAGAAAAGATTGAAAAAATTAATTATCCTGAAACTATTTTTGATTAAATTTATTCCAGGTGAACACCCTGCCGCCATGCAACAAGGATCTACTGCTCCATCCGCTTCATTAAACATTTTTAATTTTCTCTTCCATATGTTGTTATTATGTATTTTTTCCCGCGATTCACGCACTTCGTCCTAACCACATGGTAAAGTGAAGCTTATATTGTTTAATCGATTCGATATAAGAAAAATGGCAAAGAGAGATCCGATATACCAGTGCGTGACACTTAGTCTCAGAAACCTATCGAAGTAGACATTGTTATACCTGTTCATTATTTAAAGTTTTGGTGGAAAAAGTGTAACGTCTGGCTCCAACATTCTTCAGCTAATGTACACTTATCCTCACTTATTGGATTAAGGACGAAGAATGGATAGAAAGTTCTCCAAGTCTTGCTGATGGTGATGCTAACAACGAAAAATTTCAAAACTTCTTGCGCACAGATTGAAGAAAGTGGAGGGATAAAATTCTCGTAATAAACTGCTTTCTATCCAATCTTGGTATCCTAAAATTATTGTGTAGACGTGAGGGTTATTTTTACACAACAATAAGCAATCATTTGGAAATAACCAATAAGTTCCAAATTCAGCTAATTATTCTTTCTCTTTCAACAAGTCAGATACAAAGATTTAGAAAACGTGAGGGCGAAAGAGAGTAGCTTTAATTTCAAATAGAGATATTTAAAACGAAGCCGCAAGCAGTCCTAGAAACTACGGAGTTATGTTGACCATGCAACTTGTGATAGTGATTGCATATCCCGAAAAGCTAAACCGGAAATTTCGAGAAATTCGGGAAATGGTTTCCCGAGGTTACCACGAGAATTCCCGTCTGGGAAATAAATAAATAATTTTTTTTTAATTAAACTGGGCTAAAGAGTAGTGGTCACTCACTTATTTTGTAAAAATAGAACCAAACGTGCGGCATCATTTAGTCAATGCCAATAGAGAAAATTAGTTAGGTTTGCAATGCGAATGGGGTCACCGGAGCGAGTCAGCAAAGGTCAGTTTTTATTTTTAATTAAATTTGAAACAATAAACACAAATAGCCCATAAATAAGGTGTTCGAGGAGTTGTAGGAGGTGTGGCAGAGTGGTTTCGACAGAATTTTGTTCCTGTGAGAAAGTGAGTATCAGGAGTTCGAGTCCTGATAAACTTTTACTACTTTTTTCCCCTTGTTTGAAATTTCACTTTGTTTGGTTAGCTTTTCGACTGCCGTTGAATTTTATTCATTTCGTAACTCAGCAAAGGCTACCGGCCAATGGTCTAAACATGGGCTAAACGACTGGAAATATGTTCATCCTCATATTTTGACACCATAGCAGACTAAACGAATGGATAAACGTCCGTCCATGCTTTGAAACGATGCCACATGTTATATTATTTGTAAATTATGTGGTACGTTCAATAAAAATGTCGGGAATGGTTGTGGAAATATCCGGGAGGGCTGTGGGAATATCCGGGATGGCTGTGGGAATTTCAGGGAGGGTTGTGGGAATGCATGGGAGGGCTGTGGGAATGACGGGGATGCGGGAAAGCATGGGATAGATGGGGGGATGTCCGGGTGAGCTGTGTGAATGGACGGGAGGGCTGTGGGAATTTAAGGAAAGGCTGTGGGAATTTTAGAGAAAAGTGTGGGAATGCACGGGAAGGCNCGCCGTCAAATTTTTCGATGTTGGATTGCCATTGCTATTCTAACACCTTTCCGTTACAGAATTGTTGCTAGGGAAGAGGACGGATATTTTTCCATTCGTTTAGTCCGCTGGTACATCAAAAACTTTTACACACAATGGCATGGAGTTAAAAGTTTTTCATTTTTCACGCCAAATTGATGACCTCTAGAGGTCAATCAAGATGGTGAATGGATAAAGCAGACCCTTTCGAGCGAACTCCTAAATACTGAGATTTTACAAAAAATAAACTTTTGTGTATTTGAGATTTTAGAAAAGGATGGAAGAATTTCCANCAAAAACTTTTACACACAATGGCATGGAGTTAAAAGTTTTTCATTTTTCACGCCAAATTGATGACCTCTAGAGGTGAATCAAGATGGTGAATGGATAAAGCAGATCCTTTCGAGCGAACTCCTAAATACTGAGATTTTACAAAAAATAAACTTTTGTGTATTTGAGATTTTAGAAAAGGATGGAAGAATTTCCATTCGCTTAGTCTTTTAATGCCCGCTGGGGTTAGGGCCCGCTGGAGTTAGACCCCTATGGGGTTAGGGCCCTATGGGGTTAGGGCCCGCTGGGGTTAGGGCCCTATGGGGTTAATGCCCTATTGGGTTAAGGCCCGCTCGGGTTAAAGCCCGCTCGGGTTAAAGCCGGCTTGGGTTAGGGCCCGCTCGGGTTAGGGCCCGCTCGGGTTAGGGCCTACTCGGGTTAGGGCCCGCTCGGGTTAGGGCCCACTCGGGCTAGGGCCCGGTCAGGTTAGGGCCCGCGCGGGTTACTCGGCATGGACTACGCACACGGACATTTGTCCAGTCGTTCGCATATTTCCAATTACAAATCGTAGCCAAAACGTATTGGTTTGTAAATTTAGGGGTTTGCCTAAATATGTCGTCTCTACGCAATCAAAATGGTCGCTGACCCAAAAAGGTCACCAATTAAGTGCTACAACCGTCAAAAAAAATGAATGCCAAACAATGAAGCCAGTTCGGCTGAATCAGCTAGCTACGCACCGGACATTTGTCCAGTCGCCGATTTGTAGAATCCAAGGTTGTCTAATGTAGTTAGGGCCCTAACTAGAGCATCCATAAACAAATCGGGCCCTAACCTGAGCGTACCCTCACCTGAGCGGGCCCTAATCCGAGCGGGCCTTAAGAATTTTAAACAAGAAAAAAATGTAGGATGAGGTTAGCAAGACTCGAACCCCTGCTACACACTTTCACACAGAAGCATAACACTAAACCAAAACCACTCTGCCACACCTCCTACAACTTTACACACACTCTATTTCCAGCCTATTTTATTTTATTTTGGTCTTATAAGGTTACCTCCTGTTACCTAAATTTATTACCAAAATTTTTGATTATTCCCAAATCATTTTTATTTCATTAGAAATAGAGATCACAAAAACAGGTTTACAAGCAACGAATTATTTCCGAAGAGAGGTAAATCTATAATAACACCTATAATAACAATAAAAAATTAATTTGAACAACTCATTTGACTTGACACCCTCATCTTTCATTCTTTATTTAATTCTTACAGTCTGTTGTGATATACTCGACTCATTTTGTACCAATTTCTCTCAATTCTGTTATTGTAAAATTTTTTTGCTTCTACTTTCACAGTTAAAGTAAGAGGATTTTCAAAAGTTAATAATTATAGGATATGAATAATTGTTAATTTTTGCATGGTTACCTTTGTTTTTTTCTCGTTTCGGGAAACCCGGGAATCTCCCGAAATTCGGGAATTTTTTGTTTCCCGTTACTAGGGTAATTTTCCCGTAAATTGCAATCACAAGTTGTGAAGGATATAGCGTGATCAAATAAAATCGAGAAATGTGAATATCTTAATTAGTCATACTGACATCTAGTTTAATTCAACACTTTATCCTGATTTTATGCATTAAATGACCCTTTTGGAGAAGCCCAAGTAAGTGAAATTGTAATTTTCAATTATTTAGACGACACAGCATCCTTAATCATTAAAATCGGATACAATATTTTAGCAGATTCTAAGACAACATTTAGTGGCGAAATCTACGGCAAAATAATAATGGAATCACGACAACTGCACACCTACAACAATATTCTTATTAATCTTCATTAGTGTGCAAAAATTTGCCCAATTTCTACATTGCCATGTTCGTTATACTCAACCTTGCGTTTACAAGTTTCAGTAAATGAAAGTCAGGACTGAGAGGTTAAAAATTTGTTCCTCGTTCAGTCTGTGTAGCTAAGGGATTACGTAATTTCAGCTTTTGGTAACATTGTGTCGTAATTGATAAAATGATGGATGACGACTAGTGCTGCCCTGATGAATTAGCCCGGCCGATGCTTCGGCCGCCCATACGGCCATCTAATCCAGTTGGCTTTGCATCAACAACAACCAATTTCCCAAACTAAATCTCAATATTTTCCATTTTATTATCAAAATGCTGGTAACAATTTCATTATCAGACGCAGTTGCTCGAATTAGTCTTCAATGCTTGTTAAAATGTATAATTCTTAAATTCATGTTACGATACAGTCTTGTTGAACGGCGTATGTTTCCTTGTGCTTGTTTTTCAGATGATTGTTTACTTTTATATTAGTAACTGCTTCTCCAACTCCTCCACACTGAATATGAGTGAACAGGAGTTCCCTCCTGTCGTCCTCATCCCGCTCCTGTGTTAGCTGAGTCCCTCATCTCAAGAGACGACAGCACACAGCAGCAGGGATAACAAAGAATCAATCGCCTCAAAATCCCTTTTTTTTCCAATACTAAAGTAAAGTCCTCTCTTTAGGTTAGGTTTTTTCTTAATTAAGAATTTTCTTAGACATAATACTAATATTAGTAATACTAGTAATGAATATTATATGCTATAGGGAGCGTTGTCGGTTGACAACACTCAGATATCTTTTTCCAAGAGCAAAGTAAACATCTCTTTTTCATTCTCCATTTTTGATTGATTCTATTTATTTAAAATTAATTTAAATTAATTAAACATATTGATTGGTCATTTTGACGACTAGATCATCATCATCCTTGGACTTTCTAGAATCCTCAATTGGACCTTATTTCCCTTCACCTGGCGATCATCGGAGGGTTGGGCCACCATTCGCACCAACATAACAATCAACATTGGTAAAATTAAAAATATAAAATAAAATAAATAAAAAATATAAGAATAGGCGAAGAAAGCCATAAGTTTAGCCTGTAAAGGCATAAATATAATTCTCTTTGCAAAGCAGCAACAAGTGCTGCCAAAATTTTTTCTTAATTTAAGGTTAATAAGGTCAGTATTTGGCGCATAATTTTAAGCCGAGACTCTGCCCTGTTGATTTCGAGGCTTCAAATTTGAGGCCGAAACTAGCAGGACAAGTCAAAATGACGCCAAAAGGCTTAAATTTAAGCCAAGACATTGTCTCGTTGATTTCACGAGGNCTTAAATTTAAGCCAAGACATTGTCTCGTTGATTTCACGAGGCTTCTAAATTAAGGTCGAAACCAATGGGGCAGGTCAAAATTGATCCTAATTCGGCTAAAAATCATAAATATTAAAGCGCGCGCAAATAAAAAGCATAACTGATCTTAGGCCACGCCCATTTCCCTCAAATNTCTGCCCTGTTGATTTCGAGGCTTCAAATTTGAGGCCGAAACTAGCAGGACAAGTCAAAATGACGCCAAAAGGCATAAATTTAAGCCAAGACATTGTCTCGTTGATTTCACGAGGCTTCTAAATTAAGGTCGAAACCAATGGGGCAGGTCAAAATTGATCCTAATTCGGCTGAAAATCATAAATATTAAAGCGCGCGCAAATAAAAAGCATAACTGATCTTAGGCCACGCCCATTTCCCTCAAATTTAGCCAATTAGCAACCGATATTGTGCAATCGGTTTANTTTAGCCAATTAGCAACCGATATTGTGCAATCGGTTTAAGCGCTTAAAAATATATACAGAACATTAAATCGGTTAAAAAATAAGAAAAATTACTAGGCTATTGGATAAATCGCAAAACTTTCGGGTTGATTTACTCAAAGTTAGCCAAGTATATACAGAGGAGTTTTTTAACGACTAGACAGGGATACCCACACTACCCTACTATCAACCACTCACCTATGTGTGACTTTCTCATTTGATAAAACTTGAAACCAAAGAAATGAGTGGGTGATAGTAGGGTAGTGTTGGTATCCCTGTCTAGTCGTTAAAAAACACCTCTGTATATAAATAAATTATTCGAAAATTGGTTTGACAAGGCTACTGTGTAAATTGACGCCTATCAGCCAATGTACACATGAAGCCAAGAATAGAACCAAATTTTCGAATAATTAGTGGAAACAAAAACCACGCCCACTTTTTCTGAAACGGACCAAACACAGTGTGACTTTTCGGAAAAGTGATATTAAGATCCAGACACATTTACCAGTCCTAAAAAGACAAAAAATTGGCGAAAAATTGCTCAAGTTCACTAAATTAAAAACAAAATGGAGGTGTTTTGAAATTAATATATATAAATATTCCTATTGAATTTCCCGCAAACTACTGAAACAAAGTTCATGCACCCGGGCAGAAATNAATATTCCTATTGAATTTCCCGCAAACTACTGAAACAAAGTTCATGCACCCGGGCAGAAATTAAGATGGGGAATCCGATCCGAAGTACGTTTGTGGTTGACTTATTTAATGTCGTAAGCAGCAGACTAAGGTTGCCATGAGAATTAATGTAGATTTTCAAAGCAACCTTGGAGCAGACTTAACTTAAGGTTTCGATGATTCAATTAATTTTGAGACTTACCACATTTTGAACGATGTTTGAGTTAATTTTGTTCGATGTTTCAAGACAGGTTGTTCTCGATTCGCTTTATAAACTTACCAGTTTGAATTCAAAGCTTTCGTTGTCTTAATTTATTTACCATGTTTCGATCCATGGCGACCGGTAGTTCTCTATTTTTGAAAAAAAATATGGACCCTCATCAATTTTGAATAGTGAGAATGAATGGCGGAAATGGGTGGGGAAATTTACCTGTGTACTGCATGAGTTTTTTATATATCTTTTTAACTTCTTGGATTTTTTTGTTTTTATAATTTTTTACTTTTTGATATTATTTTTCTTCCATAAATTATTATCACTATGAATGCAGATAATTTGATGTGGCTTCAGCGGAAAGGTCCTACTTTGAGTACGCTGGAATTGGGTAAGCATACATTACGGCTTATATAATTCTAAATCTACAACTTTGTATTTATTGTTTACAAAAACACGGCGTCGGGTTCAGGCAGAGCGTCGAAGGAGAGAGGATGAGGAGAAACAAAGAGAGAAGGGAAGAACAGAGAAGGATTGAGGATAGGAGAGCGCNGGATGAGGAGAAACAAAGAGAGAAGGGAAGAACAGAGAAGGATTGAGGATAGGAGAGCGCAGCGGAGGAGCGAGGAAAGAAGGAGCAAGGAACGAAGGAGCGAGGAACGAAGGAACGAGGAGTGGAGGCGGCGTGGAGGACAGCTCTGGACTTGGGACAATTGGACACAGGGAGAGTGCGACAACGGGATACTCCGAAAGTTGGTATGCATTTCAAGTGTACCACAGTACAGTGTTGGGAAGGGTAGTTTCCGGTTCTGTTTCTTTTAGCTTCTGAAAACAGGTTTCCAGTTGAATTGTGTTCAGTAATTTTCCGTACATATTTTTTCACAGTTTACTTAAATACAGTTGAATTCTGTTCAGTAATTTTTCGTACATATTTTTCTACAGTTCACTTAAATACAGAATTAGTATTCAATTTTTTTTGAAAACTGGGAGGTTAAATTTTAATGGAGTTCTTCGCATTCAATTATTTGTATTTGCCTTTTTTAATAGGAGTGAGCCAAAGCTTCGATTATGAAGCTGGAGAAATGAAAGACCAACGACTCAGGGCGTGATGGAAGAAGAGGAGTCAGAAGAGTAGGGCGTAAACAGCACTCAACGATTCCGTCTCCATTTGTGCGCTTGGTCTCCGATCCCCCAGGTGCGAATGTTTATCAGTTTTACTTCAATTAACTTTTTTGATTAAATAGTTTAATATACTTTTTCTAAAAGCTTACCTAAGTTTTTAATTCTATTTCAAATTACTCTAAACAGTTTTTACAAATTCAAAAATAAAATGGCTCACTGTCTAAACCAATCTGAACCAAAACATTCCATTCATCAACATTAAGTGTAACTACCAATGAGTCTGAAACTTTTTTATAGTTCAGGTAAAAACCACATGATTCGACTTTTTACTTAACAGTTTTTACAAATTCAAAAACAAAATGGCTCACTGTCTTAACCAAAATTAACCAAACATTTTATTCATCAACTATAAGTGTAACTATCATTGAGTGAAATTTTTTTGCCGTTCAGGTAAAAACCACATGATTCGAATTTTTAATTCCGTTTGAACTTTTCTGTTTTAAAACATTCGGGTTGTTTAGTTTTAAATCACATTAAATCACATGGATTCATGGCTCATAAAATAGCTGTATTGAGTATCCTGTACAGAAAGCTACCTTTACAAGTACAAAAAAACTACTGTTTTCCATAAACCTTTACCAAAATNACATGGATTCATGGCTCATAAAATAGCTGTATTGAGTATCCTGTACAGAAAGCTACCTTTACAAGTACAAAAAAAACTACTGTTTTCCATAAACCTTTACCAAAATTGGTTCACATTTTATTTCTTTACGTTACTCCTGGAGATGCCCATACCGATTGGGTGAGTGCTTCCAGTGTGTTGGTTTTGCGACTTACTTTGATTGAACTTCTCATTCATCAATCGTTGTATTATTAATTTGTTTCTTAATAATTTAACTCAAGGTATAAGGATATTACATATAAGTAAGTTTGTGTATTAATTGGTTAGATTTACCAAGGACTCAATTTTTACGGTCAGTAACAACCTAAAAATAGAAGGTACTGACTAATAGTCGTACACAATATTAAGTTAGCCCATTTGGTTTAATCCAACCTATTATCCAACCTAAAAATTTAATGTTTAGCTACGAATAACAATTCTCCTCACTACGGGAATCGTCGACGTTTACAACCTTAACGCATATTTATAATCAGACGATAGTGCTCAGCCACGACATTTTAGTTAGATTATACCAAGGTTGCTCACTATTTTCATACTAAAGCAACTTACGAAATAATAAGTTATCAGACTATTAGTCACATGTTTCTCTGTTAGGTTTGTATTAACATAAACTAGCTTAACGATCCCATCTTAGGACGGGTTAATTCCTGCTACAGTGGTAACCTTCAGTTTATGCATTAAAAATCATATATGTTTTGCTCCTACCGCACCAATATACAAAACTGAAGTATTCACCTTCATCGACAACCTATCTTATATTTCGCAGCTCTTATACAATCACTAATTCCATTTTCACTCATTCCTGCTGATTCTCCATCCAACTTGCTTCATGTATTGTTCATTTAACCTCATCTGTTAAGACACTATTTATATTTCTTCTAACCTTTACGCCATAACTTACGATTATAACAATTCTCCAAACATCGCACCACGACGCATAACGTGTAGTCTGATTACAAACCGTAATCCGTCCGTTCTAGGCTGCCAGAAGATTTATAAATCGTATTTTCAATTGGCAGCCTAGAAGGGACGGATTACGGCTTGTAGAAAATCAGACTACACGTTAGCGTCGTGGTGCGATGTTTGGAGAATTGTTATAACCGTAATTTATAGCGTAAAGGTTAGAAGAAATATAAATAGTGATTTAACCCGTCCTAGGATGGGCTCGTTAAGCTTTATTTATAAAATACAAATCTTACCGTAAAACATAGCGTATTAGGTAGGATTACATAACCAAAAACTGTAATAATTAAAAATTGTGAAGTTCAAGTGTGAAAACCATTGAAAGTGGAGTTTACAAAAAAATTTCAAAAAAGGATATAATCGTCGACAGGTCACGCAAATTTTTTTTAAATTTGTGAATAAATACTGTACACGTAAAGTCTAAAGAAATCTTCCACATAAGTGAGTTATACATCTTGAAAACACAGTTCATTATATTATGACACGGGTCACGCCAAAATTTATAAAAATAATAGCAATACCCATGTCCAAAGTACCAAGTAATTAAAAAAATCAATAAGTCTATAAGTTCTGCAAAAGCAGAAACAGGCTTGAACACTAGATGAAAATTAGCGACGGAACCTGTTCCATTTAAATCACGAAACAGATGTAGGAACAGTTTTTCGTCAGTTTTCTCAATTAATTCTGAACAAATCGAAAACCCAAGTGTTCATTCTGGAGGTTTTTGATTTGCAAAATCACCCAACTAATCAACACTTCTTCATCGTTGATCTCACTCTTTATGCTTCCGGCAGCGTAGGACAAGGTGAAATCGGTGGAGAGGGGGTTGAGATAAAATTATCAGAAGTAAAAAATACCATAAAAGTTCCAAATTTACTTCTGCCACGTACAAATATTGACCGCCAAAGCGGTAATAAAATACTAAAGCCTCATAAAATGAACAGTAGTCGCCATCACAAATCACAAGAACCATCTCGGATGAACAATAACTCCCGAGAATTTAATACATATAAGAGATATTATCGTGGTCGTTTCCAGTTTCATAGAAAGAATGGACATCAAACTATAATAGTAACCATCCAAATAGTTACCAATCATATCAAAACCCACAATACCGGAATAACTATAGGTCACAGACCTTCCGAAATAGTAACTACGGGCAAGACCCAACCAACACGGCAGAACTCCGTCAAGGAATGGACCAGAACGGCACAGGCAACACATTAAGGTTTTGTCATACTGGTCAAAACCAATTTAGAGAATCTAATCGTGGTCAAGCCGCGGACGTAATGATAACAGAGTTAGATTTGAAACGCAAATACCACATTACAGACTCCCAAAAACCTCTGGTTCTCAGAATAAGCCACCTCAGTGTATGAAGTGTAGAGGCTTTGGTCATCAAGCTAATCACTGTCCAACACAATTAGGACTAGTAATGACCACCTTCTACCCTGCACCATTAAACTTACCAAATGAACCAGAACAGTGGAGAAAACAAAAAAGTTATAAACCAAAACCAGAACATAATTATTATGACGGTGATTACTCAGATTTAAACGAAGAAGGGACAATTCTGAACAGAACCCTCCCAATTGCTTCCAACCAGTTCGAGAAAAATACTTCGGGGTTCCCACAATTTCTCTAAACATTCAAACCTATAAGTGCACCTCATTTTGTTTATTTTCAATTTATTCAATCAATATTAATTTGGTTACAAATATATTGTGTCAAATTATATAGGTGAGCATATTTCGTTCATGTTTCTTTTTGCCTTGCGCGCTATCTTGCGGATAGATTCAAGTGGTGCGCCCAGTTTAGTAGTTGAAGAAAGTAGTTGCCCGGAGCAACTGTGCCATCGATCATACTCAAAGAGTATTTTTTCGCTTTAGCGAACATTATTCGACGTATCTTCATTGGTTGTTTCATATAATTTTTGTTAGAGATTTTCTCACTAGCACCACGTTATCTTTCTTCGTATAAGGTTTTATTGAATTGGTGACCTCTGTCCTACTCACACTTTTTCAATTACTTCTTTGGTCCACATCTACTGATGCATCTTTTCATCAGTTCTGGACATAACATGATGATTCAAATCTTTAAAATACAATAGCATCTTTCTAGTAAATAGATCAACCTGATTAAGTTAACCTGCTAATACATTATAAGTAAATATTCCTCCAATTCTTTATTATAAAATTTCGTCACCAATTCATCCATCGTTTATTTAATAAAATTTGTATAAAAACTTAAACATTAAATCTCCGACATTTTTCTGTCATGTTCCGAGTTTTTCGTGACTTCTAAATTTGGTTCAATCCATCGTTTTAATTTTTCTGCCGTAAAAATATACTCCCAAAATTTAAGAATTACTGGGCTAAGGCATTGTGATTTGACGCGCTTTGTTGGTTTTGGCGAAATTGTGTATAATACAAAACTATATACAGTACTAAAAAATATCATCAAAAATGTCCCCAATGCAGAATACCACATATATGAAATTGAAAGGAATTGAATAATTATAGATTCAGATCTATCTTTCCATTCAGCTTTTGAATTACTTTCTGTAAGGTTTGGGATCAATAAGGCATTATTTTGAAAGTCGCATCCTGCCACGGATATTGGTAATCGTTGATTTGGTAGCTCTGCTTTATAAACTACTGTCCCAATGGTAAAGGCGACCATCAATACACAAGAAGTAAGTAGTCCCATTATAACGCCCTAAAATAAAACTCATNTCCCAATGGTAAAGGCGACCATCAATACACAAGAAGTAAGTAGTCCCATTATAACGCCCTAAAATAAAACTCATCATTATAATTATCATCCGTAGTTGTTAATGTTTTAAATATGACTATGTTACTCTTGTATTTGCAAATGGCGANCTCATTATAATTATCATCCGTAGTTGTTAATGTTTTAAATATGACTATGTTACTCTTGTATTTGCAAATGGCGATATCATTCCTAGTGTGAACAGACCAAAAGTAGGACCCCATAGTATTCCAATAAAACTGGATGTCATCTGTCCATTCATCAATTATTAACGAAATATTTTGTCAGATTAGTATAGTATCTGCGATTTTACAGTCATTAAAACAATATTATAATAATTAGTAAATTTGTAATAATTATTCTTCCAACGAACGGATTATCCCATAATACAGTGGTTCGCAGATAATTAAGACCAATGGAAACTACTTTTGTCCCATGCCCTTTAGCTAAGGAAAGCAGATTAGAATTTTTTTCACAAAAAGCTACTTTAAAATTTTTTGAGAAAACACNATGCCCTTTAGCTAAGGAAAGCAGATTAGAATTTTTTTCACAAAAAGCTACTTTAAAATTTTTTGAGAAAACACCTTTCAGTTTCAGAAAGACCAATGAAAAGTAGGTCTATTGAAATTCAAAAACCAAGTCTCTACTATTAATGTTTCAGAAGTTATGTTATGAAACCTGAAATACAGTGGAACACGCTTCGNATGCCCTTTAGCTAAGGAAAGCAGATTAGAATTTTTTTCACAAAAAGCTACTTTAAAATTTTTTGAGAAAACACTTTTCAGTTTCAGAAAGACCAATGAAAAGTAGGTCTATTGAAATTGAAAAAACCAAGTCTCTACTATTAATGTTTCAGAAGTTATGTTATGAAACCTGAAATACAGTGGAACACGCTTCGAAACTTTTACTTTGCATGGAGAATTCTGGTATTATAAGTGTCATGGTCTTATAACGGATATAAGATCAATTCGGTCTTATATAAAACTATTACGTTTTTGAATGGAATAAGCGTATATATTTAATTATTCGAGGGGAACTTAAGTAATTAAATGAATATGCAATGCTGGGGTAAATCTGCGGCATACCATTTCAACTAATCTGCAACTATCGCTTGCACTCTAATGCAATTTTATTTTCTCAAAAATCGCCTTTGTAATGGCGGAAACATAAGTGAAGTTCAGGTGGCATTATTGCAATTGTTAACCAAATTATATGAAAATAATAAGTTTAATGCCGCAGTGATTCGAACTTCCTTAATTGGGTATGTAATTTTGATTAGTAAAATTTATAAATATTCCATATTTCACAATAATTCGTTCATTTGAACGATAGTTATGACGAATTTACTAATTATCATAAAATTGCTCTGACCACTGTGCATACCTGGAGAATGCTGCCCATATTTTCCATTACAAAAATAAAACCAAAGGAAACCATTCCGAGTACAACAGTGTTGATTTTAGAAACTGTTGATAGCGTTGTATCAGATAAATTTGGGAGTAGCTTGGTCACATAATCATATGTTGTAATTGAAGCTAATGCTGTAAGTCCACTGGATAAGGAGCTAGAATTAAATAATGTTATAGTTTTCATTTTTAGTTAATACAGTGGTTTCAGCTTATGTCACCTCCGAGGGAGCCAAAAAATCGGTTGACGGTAGACGGAGTTGACAAAGCCGATAATGGCAACTGACTAATACTTCATAAATTAGGTGACATAAACCGAAGTTTCTGGTTTTAGATGCGCATTTTATGATACGATACCTTTTTCGATTTATTTNTAGGTGACATAAACCGAAGTTTCTGGTTTTAGATGCGCATTTTATGATACGATACCTTTTTCGATTTATTTTACGGCTTTTGAAGTTATTACCTGAATTTGGAATACTCTAAAAGCAAAATACTTCTTAAAGTAATCGGCAAGTTTTTTTTCAATATGCCAGAAAAATGGCTTTGAGATATTATCGTGTCAGAAACTCCCAAAATATCGGTACTTGTTTGCAAAGTTCTTCACTTCCAATGTTGCTTATCATTAAAACTTTATAAGTTTCTCTATTCTAACCATGTGCTCATCTAAAGTTGGTATACTCGCGGTTGGAATAAACCCGCGACTGCGGCTGAGTCTTTAAAAAAGTAAACTTTCACGATCGAGGATCGCATAGTAGAATACAACAAATAGGTTAATGAAACAGTTCCCCCAAGGGTCTTTGACCGCCCACACCGTTTAACCCTGAACACCCCACTATCCGGGGGCAAATAAATTGTAGACATCAGCCAGCTTATGCCCCACGCTTTGTCTAAATTTTTAGACATAAAATTTTTAGTCAACTCTGGTTTATAAGTTATTCATTCTCATACTGCTTCAAGATTCATATCATTTCAAATGTTTCATCATTTCAGCAGTGGCTATCGAGGGCGGTGAGGAGTTGGGAGGGCTGTGGGCCGTTGGAAGGGTGGTGTGCATTTAAGAATGCTGTGAGCAGTAGGATTGCAATGGGTAGTAAGGAGGGCGGTGGGCCGTTGGAAGGGCTGTATGCAGTAGAGAGGGCCGTAGGAAGAAAGGAGGGTGGAACAGCCCACCGTCCTCCATACTGCCCACAACCCTCCCTACTGTCCAATGCCTTTCCTACTGCCCAAAGCCCTCCTAGCTGCATACATATCTCCCAACTGCCTACAGCCCTCCCTACTTCCCACCGCTCGCCCCACTGCCCACCGCCTTTTTTACTGCCCAACGCCGTCCCTACTGCCCACCACCCTCCCTAATGCCCACCACTCTCGCTACTGCCCACCACCCTCCCTCCCTATGAGGTCGGCCTTATTTTAATCAGATTAAGGATTAACGGGTTAGTAATCCGGATTAAGGGTTACTAATCCGTAATCCTGCTAAGTTTTTTCAGAAAATTAATCGGTAATCCTTAATCCTGTGAACGCGGATTACAAATTTTAATCCATAATCTCTAATCCACACTGTCAGATTAATCCAATTGGGGTTAATAAATTAATCCAACTAGATTAAAATCCTGAATCTTTGAAAAAAAACACTTGGAATACATGAGATCGGTATTAAGCTAACTTTACCATGCACGATACCAAGAAGCTGTTTTTGCTGTCAGTTCATATCTAATGTTTAAACTTGGTGAATTCTGCACAAAAAGTTGAACTGTGGGAAACATTTATATTGGAGGCTATAATTGTACAACAGTCTTGTTACGCAAGGACAGTTATATGTAACATTTCTTTCCAAGGATGGTATTTGGTTTGAATTTTAAGAAATGTCAAATCAGAACTTTAAGCTAAAAGAATTGGAATGTATGGAGTATTTTTAATATTATTTAAAGGCTGTTCACCGCATTGTGATCCAACAAAAAAAAATTCTTTCCTAAATTGGTCATTTCGCTAGTCTCACTTGCTCCGGTTGAACGTGTTTCCATACGGCGGGTTTATTTTAACTCTTAAACAAAATTATCTACATAAATAATATGCCATGCTCAATAAATTGGTAGTTTATAAAGCTATTTTTTATTTAAAAAAGTCTCCTCAATGCAAACAAACATCATTAACTGAGTAAAATTTAATGAATTGTTTAATCCGAATGAAACATATATCACTAAAATAAACAAAATTCCGAAGAAACGTAACAATGAGACAAACTTGTTTCTATAATATAGATTCTTTCATCATTTCAACGGGAACGTTATAACTGCTGTATCATCAAAATGTTGACTTGACTGCAAAAAAAATTCATTTACAAAATTGCTGAATCAAACATAAAAGGAGTAAAAAAATTCTTTTTTTAATCCTTAATCACGAAATTAATCCGGATTAATTAAAGCCAAAATAGGTGATTAAATTATTAGTAGACTTTTTGGCAAAATTTCTTTTTTCGGGGTGGTTTGTCACCATCCGAGTCGTCGTATGATGAAAATATGTGACTTCCCACGGCCAACATCAACAACAAAAACTAACTCGCCAAAGATATCTTGTTTCTAAATTCTAACGCCCGGTTTAGTGATCACTTTCACTTATCCTTCTCTTGAGTAATCCTTTAGGGGACGGATAGATTATTCAATTTAGAGTTGATCTAAGAATCTCTCAAGCGTTGCCTGGGAGATAACGCGAGAATGCTTATCGAGAAAAGATTTAGTGATGATGTCTCGCTCTCTTTCTCGTCTCTGTTTTCTTCACTCATAAAAGTTAAACATTTTCAACTTTTGAATAAGTGAAGGATAGGTGATTTAAAATTTTTAAGTTAAATTTTCAATTTAGAGATAACGCAAAGATCCTCTCAGTGAAGCTAAAGAGGAAATTTCTTTGCAATTCTTATGCTTCAACTAACTCTAAATGTCTCCTGAACGACACAATACGTCGTGGTGACGACACGAGATACGACAAAGGTAAGATAGTGATCACTAAACAGGGCGTAATGAGAAAAGGTCACTTTGCTGTATTGCAAGGTGGTGCCTCCACCTTGCAAGAATCTGTTTACTTTGCATATTGTTTTGCACTTTGCAAAGAAATTTCGGTCCAACAGAATTCACGTTGTAAGCAAAAAAAGCATAAAGATAATTCTGAATTTGCAAGTTAGCAAATTGCAAAGGTGTGGTGCAAAGGAAACTTTGCACTTTCATTAAAGATTTGTAATTTGCAACTTACAAAGCCTCGGTGCAACAGGCCTCTGGTATCCGGTGAAGTTAGGAAAACACTTCTTGGTTTTTTATTTCGCTTTTGTATAAAAAACGGGGCGAGTGACTATCTCACTAGACTATTATTTCAAAAAGGCAACCAATTGCTTCACTTCCAAAATATTGCAAATAAATTAATACATTTGTCATATACAGTGTATTAGTAACGAATGAACGGGGGGTACCCACCCTAACCAACCTTCACCCAATCCCACCAACAGTTATGGGCAACGATATTACGCAGTTTGATATTCAAATTTTTGTTTTATTTAGTGTTCTCCATGACTCTGACTCCGAAGTCATCACTCTGACTCCCAGGGTTTTTGGGAGTCGGGAGTCATTTGATGACTCTGACTCCAAGGGTTCTGGGAGTCGACTCCCAGACTTGGGAGTCATGACTCTTTTGAAACATCTTCAAATGGGACTATTTTTTTACTTTTTTTTTCTCACCTACTTTAATCACTTAACGCAAGGTTCCTTGACAAAAAGAAACTAAAAAATAAACTTTCATCAGGTTACAACATGTAAATTTTTAAAAATTACAAATTATTTTCATGAATGTTGCTCAACCTCCAGACCCAAGGTATGGCAACGGAGCTGGAAACAAAATTTAATGCAAATATTATTTCGATGGTTATTTTTACAAAGAAATATTAAAAAAAAAGTTATGAATTATTTATATAACCTGATAAAAATGGCTAATTTATTTTCTTGTTGTCAAGGATACTTGACTAAACGTATAAAAAATTTTAGTTTAAGATTTAGAGAATCAGAGACATGACTCTGACTCCGGCCAAACTGGAAGTCATAGAGAATACTAGCTTTATTGTTGTAATATTTAAGTCGAGCGGAAAAGGATGAAAATCAAAATTTGTTTGATAACCGGTATAAGCAATAACTAATAATTTCTGTCTTTTGCTAATTAGTGATTTTTGAGTTTTCTGTTGTTTTCTATTTATTTGAACCATGGGGCTTCCGCTAAACCTTTGTGTAATTATTATAAAATTCCATGACCGCTATCCAAACGAGTCATATCAGCAAATAATGGATGCTGCGAAATTTAAGACCGGGGTTTTACGATCGACTAAATCATTATTTGAGAATCGATGACACTTCGAAAAAATAATTCATTAACGAGAGGCAATCTGGTAGATTTGATTTAAGATATGCATAAAATACGACAGTAACAAAGGAATGCGTGGAAGTGTGGAATGGAAAAGCGTTGGGTAAATTCGGATATATTCGTTCAGTGTATCATTATCATCCCTTCCTGTTAAGTAACTCCCATAGCCCATAACTGATAGTGGGATTGAGTGAGGGTTGGTTAGAGTGGGTATCCCCGTTCGTTCGTTACTATCGTTTGGAACAAATATTTCTTTCACTTTTTGAACTCCAACCATTCCAGGTTTAAGTCATGTTTCGAGGGCACCCACCTTGGCTGCTGATCATAGTTGGGCAAATTAAGAGGAAGGGATTGGGTGAATGGAAAAATTGATTTGTATGTTTCAAATGACTAAATATTAGTGCTCTCTATGACTCCCTGTTTGGACTGAGTCAGATTCACTGAGTGGAAGTTATGACTCTCCCTCTAAATGGTAAGAGTCGATTCTCGGAGTTATTACTCTTACTGCCGAGCCACGTAATACAAAATATGGAAAATCGGGTAGGATAATCCAAAAGAAAGTTTATCTATTCATTTAATAGT